>JAZKJV010010768.1:25000-625000 GCA_037367405.1 Ottelia alismoides | reverse complement strand
CTTCCGCCATCAAATCCACGCTTTCCATCGCCGTCGAGCCTCAACCCTAATCGACGCTGTCACCATATATACCATCACCTCCGCCGCCTCCGCGCCCCATCTTTGGACCATCTCCTTCTTCCCAGTGACCTCCATTGGCATCGCGAGAGTGACAGCAAGCATTTGCCCTTGTTGCAGTGAGGCGAGGAAGCGATTCCATCGATCCGGCGTGTGTCGCCGTCCTTGCTCCGCCGCCGGCGTTGAGCATCGAGCTTCAGGCCTTGACGCCCTTCGAAGCTACGACCCGGAGCAAGAGCAGCTCCAGCATAGTCTCCAGCATCCACCAGGTAACCTTAGATCCTTCTAGTTTCTCCCAATTTCCGATTACGCCCAAATCGTATCTCCGACGCATTTCTTTGATTCCGGCCATCTCGCGTTACATCTCGACCATCCGACCATCTCATCACCTCCGCCGTATCCCCGCGCACCTTCTACGCACTTTCACTCAACCCAGATCGCACAGGATCTGGGAGTCGAGTTCCATCGCCTCCGCCTCGCCGGAGCTCGTCCGCCCCACAGCACCGTCCACCTTCACCCCGCTTTCTGGGGTCGAGGCATTTTGCCCTCGACCCGCGAAGCTTCTTGTCCACTTTGCAGGTCCAAAGGAGGTGTCTGAGCCTCCAGCCTATTCAAGACCAGAGCTTCGCGCCGCCAGGCCTCGCCGGAGCCCCTCCAGGGTTCGGCTGGGCCATTGGCCATCGTCATCAGCTGCGGGACAGTGCAGCGGAGCTTCTCCGATCAATTGCAGCAGCTGAGGAGGGGTGTAGCGCACGCAGGAGGCCGGCGAAGTTCGCCGGCGATGAGTTCTTGCACCATCCTCCAGAGCCGTCCGATGAAGACCTCGCTCCAGTTCTAATCCCAGCCGTCGATCTATAGAGGAGCAGTAGCCGTCGATCCATCTGAGGATCTCATCTGGACCGTTGCAGCCGAGGAGAGAGGCACCCGAGCCCAGCATCGTCAGATCTTCCACGTGGACCTCTCCCAGCCGTTGATCAAGCCGAAGGGACGAAGAGAGAAGAGGCGCAGCGCATCCCAGCCGTCAGATCACCCACGTGGCGCCTATCCGACCGTCGGCTAATAAAGGGGTAAATATCGTAGGCCCCCCTCGTAGTTTGTATTTTCTTTTTAGTCCTGTAACTTTCAATTCAAGTTGTTTATTTTCTGGGATATTTGCATCAAGGACCCCGTACTTATTTTTATTTGCACTTATACCCCCGCCAGTTGTGAACCACGTGCTTCGTCACGTGTTATTCTGGGTTATTTGCATAAGACCCCTTGTAGTTCTGGATGTTATTCATTGAATAAAAAGTTTTGTTTATTTGCATATATACCCCTGTGAGCATTGATTATGCGCATGTGCGTTTTATTTTGGGTAAATTGCATATAAGCCCCTGGACTTTTGATACGAGTTATCAATAGGTCCTTGGAACTTATTTTTATTACATCTAGGTCCTTGAGTGCCCCAGGCACGTGCTTGGCACGTGACTTCTTGGGTATTTTGCACCAGGACCCCAGAACTTTTGGGTATTTGCACTTAGGTCCCTGTGCACAGTGCCCCCTTGTTATTTTTGAATAAAATATCAAACGACCTCCAAATCCAATGAGATTTTGACACATGGCTCCTGCCATGGTGTAGGAATTTCTATGATTTTTGGGGACATTTTTGATTTCATTTATTATTTTTAAAAATTCAAAAACACATATTTTTGCCACTGTTTGACTTTAAAAATACCAAAAAAATATAAAAATTCCACCAAAAATTCTAAAAAAATTAGGATTTGTTGTGTGCTGGTTGTTTGATTTTCCAGCCATTTTTGGTGACTTTTCATCACTTAAAAACCCTAAAAATTGAAAAACCCCTAAAAACTCATAAAAATTATAATAAATAAATTGAAAATCCAAAAACAATAATTAGGGTGCCTAAATTTTCCTTGGTCTTCATAGTTTATAGGAAAATTACCTTCAGGGCTTTTTGAGAACCAAAATTATTTTATTTTTGGGTCTTAAGCCTTGCTGGACAGTCCCCTTTGTTTTTCGCATTGTTTGATTTTTAATAAATAATTTACTCATTAGAAAAATTCCAAAAATTCACCAAAAACAGTAAAAAACATTTAAAACATAAAAACCATTTTTCCTTAATTTTTGCATTATTTTTGGTGTGTGTAATAAATTGTTGAAGTCCCCTTGTTTTTCCCTTCTTTAATTTTCTCATCATTTGAAAAATCTAAAAAAAATTTATAAAAACAAATAAAAACCACAAAAATATGTTCTCTGTGTTTTAGTTCAATTTGACTACATCGTAGGCCGCAAGGCCAATCTGTGCTCCTTGTGTTCGACCCTGGGAGCTATACCAGGTTAATCTTATAGCAGGACCACGTCTCTGTATTTTATTGATTTATCTTCATCTGTGGTTCATTTTTCTTGACTGACACTTTCTGAGCGATTGAGGACAACGACATTGTGATTTATTTTCTACCTCAGTTGTTAGTGTGATTTCCGTGTCGTCAGAATGGCGCCGTTGCCGGGGAGCACGGCTTTGTAGTCATTTTTTTTTATTGTCTCTCTGCATTATAACTGTTTTCTGACACTCTCTCTTTCTAATTTTTGTGCGAGGTACTGCGTGGAGAACTTGGAATACACTCTTTGAGGACCCGCACGGGAAGAAGAGCAGAAGGAAGAGAGAGAAGAAGGAGTTTTCATTTCTGAGAGAGAGAGAGAGAGAACAATATTTTTGTAATAATTTAGGACTCAAACTTTGGACTTGTGGACACTTGTAATAACTTAGCGGGTCTGTTTCGCTGAGTACCGGTGTACTCGGGGGACCCATTTGGATTTTCGCGGCTTTTATCGTGGTTTTGATAGCTAGCTGCCTTTTCCGGTGTTTACGCGGTTTTTCTCGAGCCCCTAGATTTAGGAATTTCTGTTGATTGTGACGTAAATATCTAAGGCCCAACACTTAATAGAATATCTGTTCCTATAGAACGTAATTGGACCTTGATAAAATTCACTGAAAAAGTTAGTTTAATTGGATTTGAGACCACGTGCCGTGAGGAGTCACATACAGCGCTGGCAGGACCCGTTGTGGCGGGCACCGAGTGACTCCCAAGATCGGACTCCGGACTCGATTCCGTTGGCTAACTATTGTTCTTCACGATCAATAGAAATTGCTCAGCTAGGACTCGGTTTTTCCTCGTTGCATCATTTAGGTAGTTTAATTCTGTATTTAAATTCTGCGCGGATCACTTGCATGTAGAGTGCTGGAGACAAGGTACGCATTTCTTTCTCTGCATGCATCATTGATTTTCTTCGCGCATCGGCTTTTTCGTCTTCTCCCCCTGTGTTTGGCTTAATCATCAGGAGAATCGGAAAAACCGTTAGGCCGCTTGTATTTATTTTGAAAAAATTAAAAAGAAAAACAATAAAAATTGGGACTGGATAACACTATTGACCCTAAAAGACACTCACATTAAAAATTTGTCTTGGGGAGAGCAACCCCCTCATTGTTTGGTTTGATTGTGCGAGAGAGTGACCCGAACACTAGGTAAAGCCCTCCGGTGCTCATCTCGACTGATTACCGACTCTTCTGTGCGGGACAGTCGGTTGAGAGAGTATCGGGTATCCCAGCAGGTCACGTAATCGCTCTGATATCTTGTATGTTCACCAAATAAAATTGACAAGATAAATTGACCGATCTTTCACGGTCTTCACATTGTGTTGCGTTGGTGAACCGGGGGTTTGCTTTGCGATCATATTTTCTCCAGATCCCATCCGCCCAACTCGCCAAGATCAAGATGATGGGTAGACGATCTCTTAGGCAGCCTTTGGCTGCACCGCTTTCAGGCGCGTCTACTCCATCATCTAGGTTGGCCCGTGAGAGTCGAGACCAGCTCTCCGGGCCCGAGTTCGATTCCACCCTGTTCCCCCTCGACCCCCTTTCTTTTCCTACTGAGAGACATGAGCCCGAGGAAAGACGAATTGATTTAACAGAACCTGAGTTAGGCTCATCTGATTTTGCAGACATCCCTATGGCTGGAGCCGGCAGTTCAGACGATCGCCAGCCCGAACATTTTGTCTTAGACCAGGGAGCGATCAACTCCACCCTGATCGCATCATTAGAGACGGTTCAGCAGCAATTACGCGATCAGGGGGCTTTTATGATTGAGATGAGAAGGGAGTTGGAGAGACTCCGAAGAGAGCGAGACGAGCCGAGCGAGCCCGAGGACATTCCTGACGCTGATGCAGAGGCAGCAGCCGCAGCAGCAGCTGCCGCAGCGGCAGCCGCCGCCGGAGGAGGACCACCGAGAACGATGCGGGAGCTACACAACCCCGGATCTACACTGATGCATCATTGGGTGGTGGTACCTGCTATCGTGGGGGATTTCAAGTTCCCTCCGAACACCCTGCAGATGCTCCCTCATTTTCACGGGCTTGCCACTGAGGAACCCCATCTACATCTCCAGGAGTTTTTGATGATCTGCAGTACTGTCCACGACCGTCATGTGGACCAAGATACGATTCGAATGATGGCCTTCCCTTTTTCACTGGCAGATAGAGCAGCCGCCTGGCTGAAACATCTAGGGAAGTTTGTTTACACCTGGGATCAGCTCCGCACCGAGTACTTGAACAAGTACTATCCACTCGGGCGGACGAATGCAGCGAGGGCCCTGATCAACAACTTCTCCATGCTCCCTAATGAGCAATTTCACGAAGCATGGGAGAGGTTCAGAGAGCTTCTGGATAGATGCCCACACCACGACATCTCGAAGCCGAACCTAGTTCAGAGCTTCTTTAGTGGGATGACACCAGAACTTCAGGGTCTGGTGAATGCTTCTTGCGGCGGGTCCTACTTTGCCAAGGACCACAACCAAGTCTGGGCCATCTACGAAGAGATGGCAGAAAATTACATGGTGATGTCCCAGACTCGGTTGTACACTCAGAGATCTCAGCAGCCGCCAGGACCCGTGCAGTATCAGCGGATAGCACGGGTTGATGCAGGTCCATCCAGTTCGTCCACAGTTGCGACCGCACAGGCAGAGTCGGCCACTGCGGACATGGGGATTATCAGCGAGAAGTTGGACCGCATGGAAATAATAGAGAAGAAGCAGTGCCAGGGCATAACTCAGATGGAGCAAATGGCACAAACTCTGAGCGACATGAAGACCCAGCTCTTGTGTCTTCAAGAGGCACAGACGGCTCCTCAGCCCCGTCTTCTGTCGCGAGGCGATTCCGGCGGCAGCCGCAGCTCGTCCCAGCGCTCCAGCTCTTTGCAGCAGCCTAGACAAGTTCACCTTGTACAGGCAGAGCCGTACCAGCAGCAGCAACCCTCTTACCAGTCACCACCATCTCCAGACTTACAGATGGTGGTATATCAGCCGGATCAGCCTCTGGCAGCACTGCCACCAGACCCCTTTGATGCTGAGCCGTTGATGGATGTCAACGGGATTTGGTATGACCGTCCTCAACCTGGAATCCGACGAGACCATCCCGGATTCAGGTGGGGGAATGGGGGAAACCAGTCCCAACAGCAGCCAGCCGTTCAGGGAGGGCAGTACTCCCAGCAGAGAGATCACCAGCCGCCCCCTGCATATCAGCCACATCAGCCATCATCCTTCGTATCTCGTCCCTACCAGCAGCAGGGACAGAATTGGAGACGTGAGCAACAAGCTCACCAGCAGCAGCATCATTCCTCTTACCCCTCTCAGCCACAGCAGCACCAGGTCCAGCAGCCTCATTACCAGAGAGGCAACCCGTCGGGTTCCCACGAGAGCCCCGCCATGGATGATCTAGCCCGCCTCTTCACAGAGCAGCAGGCTACATTTAGACGGGAGATGGACGAGTTCCGCCAGGAGATGCGGGACCTGATGAGAGGGAAGGCCGCCATCCCTGCACAGATCGAGCCTAATCCGAATAGCTTGAAGAGGAAATCTGAGCAGGTAGTTCACACTGAATTTGCCACTCCTAGTAACCCATTTGATGATACATCTTCGGATTTATTTGATGCTGATTTTGTCACACTTAGGAGCGGTAGAAAACCAGCAGGCGGCGCCTCATCTGAGCGACAACACGAGGATCCATCTAGAGCGCCAGATGAGGAAGAGGAGAGCGGTACTGAAGCCGCACATCATGATGACGGTGGTACTGATGCCACCCGAGATGCTGATTCCACCGGCGGTACTGAGGCCGCCGTTTCACCACATAGAGGAGGTGGTACTGACGCCACCAGCAGAGCCGAGCCAGCCCGCGGTACTGAGGCCGCAAGACGTCTAGTTGTAGAGCCAGCTAGAGGTGGTACTGAGGCCACCAACATTTATTCTGATAGAAATGTTGTCTTTCCTCGCATGAATGTATCTCAGAACTCTTATTTGAATAAAGGAAAAGGTTTAGTTTCTTCTGATCCCACTGTGGTGAATGATGTTTGTGAGGATCCAGTTATCGAACCATCTAGGCCTATTCCTAGTCCTTCATCTGAGAAGGACCCTGTGATCCCCTTCCCTAGAGCCCTTGAGTTGGGGAAGGGGAAGAAAAAAGAAAAAGATCCAAAAAAGAGAGAGCAGGAGGAGTTCAGCCAGAGCATGATAGACCGATTTCACATACAGCTGACCCTCAATGAGGCTTTGCAACACATCCCTCTTCTTCAGCGATCCTTGAGAGATAAGACCACAGTCAGAAGGACGAAGAGGAACAAGACCGCAGAAATTCATGTGTTGACCAAAGCCACGTGTTATGCGATCCAGAACCATCTGCCGACTAAGAGGCCAGATTTAGGGGCCCCGTATGTCAGATGTCAGATTAGTGAGCAGAGGTTCAACCGTACTCTATTAGATAGCGGATCGTCGATCAACCTTCTTCCGGCAGCCCTTCTCGACCACTTAGAGTTGGGCACTCTTAGACAGAGCAGGACATACCTTCAGTTTGTTGATCGGTCTGTCAAGAGGCCAAAGGGGTTGTTGCGAGACGTTGTCGTCACGATTCAGGGTTCGCAATTCCCCGTGGACTTCGTAGTGCTGGACATGGAGACCCCTGACTCGTTGACCGATTCCCCCATTATCCTCGGTCGCCCGTTCTTGGCCACAGCCAAAGCGGTGACTGATCATGATAGCGGGAAGGTGTACTTTCGTGTCCAGGGCGAGAGTATACAAATAGAGACGGTTAAGGACCACAGAGCCAGAGCTAGATCCCGCTCAGAGGACAGTACAGATTCAGAGCAGCTGACAGACGCAGAGCCAGACATCCACCAGGACTGTGATTTTGTGATCACAGATGATGAGGCAATTTGGGCAGATCCTGCAGCACAGACCATCCTCTCATATTCAGATACAGTTGATGCAGAATTGATAGCAGAGGATAGTCTGGAGAGCACAGCCTTGGTTCAGGATACTATTGAGTCAGCAGAGTCGGACCTTGATCGCGACACGATTTCCAGTGATGGTGGTGTTGAGGCCACCTTGTTCTCCGGTGGTACTGATGCCACCGAGTCTGATATAGATCCCTCGGATTCAGAATCTGATTGGGCAGATTGTGATGATCAGATGCCAGATCTGGATCCACCTGAGCCTATAGATGAGGAGGAGGTAGAGGCAGAGCAAAACAGAGACAATGTAGAGGACCCGCCTTCTCCAGATCCAGTTTGTGAGAGTTCGTTATCATTCTCCCAGGCAGATTTGGCAGAATTATCTGCATACACACATCTTCTTCAGAAGCCAGATTTGCCAACACCCAGCTGTCCAGAGCTGAAGCCGCTCCCTACTTCGCTGAAGTATAGATTCCTTGCGGGAGAGTCTGAGATGTACCCAGTCATCATCTCTGCTGATCTGACTGAAGAGCAAGAATCCCGTCTGATGGAGGTTCTTGAAAAGAACTGCAAGGCAATTGGATGGAGCGTAGCAGATCTCCATGGGATTAGTCCCTCATTGTGCTCCCACCATATCTATCTCGAGGAAGGGGCGAAGCCGTCGCGTGAGTTCCAGCGGCGACTGAACCCTAACCTAAGAGATGTTGTCATGAAGGAAATATCAAAATGGTGGAGTGCAGATTTTATTTATCCCATTTCCGACTCCAAGTGGGTGAGCCCCTTGCATGTGGTGCCCAAGAAGACGGGCATCACGACTGTGATCAGTGAGTCGGGAGAGGAGATCGCTACACGAGTACCCACCTCTTGGCGGGTCTGCGTTGACTACAGGAGACTCAACCAGGCCACCAAGAAGGACCATTTCCCCCTGCCCTTTATAGATCAGATCATTGAGAGACTGGCAGGGAAAAGCCATTACTGCTTCCTGGATGGGTACTCGGGCTACAATCAGGTGGCCATCGCTCCTGAGGATCAGGAGAAGACCACCTTTACCTGTCCCTTCGGTACCTACGCCTTTCGACGCATGCCATTTGGGCTATGTAACGCCCCTGCGACTTTTCAGAGATGCATGCTGTCAATATTTTCGGACATGGTAGGGGAGTGTTTAGAGGTCTTCATGGACGACTTCTCGGTTTACGGCGACGGATTCGATTCCTGTCTTGACTGCCTAGACCGAGTGCTTCAGCGATGTATTGCTACCCGGTTGGTTCTATCTTGGGAGAAGAGTCACTTCATGGTGACTCAAGGGACGGTGCTTGGCCACATCATCTCCAACAGAGGCATGGAGGTTGATCCGGCCAAGGTCGATGTCATTAGAAAACTCACACCGCCGTCCAATTTGAAGCAGCTACGGTCATTTCTAGGGCACGTTGGTTTTTACAGGAGATTCATTCATGATTTCAGCAAGATTGCCCGACCGTTGACTGATCTCTTGACGAAAGACACCGAGTTCCTTGTTGATGACAAGTGTCTTTCGTCCTTTGAGACTCTCCAGCAGTGTGTTATTGAGGCTCCTGTCCTTCAGCCACCCGATTGGTCTCTCCCATTCGAGATCATGACGGACGCCTCTGATTTTGCCGTAGGGGCAGTGCTGGGACAGAGGAGGGATGGAGTACCATTTGCGATACACTATGCTAGCCGCACATTGGATTCCGCCCAGCGGAATTATACGGTCACAGAGAAGGAAATGCTAGCAGTAGTGTTTGCCCTAGATAAGTTCAGATCGTATATCATTGGATCTAGAGTGACTTTGTATACCGACCACACCGCCATCAGGTACCTCATGTCAAAGAAGGATGCCAAGGCCAGACTTACTAGATGGATCCTTCTACTCCAGGAGTTCGACATTGAGATCAAGGATAAGCCTGGAGTCAAGAATGTGGTGGCGGACCATTTATCCCGACTAGAGCAGCCTGAGGATTCTGAGCAGATTGATCCCATTTGTGATACCTTCCCAGATGAGGCGATCCTTGCTATCGCCTCACTCCCGTGGTATGCCGATATTGTGAACTTTCTCGTTGCTGGGAAAGTCCCACAAGATTGGCCCAGGCAGAAGCTTGAGACCTTCTTTGCGAAGGCCAAGTCCTACCACTGGGAGGATCCCATCCTTTACCACGAAGGAGGGGATAGCATCTGGCGTCGGTGTATTCCTCAGGAGGAGGAGCATAGTGTCCTCACTTACTGCCACAAGCTTGAGGCAGGAGGACATCATTCTGGGAGGAGAACGGCACAGAAAGTGCTCCAATCCGGCTTGTGGTGGCCTATACTCTTCAAGGACTCTGATGAGTTCGTGAAGAGATGTACTGACTGTCAGAGGATGGGCACTTGTGGACAGCGTGATATGATGCCGATGCAGCCCATTCACTTCTGTGAGGTTTTTGACGCATGGGGCATCGATTTCATGGGTCCATTCCCTAAGAGTCAGGGATTTGAGTACATTCTGTTGGCCGTAGATTATGTTAGTCGTTGGGTTGAGGCTATCCCCGCCCGAGCCGCAGATGCGAAGACAGTTTGCAGATTTTTGAAGAAGCACATAATCATGCGGTTTGGGGTTCCACGAGTTCTGATTTCTGATGGGGGATCTCATTTCATCAACGACCAGGTGAAGGCACTTGCTAGAGAGTTCAGTATAGACCATCGTGTTGCCACTCCATACCATCCACAGACAAATGGTCTAGCTGAGGTGTCGAATAGGGAGATCAAGAATATTTTGCAGAAAGTCGTCCGCCCTGACCGAAAGAATTGGTCACAGCTTTTGGACTCGGTCTTGTGGGCATATCGGACGTCTTTCAAGACTCCATTGGGTACATCTCCCTTTCGCCTCGTTTATGGCAAGCCATGCCATCTACCTGTTGAGCTGAGGCACAAGTCACTTTGGGCAGTCACAGATATTCTTATGGATCCAGATGGTATAGGAGACCAGAGGAGGGCAGAGTTAGCCGCCTTGGAAGAGCTTAGAGATGCTGCTTTCTCAAGCAGCCTACATTATAAGGAGAAAGTCAAAGAGTGGCATGATTCTCATATCAGACACAAGCATTTTGAGATTGGACAGAAAGTATGGCTGTTTGATGCAAGGCTTAGATTATTTCCAGGGAAGCTACAGAGCAAATGGAAAGGACCCTACTTGGTCAGAAAGGTACACGATAACGGTAGCATTGATATATCTGAGTTATCTTCTGAGAGTACCTTCCGAGTGAACGGCCAGCGGCTCAAACCATTTCTAGATCATGAGCCGCGGGACGTTATTATTGCCGCTATTCACTTTGCGTGAGATGTGGTCTTTTGACTCACATCTTTTGCATCTCACGCCTGATTTTCACTGTTCTTCCGCCTGTATAGATCCAGTTGTCCATATCATTCTATTCTTTAGTCCCACATCCCGTCTTTCATCTTATGATTATGCTATACTTAGGGTGTACTTTACCCTAAGTATAGGGGGGATGTCGGACCTGCGAGTGTTCTTTTCATTCTTTCTGCTCTTGTTTTTGCTGCCTATACTTAGGGATATTTTACCCTAAGTATAGGGGGGGCAGATTCTGTATATTCTTCACTCGGCTTTCCCTTCATGTACAGCTTTCTATACTTAGGATTAGTTAATCCTAAGTATAGGGGGAAACCACCGAGTTCCTTTCATTTTATTCTTTTATTCATTCCTGTACTTAGCCATTCCTTTTCACTTCCCTTTTACTAAGCACGAGTTATGTCTTCTTCATCGCTCTTGATCACTCTGAGGACATCGCTCGAGCTAAGTATAGGGGGGTGTGTATATATTTCATATATACTTTAGCCATAACTCGTACTTTGTGTGAGTGTGTTAATAAATAAAATGGCTAAAAATCACAAAAATTAAAAATTTTTCATGTACATAAACCTCTTTTATTCTTGCACATACATAGCTAGTGTACAAAGTATTTTTGTAAAAATGATTTCAAAAATCTTTTGTGTAAAGCTTGTGTAAATATTTTGTATCAAAATTATGTATATAGTACAAAATTTTTTTCAAAATGTTTTGAAAATCAAAAGTTTGCAAAAATCTTGTGTAAATGTGTGTAAATATCATTTTGCAAAACTTGCACTTCATGCATCATTCATTCATGATTTCAAAACATTTTTCAAAAATTTTTTTTTTTTGCATGATTGTAAAATATTTGTAAATAGCATCTTTTGTACATATATGTATATAGTTTTTCCTGGATGAGAGTTGACATTTAAACTAAGCCTGAAATTAAATTGAGAAATGGAGCTTGAATAAGATCTTAATCCACTTAACTTCAAGAGGAACCTCATAGGGCTTAGGATTAAGGCTTTTCAGGTCCATAAGGACTTAATTCTTTGAGTCCACTAGGCTATGAGCATATGTCATCTTGATGAGCCTAAGTAGAGCACTTAACAACACACGCATGACTCTCAGAGACAATGGCTTCACTTGCACCTGCACTTTACACATGGCTCTCCATGGATGAGGTGGTGAGGAGGCAGTTTCCTTTGGCTTGGGGTAGCATATGAGGGTAGTACTTCTAGGCGGAACCTCTCTTCTTCTTATAGTGAAGGAAGTGCACCTCAACTTGGTCTAGTGGTGTTGAAAGCTAAAGACAGAAGCTGTGGGTTGCAATAAAGCTTCAAAAGAGGGATAGTCTACTGGCTCAAGGGGAAATTTCTTATATATATGCTGCACCATGTAGATATGTGTACAGAAGTCTTGAAAAAAAAAATGCAAAAAGAACTCCAAAAAAGTGGTGGGTCGGATTGAAAATTTAATAACCCCACCGGAGTGAAAAGCAAAAGCTTATGGTATCATGTTACATCTCATGAAGCTTGCAGCGGGAGACTTAGCTACACTGGCTAAGCTTCCAAAACTCTATACTTCTACCCCCTCTTCTTGAGCCGGTTGCACTTGAACTTAGAAGGGAATACCCCGCTTCTCGAGGAAAGAGTTGCTAGACTGAGGCATTAGAGTTACCAGGTTGAGGGAGGTTGTTTCTTTGTTACTTCTGAGGTGGGGAGCCACATATCACTTACACTGCATGGAAAGATTCATGGTCATCAGAGTTTGTGTATGTAGACTTGTTCTGATCTGGTTTATTGAGGAGTCTTGCCCATAGATTGGTGGAACTTAGAGGCTGTTGAGTTTTAGGCTTAAGTCCAAATAAGGTTCCGACACATTAATAATCCAAAGATCTGATCAAGCTCCATATTTCAATTTAATGAAGGAAAAGTTTAATAAGTCAACCTTGATCCATGTACATCCTCTTTTTCTTTTTCTTTTTCTTTCTTTTTCACTTCTTTTTCAAATAAGTGTTTGCTAAGGGACTAGCAAAGTTAAAGCATAGGGGGTGATGAATACCCATTCATCACTCTTTATTCTATTATTTTAGCTACAAAAACCTTTGCAAATACATGTAGATATGTGTAAATACAAATAATTACCAAAAGCATGCATTGTGTAAAAACCTATAATTAGCATGTTTTTGTGCACAAAATAAAAGAATAAAGAGCAAAAAGAAAAAGAGGGAAATATTTAGAATAAATATTGAGCAACCTAACCCAAGGGAGGGCTCAGCATGGGCCTGACCGCATAAAAGCCAAAGTAGAGGGAGATAGGGCTCACATGTGTATATACTTCTGTAAATAAAATTAGATATTTTCCTCACCCAAAAATAGGTTGTAAATATTTGTATATATTTTGCAAAAGCTATTAAAAACAAAATAAAAAGATGAAAAGCAAAAAGATCAAAAATACCCTTCCTTCACCATGTGCATAAACCACACCATTGTATTTATTTAACCTTGTAAATAAATTCAATTATTTTCTAAACTTTTTGTAAATATTCTATGTTATATTCTGTAAATAAAATAAATAAAAAGAAACAAAACAAAAATCAAATAAAAATTACAAAATTAAAATACAAAAATACATTGTATAAATACCATGTATATAAATGTATATATCTATTTATTTCACCCTTGTATATAAGTGATAAAAATAAAATAAAAATATTCTTTTATTCCTCATTTCATGTTGTAAATAAATAAAATACAAAATGAGTATAAAAATACATAAAAATAACAAATAAAAAAAAATCAAAAATAAAAATCCATATAGTGTACATATACCTATATATAGAGCTACCCTATTTTTATTTCCAAAAATTAAATAAAAATCACCAAAAAATAGAAAAAAATAAAAGAAAAATATTTCATGTTTTGAGTTTTCTTTAATTCGGCCTATTTCTGCCCTAAAATAAATAAACAAAATTCGAGCACACGTGGCCACTCCTGATTGGTCCACGGGGGAATGTTGACCCCGGTCAACTCCCCCGCGGACTCCTTCCTTTTCTGGAAGATGCGTGCCGCGCCTCCTTCGCCGATTTATCCACGCTTCTCCAGGCTGTCACCCACTCAACCCCCGTGCTCGGATTCTTCGCCAATCATCCCTCATCCTCGCCGGATCTTCCGCCATCAAATCCACGCTTTCCATCGCCGTCGAGCCTCAACCCTAATCGACGCTGTCACCATATATACCATCACCTCCGCCGCCTCCGCGCCCCATCTTTGGACCATCTCCTTCTTCCCAGTGACCTCCATTGGCATCGCGAGAGTGACAGCAAGCATTTGCCCTTGTTGCAGTGAGGCGAGGAAGCGATTCCATCGATCCGGCGTGTGTCGCCGTCCTTGCTCCGCCGCCGGCGTTGAGCATCGAGCTTCAGGCCTTGACGCCCTTCGAAGCTACGACCCGGAGCAAGAGCAGCTCCAGCATAGTCTCCAGCATCCACCAGGTAACCTTAGATCCTTCTAGTTTCTCCCAATTTCTGATTACGCCCAAATCGTATCTCCGACGCATTTCTTTGATTCCGGCCATCTCGCGTTACATCTCGACCATCCGACCATCTCATCACCTCCGCCGTATCCCCGCGCACCTTCTACGCACTTTCACTCAACCCAGATCGCACAGGATCTGGGAGTCGAGTTCCATCGCCTCCGCCTCGCCGGAGCTCGTCCGCCCCACAGCACCGTCCACCTTCACCCCGCTTTCTGGGGTCGAGGCATTTTGCCCTCGACCCGCGAAGCTTCTTGTCCACTTTGCAGGTCCAAAGGAGGTGTCTGAGCCTCCAGCCTATTCAAGACCAGAGCTTCGCGCCGCCAGGCCTCGCCGGAGCCCCTCCAGGGTTCGGCTGGGCCATTGGCCATCGTCATCAGCTGCGGGACAGTGCAGCGGAGCTTCTCCGATCAATTGCAGCAGCTGAGGAGGGGTGTAGCGCACGCAGGAGGCCGGCGAAGTTCGCCGGCGATGAGTTCTTGCACCATCCTCCAGAGCCGTCCGATGAAGACCTCGCTCCAGTTCTAATCCCAGCCGTCGATCTATAGAGGAGCAGTAGCCGTCGATCCATCTGAGGATCTCATCTGGACCGTTGCAGCCGAGGAGAGAGGCACCCGAGCCCAGCATCGTCAGATCTTCCACGTGGACCTCTCCCAGCCGTTGATCAAGCCGAAGGGACGAAGAGAGAAGAGGCGCAGCGCATCCCAGCCGTCAGATCACCCACGTGGCGCCTATCCGACCGTCGGCTAATAAAGGGGTAAATATCGTAGGCCCCCCTCGTAGTTTGTATTTTCTTTTTAGTCCTGTAACTTTCAATTCAAGTTGTTTATTTTCTGGGATATTTGCATCAAGGACCCCGTACTTATTTTTATTTGCACTTATACCCCCGCCAGTTGTGAACCACGTGCTTCGTCACGTGTTATTCTGGGTTATTTGCATAAGACCCCTTGTAGTTCTGGATGTTATTCATTGAATAAAAAGTTTTGTTTATTTGCATATATACCCCTGTGAGCATTGATTATGCGCATGTGCGTTTTATTTTGGGTAAATTGCATATAAGCCCCTGGACTTTTGATACGAGTTATCAATAGGTCCTTGGAACTTATTTTTATTACATCTAGGTCCTTGAGTGCCCCAGGCACGTGCTTGGCACGTGACTTCTTGGGTATTTTGCACCAGGACCCCAGAACTTTTGGGTATTTGCACTTAGGTCCCTGTGCACAGTGCCCCCTTGTTATTTTTGAATAAAATATCAAACGACCTCCAAATCCAATGAGATTTTGACACATGGCTCCTGCCATGGTGTAGGAATTTCTATGATTTTTGGGGACATTTTTGATTTCATTTATTATTTTTAAAAATTCAAAAACACATATTTTTGCCACTGTTTGACTTTAAAAATACCAAAAAAATATAAAAATTCCACCAAAAATTCTAAAAAAATTAGGATTTGTTGTGTGCTGGTTGTTTGATTTTCCAGCCATTTTTGGTGACTTTTCATCACTTAAAAACCCTAAAAATTGAAAAACCCCTAAAAACTCATAAAAATTATAATAAATAAATTGAAAATCCAAAAACAATAATTAGGGTGCCTAAATTTTCCTTGGTCTTCATAGTTTATAGGAAAATTACCTTCAGGGCTTTTTGAGAACCAAAATTATTTTATTTTTGGGTCTTACGCCTTGCTGGACAGTCCCCTTTGTTTTTCGCATTGTTTGATTTTTAATAAATAATTTACTCATTAGAAAAATTCCAAAAATTCACCAAAAACAGTAAAAAACATTTAAAACATAAAAACCATTTTTCCTTAATTTTTGCATTATTTTTGGTGTGTGTAATAAATTGTTGAAGTCCCCTTGTTTTTCCCTTCTTTAATTTTCTCATCATTTGAAAAATCTAAAAAAAAATTTATAAAAACAAATAAAAACCACAAAAATATGTTCTCTGTGTTTTAGTTCAATTTGACTACATCGTAGGCCGCAAGGCCAATCTGTGCTCCTTGTGTTCGACCCTGGGAGCTATACCAGGTTAATCTTATAGCAGGACCACGTCTCTGTATTTTATTGATTTATCTTCATCTGTGGTTCATTTTTCTTGACTGACACTTTCTGAGCGATTGAGGACAACGACATTGTGATTTATTTTCTACCTCAGTTGTTAGTGTGATTTCCGTGTGGCCAGCGCCTCAAGCCATACCTAGATCATGAGCCGCGGGTCGTTGACGTTGCCACGATTCACTTTGCGTGAGATGTGGTCTCTTGACTCACATCTATTGCATCTTAGCCTGATTATCACTGTTCTTCCGACTTGTATAGATCCAGTTGTCCATATCACTCTATTCTTTAGCCCCACACCTATTTTCTCATCTTATGATTATGCTATACTTAGGGTGTACTTTACCCTAAGTATAGGGGGGGTGTAGGACTCTCGGGTATTCTATTGATTCTTTCTACCTATGTTTTGCTACCTATACTTAGGTATATTTTACCCTAAGTATAGTGGGGGTGGACCCTATACATCCTTCCACTTGGATTTCCCTTCATGTACTTAGGATTACTTGATCCTAAGTATATGGGGGAACATCGAGTCCTCTTCATTCTATTCTTTGATTCGTCTTTATACATACCATTCCTTTTCACTTCCCTATACTAAGCATGAGTTATGTCTTCTTCATCACTCTTGATCACTCTGAGGACATCGTTCGAGCTAAGTATAGGGGGTGTCGTATACATTTCATATATACTTTAGCCATAACTCGTACTTTGTGTGAGTGTGTTAATAAATAAAATAGCAAAAAATCCATAAAAATTTAAAAATTATCCCTTGTACATAAAATTCTTCCTATACATACCAATTTATAAAAATTATTTTTGTACAAATGATTGTGAAATCTTTTTGTGTAAATGGTGTGTAAATATTTTCATATCAAAATTTTGTATATAGTAAAAAAAATTTTAAGTGTTTGGAAAACAAAAAGTTTGCAAAAACCTTATGTAAATTTCTATAAATATTTTGCAAAACTTCGCATTCATGTATAAATCCATGTTTTCAAACATTTTTCAAAAATTCTGCACGATTGTAAAAATTTGTAAAATTGCATCTTTGTAAATACTTGCACAGTTTTTCCAAATCATAGTTGACAATTAAACATGCCTGGAATTAAATTGACAAATGGAGCTTGGTTAAGACCTTAATCCACCTAATTTTAAGAGGAAACTTATAGGGATTAGGATTGAGACTTTTCAGGTCCATTGGGACTTAATTCTTTGAGTCCACTAGGCTATGAGCATATGTCATCTTGATGAGCCTAAGTAGAGCACTTAACAACACACGCATGACTCTCAGAGACAATGGCTTTACTTGCACCAGCACTCTACACATAGCTCTCCACGGATGAGGTGGTGAGGAGGCAGTTTCCTTTGGATTGGGGTAGCATATGAGGGTAGTACTTCTAGGCGGAATATCTCTTCTTCTTATAGTGAAGGAAGTGCGTCTCAACTTGGTCTGGTGGTTATGAAGTCTCAAGACAGAAGCTGTGGGTTGCAATAAAGTTTAAAAAGAGGGATAGTTGATGAATCCCACTTCATCACCCTTTATTCCTTTATTTTAGCTAGAAACTTAAGCAAAATACATTGTAAATATGTGTAAATATCATAAATTGCCAAAGAACATGCATCTTGTAAATATGCATAATTAACATGTTTTTGTGCCAAAATAAAGGAATAAAGAAACACAAGAAAAAGAGGGAAATATTTAGAATAAATATTGACTGACCTAATCCCAAGGGAGGGCTCAGCATGGGCCTGACCGCAAAAAGAACCAAATAGAGAGAGATAGGGGAGCTCAATTGTGTGTACATATACCTATGTATATAAATAGAAATTATTTTCCTCTAAATAAAAATAAAAATGTGTGTTTATTTGTACATATTTGTAAAAGATAAAACCAAAATAATAATGGAAAAAATACAAGAAAAATAAAAAAAGAATAAAAGTCCTTCATCAGTGTACATGGACCATGTATATAGAATAACCTATCTATTTATTTTTACCTTGTAACTAAATAATTAAAATTCAATAAAAATATGTATATATTTCATGATGTAAATAAATAAAATAAAAATCAAAAAATAAAAATAAAATAAAAGAAAAAGAATAAAAATCAATTCCTCACCTTGTATATATACCATGTAAACATGTACATAAAAGTATTTATTTCATCTATGGAAATAAACAATAAAAATAAAATAAAAATCCCCTTTTATTCCAAATTTTATTCTATAAATAAATAAAATATAAAATTGAAATAAATGTACAAAAATAAACAATTAAGAATAAAAATAAAAAAATACAGATATGTATATACATGTATATAATAATAATAAAATGTAAATACATAAATTATTTTTCAAAAAAATAAATAAAAATCACTAAAAATTAATTCAAAAATAAATAAACATTTTTCATGTTTAAGTTTTTCGAAATAAAGCCATTTAATATTTTTACTTGAATTTTCAAATAATTAATAAAAGATGAATTCTGATTGGTCCACGGGGGATTGTTGACCAACGGTCAACTCTCCCCCGCGGACTCTTTCCCCACGATCTCGCGACTAACCCGTTTTCTCCCAATTAACCCCGCTTGACCCAATCACCATTTTTCTAAACCCCGGGTCCTAATCACTCTCCGTGCATCCGAGATCCACGCCCGACACGTTGCCTAGGGGTCCGTGCTTCACCAAGCCGGACCTGACCCCTTCTTCTCGGACCTGCACTACTATATAGCGTCTCCTCCACCACACTTTCCCCGCCATCTTTGGTGTTGCTCCTTTATCCCAGGACCTCCACCCTGATCCCTAGAGTGACAGCTAACGATTGGCGTGTTGCAGAGAGGAGGAGGAGGTCATCAGCCACTGATCCGACGACCCCTTGTCGCCGTGCGACGCCGCGAGGTGCGCCATAGCCTCGGGCACCGACGACTCTTCGAGGCTATGACCCAGAGCTCCATGAGCTCGTCCCCAGTCGTCTCCGTCCATCAGGTAGACCCTAGTCCCTCTAGTTTCCTTGAATTTTCGATTACGCCCAAATTCCCCCATCACTGTCGTCGATCGATTCCGCCTGCTCTGGTCACCCATTTCATCATCGGACTCGACCATCACCTCCGTGAGACCTCTCCCCACATTCTGCACCCACTCACTCCCCTTGGTTTGCCCCGGAACCAAGGTCCGACCTCCAACGTCGTCGCCTCGCCGGAGGTCAGCCATTCCGACGCACCCGACCACCATTCCACCCCTAACCGGGTCGAGGCAGTTTGCCCTCGACCCAGGAAGCTTCTGGTGCGGTTTTGCAGGTCAAAGGGACCTCATCTGGAGGTCCTGTCACGACCCGTCCCGCTATCCGAGACGAGCGCGACAGGAACCTATTTATAAACCTTCCATTAAATCATTAATCTATTTTAATATTTTCTTTTTCCGCAAAATTTTGACCGAGTTTTCTCTATAACATGGATCTCCCAACCGCTACCTGTACCTAAAACGACCTCTTTTCATTCTATGACAAAGCCTTATAATCCAATCAAAATCACATCAACCATGAATTTAAACATCACATTCTATCTTTCTATATAAACAAGATCTAAATATTTACATCATTATCACTATCCATTCTTGCATATCCATACAAAAATCCGCAACTTTGTTTCATCAAACATCTGCTAAGGCATCAAAAAGTTACCAAAAACTATGGTCTTTGATGGCGCAGCCTCCCGCTAGTGATGTGCAACTATACACGTTCCTCCCAAGTTTCTGGTTCAAGATTTATCTGTAATAATAATAAGAATAGAATGGTGAGTCTAAACCCATGAATGAGCTTAGACCCAGCGAGCGGATCTCAAGCTTTTGATAAACTACTTTATCAACATAATTTGCATTGTATGAAATAATTCTTTGCTAGGAAACATAAAAAAAATATCTGCATGCATCAACATGTATCATTGAATAATTATGACATGAACTAACATTTAAAAAAAATCTTGACTATCCTACCATATCATATTCAATGTCACACTACCCCAACATGTCGTACTAATTCATGAACCGTGTAAAATTGTCTAGGGAGAAAAACTCAACCCAAGACCGTGAAAATCTTATCATTTCATGTTAATGGTCCCAAAGACTGAGTACATTTCGCATACTGCCCAAAGCCCATTAGTATACGAAATGTGGGCCCAAAGCCCTCTTGAGTCACAAGGAGTAGGCCATAGGTATACCACAAGGATATACCTACCCCAACATGTAGTGACTTTGTTCATGACTTTTCCGGGGAGTAGGCCATAGTGTGCATTGATTTTAAATCATATCATGAAAAATCTTGACAATATATCGTGTAAAACTTGCTCCATATATCTTGAAAATTTTCATAAATAATAAATTGCATCTGTATTGCAACATGCGAATCATAATTGAACTTGGAAAATAAAATGTTAGGATAAACTCACATGAACATTAATTACTGTAAAGACCTACATAAGCATGAAAATATTGTAAAATCATTACTATAAAATTTAGCAAAAACCAACTAGTTTTCATATAAAAGATGTCTTGGAACCACTCACCTAGGAAAAGAGCTCGACAGAATACTTTGTGGATTAATTATCAACTTGCCTTTATTTATCCATCTTAAGCCTTCCTCTTCCCATTCACATCTTAGATCACGTTTCCTAAAGTTCATAAATATTATAACTATATATGTATCTCATATCTAACAAGATAAAAATGCAAATGTAATCCCAACTTGATGCCGATTTCGGTTATATAGCATGTCCTTGTTCTCCGAATATATATATATATATATATATAATAAGATTCAGTCATCGGTATTAATTATAAATAAATTCCAATCAATGTTTAGATTTTGAATTATTTTCTTGTACATTATACTAACTATTTACGTAGAGATAAAGATATCCTTATTTTGCTAGAAGATGGCTATGTAATAGCCCATAAAAATATTAGATATAGTTACTCATCCTGCATGGATATCCATTTATCATTCCATTAATAATCCTATCACCTTTCTTTTTTTTCCTCGGTAAAACCCTAATTACAAGCTAAACTAAATAAAAATTTAATACAAAAGTGATTAGATGTTGCTTAGAACAGGGCAATATGATGAAATCTCACTCTCTGTCTTTGAACGCCATACACATATATTTTAGACGACCATTATATAATTCATAGTCAAAACTTCCATTTAATACATGGGTATATACATATGTGCCCTTAACGGGTACTGATTGTAATATACCACACCCATCATATTTTATTTCCCTTATTTTATTTGAATAATTACTAACTGTATCGATTAATCCCAGCAAACCGTGGTGTGTGTATATGAAAGCATCAAAGAAAATTAGTATGATTTCTTTTAGCTTCCAACATTAGAGCTAATTAAAGATTTATGCTATGTTACCACATGCTTACTTGATGACAGATCCATATGCTTTAAAAAGGAAAACAATTATGTAACAATACTACTATAAGGATAAGGGGTCTTACATATAGCAAGCCTCTCCTTCCCCAGAACGCGAAGTTCGCAACTCAACTTCTTTTCTCTGGTACCTAAAACCTAGTCGGTGATGCTTCCCCAATCTGTCTCCGTCCCCCTTTTATTTTCTCTCCCATGCAAGGTCCATGCATCCTACATGTTACACGTGCACCTTAAAATAGCACCGATCTAGACCTTGCATTATCCTGTCCTCAAAATTATTGCTAAAATCCCCACGGATATTTCGGGATTCTTCCAGTATTCCTATCACATAAAGCATCACATATGACTATGATTACATTAGAGTATTACAAGAATACCCCTGTCATTGTTTACGTGCATGTGTATTGGCACTCCCATATTGCATGATATATATAGATATATTTAACTTGCATATCATTAATATTCATATTCTATAAATGTACATAACATAGACATGCATGTTCATCTAGGTTACGTCAATAGATACCCGTGTCCAATCTGCTCTCCCATTCATACATTATATCTGTATGTGATGCAACCCTATTTGCAGGCTCAGTGTAATTTTTTTAAATACGAATGTTACAACACTCCATGCCACACTGAACCTAAATATCACAAAACTATAATGGAAGCACATGGTGCTTTTATTCTTTATATATCGTAGACTTTTGGTTGAATATAGTATAAAGAATTATCCGCCATGTATAGTACATTGCTAATTTTCAAAAAGGGATTTTATCACTTGTGCCCCTCCGAGATGTTGCAATATCAGTTATGCCCCTATCTTTTTCGTAATATCAGTTGTGCCCCTCAAAAGTTTCTCCGTCATCAGTTGTGCCCTTCCGTCAGGTTGACCGTCAATGAATTGACTTAACCATGGTTTTTTCAAACCTTGGTGCATTTAAGAGGGGTATTATTGTCCAGGGACCTCTTCTTCCTCCTCCAACCTCCTCCTCCTCCCTCTCCGGCCTGAGCTCCGCCCCGAGCTCCCCTCCCCTCCCCAACGCCGCCCCGAGCTCCCCTCCCCTCCCCGGCGACACCCCGCAGCCCCTACCCTCCCCGGCGCCGCACCTCCTCCCCCCCGCACCTCCTTCCAGCCCGCCGCCCCCTCCCCTCCCCGGCGCCGCCCCCTCCCCTCCCCGACAAAAGAGGCAACTTGGCACCGAACAGGCAGTTCACGGAAACGCACCACAGAGATTCCTTTGGCAAGGAGGAACTCTTCCAAAGGCAACCGGATCAGCTCGCCGTTGACGAGAAAGTCGAATGGGATCCGCTCAAATTCGGGATTCGCTGCCACCGACATCGACGAGGTTCGAATATCAAACACTAATTGGTAAATCTAAGCCGGAAGCAGTGGATCGAGGAAATTACCACTTAGTATGAGGCGATTGACGATCTCCGAGAGGCCCATTCGCGTGAGATTGGACGGCACGGCGATGGTACTCATAGGAATCCTGAGCGATGGCGGGAGCTTCGTCACGAAGCGGACATGGACTTGGCGAGATCCCTCATCGGCGGCGCCTCCTCGTCGGACGTCCATCGCTGTTGCCGATAACCTAAACCCCACAAAACCTTCGCTCGTTGGGGCCGCTGGAAAGATGTGGGCAAGAGTTACCACCGCCCCTCCCCTCCCCGACACCGGTTGGTCCTGCAATCGTAAGAATCGGCGCCGGGGAGGGGAGGGGGCGGCGGGCTGGAAGGAGGTGCGGGGGGGAGGAGGTGCGGCGCCGGGGAGGGTAGGGGCTGCGGGGAGCTCGGGGCGGAGAGGGAGGAGGAGGAGGTCGGAGGAGGAGGAAGAAGATGGGAAGAGGAGGAAGAAGAAGAGGTTGGGGAAGAGGAGGAAGAAATGACCATATAACCTTTTTTAAAAAAATAATTCCTCTTATGTCCTCAAAATTAACGTCCGTTTGCACTGTAGATGGACGGTCACTAACCCGAGGGGCACAAGTGATAAAATAGCAAGTTTTGAGGGGCACAACTGATATTACGAAAAAGATAGGGGCATAACTGATATTGCAACATCTCGGAGGGGCACAAGTGATAAAATCCCTTTCAAAAACATATACATATACACACCCACACTTATATATATATTTACATGATAATCATTTCACCATCTAATAAAATATTATAAGTAAATTCATAAGTTGATATTAAATTGTATAATGTAGAAACAGTGTATTGAAAACTTATATCGTACCATGGTAGTGAGATGAGAACATTTTAATTACACTCTAGTAATGCAGTGCATTACAATTCTCCCCTACTTAGAAAATTTCGTCCTCGAAATTTACGTACCTTGATTAATTTGAGAAAAGATGTGGGTATTGAGACCGTATCTCATCTTCCCTTTCCCAGGTAGCCTCTTCTATTGCTTGACTTCTCCAAAGAACTTTTACTAGCGAAATCTTCTTTGTACGAAGTTCTTGAACTTTATAATCCAAGATTTGGATAGGGACTTCTTCATAGGAAAGATCTTCCTTCAATTGAATTTCTTGTGGTTCGATGACATGAGAGGGATGTGGAATATACTTTCGAAGTGTAGAAACATGAAAAACATTATGTATTTTTGATAATTCTGATGGGAGCAAGAGGCGGTATGTGACATCCCCAACTCTTCCCACAATTTCATACGGGCCAATATATCTGGGGCTGAGTTTTCCACGTTTTCCAAATCTAATGAGTCCTTTCCAGGGGGAGACTCGCAGGAATACCTTGTCACCAACCTGGAATTCAAGATACCTCCTTCTCTTATCTGCATAGCTTTTCTGTCTATCTTGGGCTGCTTTCAAATTTCTTCTAATCTCTTCAACCTTTTCCATGGGTTTTGTATGAATTCTGGCTTAAATAATTTACGCTCCCCTACCTCATTCCAACACAACGAGGTCCTACATAAACGACCATACAAGGCTTCATAGGGAGCCATTTCAATGCTAGCATGGTAGCTATTATTATATGCAAATTCCATGAGTGATAAGTGGTCGTCCCAACTGTCTTTGAAACTCAATGCGCATGCTCGGAGCATGTCTTCTAAAGTTTGAATGGTTCTTTCAGACTGACCATCTGTTTGTGGATGGAAAGCAGTGCTAAACGTTAACTTTGTACCCATCGCCTTATGCAAGCCTGGTCAAAATTTTGAAGTAAAACAAGGATCTCTATCAGATACAATTGATACTGGTGCTCCATGTAGCCTTACTATTTCATCCAAAAAAATCTTTCCCAGGCGATCTAATGTATAGGTCATATTGACGGCTATAAAGTGAGATGATTTAGTCAGTCTGTCAACTATAACCCAGATTGCATCATGGTGTCGACGAGTCCTGGGTAATCCAGTAACAAAGTCCATAGTTATATGTTCCCATTTCCATTCTGGTATAGAAAGTGGTTGTAATGTACCAGCTGGTCGCAAATGCTCAGGCTTTGTTTGCTGACAGATTAGACATTTGGAAACATATTCGGCAATTTCTCGCTTCATTCCTGACCACCAGTAGGATATCTTCAATGTTCTATACATTTTCGTACTTCCTGGGTGCATCACATACATGGAGTTATGTGCTTCTTCAAGAATTTCAGTCCTGATTTCTGGTGATTTTGGGACACACAGTCTTTGTCTGAAAAATAAAACTCCTTGTTCATTGATCGTAAACTCTGTCAATTCTCCTTTTTCTACTTTTTCAAGTATCCTTTTGATTTCTAGGTCATGAAATTGAGCATCTCGGGTTTTATCATACAATATGGGCCTGACCTACAACGAGGCCAATAAATTTCCAGATGTATCCATGCTCAGATTGGTACGCAATCCTCTCAGTTGTAATAATAAGGGAAGGCATTTACCTTTGATATATAACAATTGGCCATTAGACTTTCTGCTAAGAGCGTCAGCTACGACATTTGCCTTTCCAGGATGATATTCAATGGTACAATCATAATCTTTAATCAGCTCTAGCCATCTTCTTTGCCTAAGATTCAGTTCCTTCTGAGAAAAAATATATTTTAGGCTCTTATGATCTGTGAATATTTGACAAGTTTTACCATACAGATAATGCCTCTGAATTTTCAAAGCAAAAACTACCGCTGCTAATTCCAGATCATGTGTAGGATAATTAAGCTCATGTTGTTTCAATTGCCTAGATGCATAAGCAATCACCTTTCCATTTTGCATGAGTACACATCCCAATCCTTGACGTGACGCATCGCTATAAACTATAAATCCGCCATTTCCTGATGGTAGGCTAAGAATAGGTGCTGATGCGAGTCGATTCTTAAGTTCCTGAAAACTCTTCTCACATTCATCATCCCATACAAATTTCACCTCCTTCCTAGTTAGTTTTGTTAGTGGTGCCGCAATTCTTGAAAAGTTCTCAACAAATCTTCTATAATATCCAGCGAGACCAAGAAAACTTCGAATTTCTTATACACTTGTTGGTTGTCCCCAATTTAAGATAGCTTCTATCTTGATTGGATCTACCGATATGCCTTCTCCTGAAATTATATGACCTAGAAATGCCACCTTTTTCCAGCCAAAATTCACATTTATCCAACTTTGCAAATAATTGATGTTCCTTTAAGGTTTGCAATACAATCTTCAGGTGTTCCTTATGTTCTTCCTCTGATCGTGAATAGATCAAAATATCATCAATAAATACAATTACAAATTTGTCCAAGAAAGGACGGAATACACGATTCATTAAATCCATAAAAGCAGCAGGGGCATTTGTTAATCCAAAAGGCATCACCAGAAACTCATAATGCCCATAACGGGTTCGGAAGGCTGTTTTAGGGACATCTTCAGCTTTAATTTTCAGTTGATGATAGCCCGATCTCAAGTCTATCTTAGAGAACACAGAAGCCCCTTGTAGTTGATCAAATAAATCATCTATCCGAGGAAGAGGATAATTATTACGTATAGTCACTTGATTCAGCCTTCTATAATCAATACAAAGCCGAAAGGAACCATCTTTCTTCTTGACGAAAAGGACAGGAGCTCCCCAGGGTGATACACTAGACTGTATAAAACCCTTGTCCGTTAATTCTTGCAACTGAATCTTCAGTTCCTTGAGCTCAGACGGAGCCATCCGATAGGCTGCTAGTGCTATCGGAGTGTACCAGGGACTAGATCGATGTTAAACTCAATCTCTCTATCTGGTGGAAGCCCCGATAGTTCATTCGGAAATACTTCAGGAAGGTCTTGTACGATAGGAATGTTCTCTAGCCTAATAGCTTCCACCTTTGTGTTATAAATAAAAGCAACATAAGAAGAGCATCCCTTCCTTATCAATCTGTGAGTCAGTATATTAGAAATTACAGGAGTAGGGTATATTTTCCTACGTCCTGAGTAAACGAATTCAGCTTCCCCGGGTCTTCGAAAAATGACTTCCTTTTTGTAGCAATCCAATAAAGCATGATTTGCAGCTAAACAATCCATTCCTATGATCACATCAAATTCTTTGATCTGCATAGGAATTAGATCCACATAGATCTCATGTTCTCCTATCCACATCACACAATGTTTGAAAATGTGGCAGACAATTTCAGGTTCTCCTTTAGGTGTTGTAATTGCTAGGGCATTTTCAAGATTTTCCATTTCTATATCAGCATATATGCAAAAACTTCGAGAAATAAAAGAATGACTGGCTCCGGAATCAAAAAGTGTATAAGCCTCTTTGCCGAAAATTATGGTTATACCTGAAACAACATCTTCTGAGGCAATGGCTTCTTTAAGGGTCATGTTAAAGGCATTTCCAGAATCTTGTACCTTCTGAGCTTGGCGATTTTGTGCATTGTGCCTCTTCTGGTTCCTGTTGGAGGGTACTTGATTTCTGACATCATTGTTCCGACGTTGGTTTGATTCTTGAATGTATCCGTGTTTCCTTGTCCAAATAGGGCATTCACGGCGTATATGTCCAGTCTGCCCGCAGTGGTAGCAATCTCGTGTGCCTTTACGACATTCCCCAGGATGATTCCGTCCACAAGAATTGCATCGCGGATAAGTGTTCATTGTTACTTCCTTTACCCTTGGTTCTCGTACATGGGTATATACATATGTGCCCTTAACGGGTACTGATTGTAATATACCACACCCATCATATTTTATTTCCCTTATTTTATTTGAATAATTACTAACTGTATCGATTAATCCCAGCAAACCGTGGTGTGTGTATATGAAAGCATCTAGGAAAATTAGTATGATTTCTTTTAGCTTCCAACATTAGAGCTAATTAAAGATTTGTGCTATGTTACCACATGCTTACTTGATGACAGATCCATATGCTTTAAAAAGGAAAACAATTATGCAACAATACTACTATAAGGATAAGGGGTCTTACATATAGCAAGCCTCTCCTTCCCCAGAACGCAAAGTTCGCAACTCAACTTCTTTTCTCTGGTACCTAAAACCTAGTCGGTGATGCTTCCCCAATCTGTCTCTGTCCCCCTTTTATTTTCTCTCCCATGCAAGGTCCATGCATCCTACATGTTACACGTGCACCTTAAAATAGCACCGATCTAGACCTTGCATTATCCTGTCCTCAAAATTATTGCTAAAATCCCCACGGATATTTCGAGATTCTTCCAGTATTCCTATCACATAAAGCATCACATATGACTATGATTACATTAGAGTATTACAAGAATACTCCTGTCATTGTTTACGTGCAT
This sequence comes from Ottelia alismoides, assembly GCA_037367405.1. NCBI lineage: Eukaryota > Viridiplantae > Streptophyta > Magnoliopsida > Alismatales > Hydrocharitaceae > Ottelia > Ottelia alismoides. Next base: position 596,614 of record JAZKJV010010768.1, on the reverse strand, counting down.
GTGTATTGGCACTCCCATATTGCATGATATATATAGATATATTTAACTTGCATATCATTAATATTCATATTCTATAGATGTACATAACATAGACATGCATGTTCATCTAGGTTATGTCAATAGATACCCGTGTCCAATCTGCTCTCCCATTCATACATTATATCTGTATGTGATGCAACCCTATTTGCAGGCTCAGTGTAATTTTTTTAAATACGAATGTTACAACACTCCATGCCACACTGAACCTAAATATCACAAAACTATAATGGAAGCATATGGTGCTTTTATTCTTTATATATCGTAGACTTTTGGTTGAATATAGTATAAAGAATTATCCGCCATGTATAGTACATTGCTAATTTTCAAAAACATATACATATACACACCCACACTTGTATATATATATATATTTACATGATAATCATTTCACCATCTAATAAAATATTATAAGTAAATTCATAAGTTGATATTAAATTGTATAATGTAGAAACAGTGTATTGAAAACTTATATCGTACCATGGTAGTGAGATGAGAACATTTTAATTACACTCTAGTAATGCAGTGCATTACAGGTCCAATGTTTGAGCCCAGGTGCTTTGCTCCTCCTCGTCGCCAGACCGCTCATGTGGTCACCAGCCTCATCGTAGGGGCTCATTAGCTGCGGAACGCCTTGGAGGAGCTTTTCCATATCTCAGCAGCAGCAGAGGAGGACCTCAGCGCGCACATTAGGCCGGCAATGTTTGCCGGCGTCGAGTTCTTGGAGCATCCTCCTCCACCATCCGATCGTACCCACTCGCCCAGTTTTGATCTCGATCGTCCACTTGCGAGGACCCAGCCACCGTCAGATCTTCCTTGGACTCGATCGTGATCATTGATCCAGTGAAGGGGTGCCTTGCCTTGCAGCCGTTGATCCTCCACGTGGCACCCTTCAACCGTCCAATAATAAAGGGGTACATGACACTTAGGCCCCTGCTCTTTTGTTTTGCAATATAGTCCTGTAAATATTTTTGGTGGTTCTTTTTATGTTAGAATATTTGCATAGGAGACCTTAATGTTTATGATATTTGCATTTTCGTCCCTACCTGTATGATACACGTGCTTCGTCATGGGGTATTTGGAGAAATTGCATTGTATGGGCTTGAAGTTTCTATGTGTTATGGAATGAAATTAACTTTCTGATATTTGCATCCACGCCCATGTGAATGGTTTTATTCGACATGTGCTGATTTATTTGGGCATTTTGCATTTTGTTCTCTGGGCTTTTAGCACATGTTGCTATTAAGTCCCTGAAAATATTTGTCCTTACATTTAGGTCCCTCTGTGCCCGGTACACGTGCATCGTGCGTGCATATTTGGACATTTTGCATGAGGGACCCTATACTTTCTGGATTTGTTATTGTTGAGCCCCAGGAAATACTTTTTCTTGCATTTAGGTCCCTGTGCACTGTGAGCCTTGGTTTTATTTAAATAAAATATCAAATTAACTCCAAATCACGTGAAATTTTGACACGTGGCTCCTGCCACTGTGTAAAAATTTCCCTAAAAATTTGGTACATTTTTTAGACTTTTTGATATTTTTAATAATTCAAAAACATTGGTTTTTGCTCCAGTCTAACTTAGAAAATCAAAGAAAAATATTAAAACTCCTCTAAAAATTACAAAACAATTAATGTAAGTTAGTTTTAGTGTCTTTTAGTTTCTATGCAATTTTCGTGATTTTTGGATATATAAAACCCTAAAAATTTAAAAACCCTAAAAATCTTATAAAAATTCTAAAAAATTCTAGAAAATCCAAAAAATATAAACTCTGTTTCTGAGTTTTATTTGTTGTTTATATTTCTCATAAAAATTACCTCCAGGTTGTGAAAGATCCATTTGATATTTTAAATGGATCTTTGAAGTCTGGCTGGACAGTTCTCTTTTGTTCTGGGATTTCTCAATTTTTTAGAAAATCACATAAAAATAATAAAAATCTGAAAAATTCAATAAAAATATTAGAAAACCTAAAAAACTAAAAAACATTTTTGTTTGAATTTTTGGAGCATTTTTGGTTGATTAAATAATAGGTTGTTTAAATAATTGATTAAATAATTCTTTAAAAAATCAAAATACAAAAACATTAAAAGAATATAAAAAACCACCAAAAATACATTTTCTTCTCATTTTTGATCTTGACTACTTTGTAGGCCGCAAGGCCAATTCGTGCTCCCTGAATCCGATCCTGGGTTCTACACCAGGCTAATTTCATAGCCAGGACCGCTATAGCTTGATTTCCTTGATTTTATATCTTTTTGATTGGTGGTCTGTTTCACAATTTTCTTCGTTGATCGATCCCTCTCGATCCGGGTCGTAACGACCCGAGAGTGATTATTTTACCCGGATTTATTGAGAATTTTTCAGGTCATCAGAATGGCGCCGATGCCGGGGAGTACAACTTAGTAGTTGATTTTGATCTTTCTGCGGTTTTTCTTTTTCGCAGCTTCTTGTAGATATTTTGTAGATATATTTTATCTGATTGTTTATAATAATCTGATCTGATCATTTTGTTCTGTTTCTTACGAGGGCTCGAGGATCGAGGCGGCTTCTTCGGAAGCCGACGTAACCACAAGAGTCAGAGGCGGCTTCGTTCTCTACGAAGCCGCAGGAGAGTGCAAGGAACCGAGTAGGAGTGCAGGAGCCGCGAAGAAGCCACAGAACAGCTTAGTGTAGTTTAGGTTCCTTTTCAGCACATTTTATTATTGTAATAATATAAGTACTCGGACTTTTAGAGACTTCTGACTTTTCGGGGTCTGTTTCGCCGAGCACCGGTGTGCTCGGGGGACCTCACCGAGTTTTCGCGGTTTTTCATGGCTTTTTGACCGATTATTTACTGCTTGTTTGATTTACGTGGTTTTCGGCCTTAGCTTAGGATTTTGCTTGATTGTGACGTAATTAATTAGGATCCAAACACCAAATTCCCTGCTTGTACCTGTAGTTCGAATAATTGGATCTAATTATTTAATTCACAAGAAAAACCGGCTTATTAGAACTCTGGTCCACGTGCCTTGAGGAGTCACATACAGCGCGTGCAAGATCTGTTGTGGCAGACACCGAGTGGCTCCCAAGATAGGACTCCGGACCTAGGCTCGAGTACCCGACTACTGTTCTTTCGTGTAGAAATTGCTCTACTAGGGATGGTTTTCCGTGTGCATCACTCTGCATGTAGACTTCTTGAGTCAGGTACGCATCTCTTACTCTGTATGCATCATTGATTCCCGCACATCGGCTTTTTCGTCTTCTCTCCCTGTTTTGGACTTAAAATAATCAGGAGAACCGAAAAATTTGTTAGGCATTGTTTGCTTTGAAAAACACCTAAAAAAAGAAAAACTATAAAATTGGGACTTCATCTAAAAATCTGTCTTGGAGAGAGCAACCCCCAAATTGCCTGGTTTGATTGCGTGAGAGAGTGACCCGCACACTAGGCTAGAGCCACATCCGAGCCCCGATCAGACTACCGGCCTTTTATACGGGACAGTCTGATTGGCGGATTGGATTCCTACCAGGTCACGTAACCTTTCTGATATCCTGACATGATCATCTAAATAAAATAGACAAGATAATTGACCGAGCTCTTACGGTCTTCAGCTCAGCATGGAGGAGGTGAATTCAGGGTTTATTTTCTCATCTTGTTTGTTTCCAGATCTCATACGCCAGACTCGGCAGATCGAGATGATGGGCAGGAGGTCCCTTAGGCAGCCTCTGGCTGCACCGCTTTTCAGCACTCCAGCCCACTCATCTAGGTGGGTTCGTGAGAGCCCAGACCCGCTCTCCGAACCCAAGTTTGATTCCATCATGTTCCCCCTTGACCACCCTTCTTCTATACCTGAGATGCCAGTGCCAAATGCGAGACAGCAGACTGATGATATTTTGGCACCTGAGTTTGGGTCTTTTGCCTTTGCAGAGATCATGGCCAACAAGGAGGATCGAACTGAGGGTCAGAGGCCAGAGACGATGACCTATGTTCTGGACCAGGGTGCGATCAACACCACCATGTTAGCCTCCCTCGAGACGATGCAGAGACAAATACGAGACCAGGGGGCTTTCATGGTGAAGATGAGGAGAGAGATGGAGCGGCTCCAAGAGCAGAGAGAGCAGTCGCGAGCTGAGGGACGCAGGGGTCCAGATCAGCCAGTTCAGCCAGACCAGCCGGCAGCAGATCTGAGACCGATGCGGGAGTTGCACAACCCCGGATCGACACTGACATGCCGGTGGTGGTTCTTCCAGCGATCGTGGGGGACTTCAAGTTCCCCCCGAACACACTACAGCTCCTACCCCGCTTCCACGGGCTCGCCACTGAGGAGCCCCATCTTCATCTCCAGGAGTTCGAGATGATCTGCAGCACCATCCACGACCGTCAGGTGGACGAGGATCCCATCAAGATTATTGCTTTTCCTTTCTCCCTGATAAACAGAGCAGCCAACTGGTTGAAGCACTTAGGGAGATTTTTTTACACCTGGGAGCAGCTTCGCATCGAGTACTTGAACAAGTTCTATCCACTCGGGCGGACGAATGCAGCGAGGGCCCTGATCAGCAACTTCTCCATGCTCCCCAACGAGCAGTTCCACGAGGCATGGGAGAGGTTCCGTGAGCTTACCGACAGATGCCCACACCATGATATCTTGAAGCCGAACCTTGTTCAGAGCTTCTTTTATGGGTTGACACAAGAGCTGTAGTGCCTGGTGAATGCTTCTTGTGGTGGTTCCTACTTCACCAAGGATGAGGATTAGGACTGGGCCATCTACGAGGAGATGACCGAGAACTACACAGTGATGTCCCAGACCCGACTCTACACCTAGGGACGCCCTCAGCCATAGACCGTGCAGCTTCAGAGGATAGCACGAGTCGACGTCGGTCCTTCTACTTCGTCAGCGGCAGCCGCAGAGGCCGAGTCCATAGCCGCCGACATGGGCATCATCAGTGAGAAGTTGGATCGGATGGAGCTGATCGAGAAGAAGTAGTGCCATAGCATAGCACAAATGGAGCAGATGGCACAGTTGTTGAGTGACCTGAAGACACATGTCATGTGTCTCCAGGAGGCACAGACGGCTTCTCGGCCCCGTCTTCAGGCACGAGGGGATCCGAGTAGCAGGGACGGTTCATCCCAGCGCTCCACGCAGCCTAGACAGGTTTACCTTGTACAGGCGGAGCCGTACCACCAGCCGCAGTAGTACTACCAGCCACCACCATCTCCAGACACTCAGATGGTGGTCTACCAGCCGGATCAGCCTCTGGCAGTACTCCCACCACCCCCTTACGAGCTGGAGCTGTTGATGGACGTCAACGGGATTTGGCACGACCGACCCAAGCCCAGTATCCAACGAGACCATCCGTTGGTCGGTCAGAGGTGCTAGTTCCCAACAGCAGCCTCCAGTTCAGGGTGGCCAGTACGACCATCAGCGAGATCACCAGCAGCAACATCCCCCAGTGTACCAGCAGCAGCAACAGTCATCCCAGCCCCCACAACAGTATAGTCCTCGTCTATATCCGCAGGGGCATTCTTGGAGGCGTGATCAACCTCATCAGCTGCAACATCATCCACAGCAGTACCCCTCTCACCCGCCTCAGCAGCAGCAGCCTCACTATTAGCGAGGCCACCCGTCAGGATCTCATGGGCCAGCCTATGAGAACCCCACCTTGGACGACCTAGCCTACCTCATGACAGAGCAGCATGCTACATTCAGATGGGAGATGGATGATTTCCGCCAGGAGATGCGGGATATTGTGAGAGGGAAGGCTGCCATCCCTACCCAGATCGAGCCTAACCCGAACAGCCTGAAGAGGAAGTCTGAGTAGGTAGAGTTCACAGAGATTACCACTCCTAGTGATTCTTTTGGTGATTTGTCTGCATACATGTTTGTTGCTGATTTTGTCACACTTAGGAGCGGTAGGATGCCAGCAGGCGGCGCCTCGTCTGAGCGACGATCCCACGCCACACCAGGAGCGCCAGACGAGGAGGAGCACGGTACTGAGGCCGCGAGAGATGATGATGGTGGTACTGATGCCACCATGGACGTTGATCCAGCTGACGGTACTGAGGTCATCACTTCACCAGTTGGAGGAGGTGGTACTGACGCCACCACAGCTGCTGAGCCAGAGCACGGTACTGATGCTGCGAGACATGCCGAGGGTGGTACTGAGGCCACCAGTACTTCTGCTAGTCCTGTAGTCTTTCCATCTATATCTGTATCTCAGGACATTTCTGGAAATAAAGGAAAGGGTATGTTATTTTCGGATCCACATGTGTTGATCGATGATGTTTGTGTGGATTCTGTTGTTCATGAGCATGCTAGATCCTCTCCTAGTCCTTCATCTGAGAAGGACCCTGTGATCCCCTTTCCACGAGCACTTCACATGGGAAAGGGGAAGAAAATAGAAAATCCCAAAAAGAGTCATCAGATAGAGTTCAACCAGCAGATGATAGACATATTTCATATTCAGCTGACTCTTCAGGAGGCCTTGGAGCACATCCCTCTACTCCAGAGATCACTCAGAGATAGGACTACATTTAGGAGGAAGAGGAGGAACCATCAGTCTGAGATCCATGTGCTGACCAGAGCCACTTGTTTCACGATACAGAACCATTTGCCAGCCAAGAGGCCAGATGCAGGAGCCCCGTATGTCAGATGACATATTCATGAGCAGAGGTTCGACCGCACTCTATTAGATAGCGGTTCTTCGATCAACCTACTTCCGGCAGCCCTTCTCGACCGCTTCGAGTTGGGCACTCTTCGACAGAGCAGGACGGTCCTTCAGTTTGCTGATCGATCTGTCAAGAGGCTGAAGGGGTTGGTGAAGGACGTTGTCGTCACGATTCAAGGCCTGAATTTCCCCGTGGACTTCGTAGTGTTGGACATGGAGATCCCTGAGTCTGTGACTGATGCCCTCATCATTTTAGGACGCATGTTCTTGGCCACAGCCAAGGCAGTGTCCGACCATGATAGCAAGAAGGTGTAATTTTGCGTCGAGGGCGAGAGTATACAAATAGAGACGGTCGAGGAGACTAGAGCGAGAGATTCAGATTGCTCAGAGCTGACAACCGATTCAGAGCAGATGACAGAGGCAGGGCGAGACATCCACCAGGACTGCAACTTTGTGATTACAGATGATGAGGCAGTTTGGGCAGATCCTGTCGCACAGGCCATCCTCTCACCTTCAGAGTTCACTGATGCAGAGACGCCAGCAGAGGAGAGCTTGGAGAGCGCATTCCGGGTCCAGTATACCTTTCAGGCCGCAGACCCGGTTCTTGACTGTGTTACAGATTTTTATGAGTATGATCCCTCGGAGTTAGTTACTGATTTGGCAGAGTTTGATGATATCACACAGTGTCTGACTTCCATTGAGCCCACAGCTGAGGAGGTTGATTCTGAGCAGAGTAGAGACAGATCAGTTGAGCAGCCTTCTCCAGATCCAGTTTGCGAGAGAGAGTTCTCATTCTCCCGTGCATATTTGGCAGCATACACTCGGATTCTTCAGAAGCCAGATTTGCCAGCACCGACTTGTCCAGAGCTGAAGCTGCTACCTGCATCGCTGAAGTATAGGTTCCTTGCGGGTGAGCATGAGATGTACCCAGTTATTATCTCCGCTGATTTGACTGGAGAGCAAGAATCCCATCTGATGGGGGTTCTTGAAAAGAACCGCAAGGCGATAGGATGGAGTGTAGCACATCTCCAGGGGATCAGTCCGGCTCTGTACTCTCACCACATCTATCTCGAGGATGAGGCAAAGCTGTCGCGTGAGTTCCAGCGGCGACTAAACCCGAATCTGAGAGAGTATGTCATGAAGGAGATCTCGAAGTGGTGGAGCGCCGATTTTATCTACCCCATCTCCGACTCCATGTGGGTCAGTCTGTTACATGTGGTGCCCAATAAGACGGGCATCACTACTGTTGTCACGGAGTTTGGAGAGGAGATCGCTACGCGGGTACCCACTTCTTGGAGGGTCTGCGTAGATTACAGACGACTCAACCAGGCCACCAAGAAGGATCATTTCCCCCTGCCCTTTATTGATCAGATTATTGAGAGGCTGGCAGGGAAGAGCCATTACTGCTTTCTGGATGGGTACTCCGGCTATAATTAGGTGGCCATCGCACCCGAGGGCTAGGAAAAGACCACCTTCACCTATCCCTTTGGGACATATGCCTTCAAACGCATGCCATTTGGGCTATGCAACGCCCCTGCGACCTTTCAGAGATGCATGTTGTCTATCTTTTTGGACATGGTGGGGGAGTGCTTTGAGGTCTTCATGGATGACTTCTTGGTCTACGGCGACGGATTCGATTCTTGTCTCGACTGCCTAGACCGAGTCCTTCAGCGATGCATAGAGGTTCACCTAGTGTTGTCTTGATAGAAGAGTCACTTCATGGTGACTCAAGGGACGGTGCTTGGCCACATCATCTCCAACAGGGGCATGGAAGTTGATCCGGCCAAGGTAGATGTCATTAGAAAATTCGATCCACCGTCCAACTTGCGGCAGTTACGGTCTTTTCTGGGGCACGTCGGTTTCTATCGACATTTCATTCATGATTTCAACAGGATTGCCCGACCGTTGACTGATTTGTTGACGAAAGACACCGAGTTCCTTGTAGATGATAAGTGTCTATCGTCGTTTGAGACTCTCAAGAGCTGTGGCATAGAGGCTCCTGTTCTCCAGCCACCTGATTGGTCTCTCCCATTCGAGATCATGACAGGTGCCTCCTATTTTGCCGTGGGGGCCGTGTTGGGACAGAGGAGGGATGGAATCCCATTTGTCATTCACTACGATAGTCGTACGTTGGATGTCGTGCAACGGAACTATACTGTCACTGAGAAGGAGATGCTAGCCATAGTTTTTTCCCTAGATAAGTTCAGATCTTACATCATTGGATCTAGATACGTTGATCATGTCGCCACCAGGTACCTCATGGAAAAGAAGGATGCCAAAGCTAGATTGACCAGATGGATCCTTCTACTCCAGGAGTTTGACATAGATATTAAGGATAAGCCTGGAGTCAAGAATGTGGTGGCGGATCATCTCTCCCGATTGGAGTATCTTGAGGATTCTGAGCAGATTGACCCTATTTATGAGACCTTCCCAGATGAGGCGATCCTTGCTATCGCCTCACTCTTATGGTATGCCGATATTGTGAACTATCTTGTCGCCAAGAAAGTTCCACAAGATTGGCCTAGGCAGAAACTTGAGACCTTCCTCGCGAAGGCCAAGTTTTACCATTGGGAGGATCCCATCTTTTACCATGAGGGAGGGGATAGTATCTGGCGTAGGTGTATTCCTCAGGAGGAGCACCACAGCGTCCTTACTTACTACCACAAGCTTGAGGTAGGAGGACATCACTCATGGAGGAGAACGGCACAGAAAGTGCTCCAATCCGGCCTATGGTGGCCTACTCTCTTCAAGGACTCTGATGAATTCGTGAAGAGGTGTACTGACTGTCAGAGGATGGGCACTTGTGGACAGTGTGATATGATGTCGATGCAGCCCAAACACTTCTGTGAGGTTTTTGACGCATGGGGCATCGATTTCATGGGTCCATTCCCTAGTAGGCAGGGGTTTGAGTACATTCTGTTGGCCGTGGATTATGTGAGTCATTGGGTTAAGGCCATCCCCGCCCGAACCACAGATGCTAGGACTGTTTGTAGATTTTTGAGGAAGAATATCAATTCACGATTCGGGGTACCTCGAGTGTTGATATCTGACGGGGGGTCTCATTTCGTGAACGACAAGGTAAAGGCTCTTGCTAGCGAGTTCGACATAGACCATCGAGTTTCCACTCCACACCACCCTCAGACGAATGGTCTTGCTGAAGTGTCGAACAGGGAGATCAAGACTATATTGCAGAAAGTCGTCCGCCCTGAACGAAAGGATTGGTCACAGCTTTTGGACTCGGTCTTGTGGGCATATCGGACGTCTTCAAGACTCCTTTGGGTACATCTCCTTTTCGTTTCGTTTATGGAAAGCCGTGCCATTTACCTATTGAGCTGAGACATAGGTCACTTTGGGCAGTTACAGATATACTTTTGGATCCAGAGAGTGTAGGAGATCAGAGGAGGGCAGAGTTAGCAACCCTGTAGGAGCTTCGTGATACCGCTTTTTCAAACAACCTACATTATAAGGAGAGAGTGAAGGAGTGGCATGATTCTCATATCAGCCACAAGCAGTTTGAGCCAGGACAGAGAGTATGGTTGTTTGATGCTAGGCTTTGTCTATTTCCAGGGAAGCTACAGAGCAAATGGAAGGGACCTTATCTGGTTAGAAAGGTGCATGACAATGGGAGTATTGATATATCTGAGTTGTCTTCTGATGCTACCTTTCGAGTGAATGACCAGCGGCTCAAGCCATATCTAGATCATGAGCCGCGGGTCCTTGATGTTTCCCCTATTCACTTTGCGTGAGATGTGGTCTCTTGACTCACATCTATTGCATCTCATGCCTGATTATCAATGTTCTTCCGACCTGTATAGATCCAGTTGTCCATATCACTCTATTCTTTAGTCCCACATCCTTTTTCTCATCTTATGATTATGATATACTTAGGGTGTACTTTAACCTAAGTATAGGGGGGATGTAGGACTCTCGGGTATTCTTTTGATTATTTCTACCCCTATTTTGCTGCCTATAGTTAGGGATATTTCACCCTAAGTATGGGGGGGGGGGGTAGACCCTGTACATCCTTCACTCGGATTTCCCTTCATGTACAGCTTGTTATACTTAGGATTACTTGATCCTAAGTATAGGGGGAAAACACCGAGTTCTCTTCATTCTATTCTTTGATTCGTCTTTGTATATAGCCATTCCTTTTCACTTCCCTATACTAAGCACGAGTTATGTCTTCTTCATCGCTCTTGACTCTGAGGACATCGTTCGAGCTAAGTATAGGGGGTGTGTATATATTTCATATATACTTTAGCCATAACTCATACTTTGTGTGAGTGTGTTAATAAATAAAAATGGCTAAAAACCTAAAAATCCATAAATTTTAAAAAAATCCCTTTTATATGAAATTCATCTTGCATATACCTATTTATTTATCAAATTATTTTTGTACAAATGATTGTAAAATCTTTTTGAGTAAATAGCTTGTAAATATTTTCATATCAAAATTATTTATATAGTACAAAATTTTTGTAAAATGTTTTGAAAACAAAAAGTTTGCAAAAACATTGTGTAAATGTTAGTAAATATTTTGCAAAAATTCGCATTCATGCATACATCCATGTTTTCAAACATTTTTCAAAAATTTTGCACAATTGTAAACATTTGTAAAATTGCATATTTGTAAAATATCATCTTTGTAAATACTTGCACAGTTTTTCCAAATCATAGTTGACATTTAAACTGGCCTGGAATTAAATTGACAAATGGAGCTTGGTTAATGACCTTAATCCACCTAATGATAAGAGGAACCTTATAGGACTTAGGATTGAGACTTTTCAGGTCCATTGGGACTTAACTCTTTGAGTCCACTAGGCTATGAGCATATATCATCTTGATAAGCCTAAGTAGAGCACTTAACAACACATGCATGACTCTCAGAGACAATGTCTTTACTTGCACCGGCACCTTACACATAGCTCTCCACGGATGAGGTGGTGAGGAGGCAGTTTCCTTTGGCTTGGGGTAGCATATGAGGGTAGTACTTCTAGGCGAAAACTCTCTTCTTATAGTGAAGGAAGCGCGTCTCAACTTGGTCTGGTGGTTATAAAGTCTAAAGACAGAAGCCATGGGTTGCAATAAAGCTTTAAAAGAAGGATAGTCTACTGGCTCAAGAGGAAAAACTCCTTGTATATATGCTGCACCATGTAGATATGTTGTACAGATGCACATGAAAAAAAGTGCAAAAAGAAAAGAACTCCAAAAAAGTGGTGGGTCGGATTGAAAATTTAATAATCCCACCAGAGTGTATATAGTCAAATAAAGCAAAAGCTTATGGTATACATGTTCCATCTCATGAAGCTTGCAGCAGGAGACTCAGCTACACTAGTTAGAGCTCCCAAGGATACATGGCTACACTGGCCATGGTCCATTCTCTTCTTCCCCTTCTTCTTGAGTCGGTTGCACTTGAACTTAGAAGGGAATACCCCGCTTCTCGAGGAAAGAGTTGCTAGACCGAGGCATTAGAGTTACCGGGTTGAGGGAAGTTGTTTCTTTGTTGCTTCTGAGGTGGGGAGCTACATATCACTTACACCGTATAAGGAAAGATTCATGGTCATTAGAGTTTATGTATGTAGACTTGTTCTGATCTGGTTTATTGAGGAGTCTTGACCATAACTTGGTGGAACTTAGAGGTTGATAAGTTTTAAGCTTAAGTCCAATTAAGGTTCCGACAAATTAATAATCCAAAGGTCTGACAGAGCTCCATATTTCAATTTAATGAAGGAAAGTTTAATAATCAACCTTGATTTCTCCTCTTTTTTATTTTTCTTTCTCTTTTGCACTTCTTTTTCAAATAAGTGTTTGCTATGGGACTAGCAAAGGTAAAGTATAGGGGAGTGATGAATCCCACTTCATCACCCTTTATTCCTTTATTTTAGCTAGAAACTTAAGCAAAATACATTGTAAATATGTGTAAATATCATAAATTGCCAAAGAACATGCATCTTGTAAATATGCATAATTAGCATGTTTTTGTGCCAAAATAAAGGAATAAAGAAACACAAGAAAAAGAGGTAAATATTTAGAATAAATATTGAGTGACCTAATCCCAAGAGAGGGCTCAGCATGGGCCTGACCGCAAAAAGAACCAAGTAGAGAGAGATAGGGGAGCTCAATTGTGTGTACATATACCTATGTATATAAATAAAAAATATTTTCCTCTAAATAAAAATAAAAATGTGTGTTTATTTGTACATATTTGTAAAAGATAAAACCAAAATAAAAATGGAAAAAATACAAGCAAAACAAAAAAAAAAGAATAAAAGTCCTTTATCAGTGTACGTGGACCATGTATATAGAATAACCTATCTATTTATTTTTCCCTTGTAATTAAATAATTAGAATTCAATAAAAATATGTATGTATTCCATGATGTAAATAAATAAAATAAAAATCATAAAAACAAAATTAAAAGAAAAGAAAAAGAATAAAAAATCAATTCCTCACCTTGTATATATACCATGTAAACATGTATATAAAAGTATTTCTTTCATCTATGGAAATAAACAATAAAAATAAAATAAAAATCCCCTTTTATTCCAAATTTTATTCTATAAATAAATAAAATATAAAATTTGAATAAATATACAAAAATAACAATTAAAAATAAAAACCAAAAATACATATATGTATATACCTTTATATAATAATAATATAATGCAAATACATAAATTATTTTTCAAAAAAAAAAAATAAAAATCACTAAAAAATAATTCAAAAATAAATAAACATTTTCGTGTTTATGTTTTTCGAAATAAAGCCATTTAATATTTTTACTCGAATTTTCAAATAATTAATAAAAGATGAATTCTGATTGGTCCAAAGGGGATTGTTGACCCCCGGTCAACTCTCCCCCGCGGAACTCTTTCCTCGCGAATCTCGCGACCGATCCGTTTTCTCCCAATTACCCCCGCTTGACCTGATCACCATTTTTCTATACACCGGGTCCTAATCACTCTCCGTGCATCTGAGATCCACGCCCGACACGATGCCTAGGGGTCCGTGCTTCACCAAGCCGGACCCGACCCCTTCTTCTCGGACCTGCACTGCTATATAGCATCTCCTCTACCACACTTTCCCTGCCATCTTTGGCGCTGCTCCTTCGTCCCAGGACCTCCACCCTGATCCCTAGAGTGACAGCTATCGATTGGCGTGTTGCAGAGAGGAGGAGGAGGTCATCATCCACTGATCCGGCGACCCCTTGTCGCTATGCGCTGCCGCGAGGTGCGCCAGAGCCTCGGGCACCGATGACCCTTCAAGGCTACGACCCAGAGCTCCGTGAGATCATCCCTAGTCGACTCTGTCCATCAGGTAGACCCTGGTCCCTCTGCTTTCCTCGAATTTTCGATTACGCCCAAATCCCCCCATCACCGTCGCCGATCGATTCCGCCCGCTCCGGTCACCCATTTCATCATCGGACTCGACCATCACCTCCGTGAGACCTCTCCCCACATTCTGCACCTACTCACTCCCCTTGGTTCGCCTCGGAACCAAGGTCCGACCTCCACCGTCGTCGCCTCGCCAGAGGTCATCCATTCCGATGCACCCAACCACCATTCCACCCCTAACCGGGTCGACGCAGTTTGCCCTCGACCCGGGAAGCTTCTGGTGCGGTTTTGCAGGTCAAAGGGACCTCATCTGGAGGTCCAACGTTCGAGCCCAGGAGCTTTGCTCCTCCGTCGTCGCCGAACCGCTCCTGTGGTCGCCGGCCTCATCGGAGGGGCTCATTAGTTGCAGAATGCCTTGGCGGAGCTTTTCCATATCTCATCAGCAACAGAGGAGGACCTCAGCGCACACATTAGGCCGGCGAAGTTCGCCGGGGTCGAGTTCTTGGAGCATCCTCCTCCACCGTCCGATCGTGCCCACTCGCCCAGTTTTAATCTCGATCGTCCACTTGTGAGGAGCCTGCCACCGTCAGATCTTCCTTGGACTCGATCGTGACCGTTGATCCAGTGAAGGGGTGCCCTTGCCTTGCAGTCATTGATCCTCCACGTGGCACCCCTTCAACCGTCCAATAATAAAGGGGTAAATGACACTTAGGCCCCTGCTCTTTTGTTTTTGCAATATAGTCCTATAAATATTTTAGTTAGTTCTTTTTATTTTGGAATATTTGCATAGGAGACCTTAATGTTTTTGATATTTGCATTTTCGTCCCTATCTGTGTGATACACGTGCTTCGTCACGTGGTATTTGGACTAATTGCATTGTATGGGCTTAAAGTTTCTATGTGTTATGGAATGAAATTAACTTTCTGATATTTTCATACATGCCCCTGTGAATGGTTTTATTCGACATGTGCTGATTTATCTGGGCATTTTGCATTTTGTTCCCTGGGCTTTTAGCACGTGTTGCTATTAAGTCCCTGAAACTATTTTTCCTTACATTTAGGTCCCTATGTGCCCGGTACACGTGCATCGCGCGTGCATATTTGGACATTTTGCACGAGGGACCCTATACTTTCCAGATTTGTTATTGTTGAGCCCCTAGAAATACTTTTTCTTGCATTTAGGTCCCTGTGCACTGTGAGCCTTGGTTTTATTTAAATAAAATATCAAATTAACTCCAAATTGCTTGAAATTTGGATAGGTGGCTCTTGCCACTGTGCTAAAAAATTTCATAAAAAATTGGTACATTTTTTAGGCTTTTTGATATTTTTAATAATTCAAAAATATTGGTTTTTGCTCCTTTCTGACTTAGAATTTCAAAGAAAAATATTAAAACTCCTCTAAAAATTACAAAACAATAAGTGTAAGTTAGTTTTAGGGTCTTTTAGTTTCTGTGCAATTTTCGTGATCTTTTGATATATAAAAACCCTAAAAATTGAAAAAATCTAAAAATCTTGTGAAAATTCTAAAAAATTCTAGAAAATCCAAAAAAATAAGCTCTTTTCTTAATTTTATTTGTGTTTATAGTTTTCATGAAAATTACCTCCAGGATGTGAAAGATCCATTAGATATTTGAAATGGATCTTTGAAGTTTGGTTGGATAGTTTGCTTCTGTTTTGGGCTTTCTTGATTTTTAGAAAATCACATAAAAATTATAAAAATCTGAAAAATTCACTAAAAACATTAGAAAACCTAAAAAACACAAAAACATTTTTTTTGAATTTTTGGAGCATTTTTGATTGATTAAATAATTGGTTGTTTTTGCCTTGGTCTACATTTCTTTAAAAAATCAAAATACAAAAACATTAAAAAAATATAAAAAACCACCAAAAATATATTTTCTTCTCATTTTTGATCTTCACTACTTCGTAGGCTGCAAGGTCAATTCGTGCTCCCTGAGTCCGACCCTGGGTGCTACACCAGGCTAATCTCGTAACCAGGACCGCTATAGCTTGATTTCCTTGATTTTATATCTTTTTGATTGGTGGTCTGTTTCACAATTTTCTTGATTGACCGATCCCTCTCGATCCGGGTCGCAACGATCGAGAGTGATTATTTTGCCCGGATTGATTGAGAATGTTTCGGGTCATCAATAGTCTACTGGCTCAAGAGGAAAAACTCCTTATGTATATATGTTGCACCATGTAGATATGTTGTACATATGCACAAGAAAAAATGTGCAAAAAGAAAAGAACTCCAAAAAAGTGGTGGGTCGGATTGAAAATTTAATAATCCCACCGGAGTGTATATAGTCAAATAAAGCAAAGCTCATGTTATACATGACCATCTCGTGAAGCTTGCAGCTGGAGACTCAGCTACACTGGCTAGAGCTCCCAAGGATACATGGCTACACTGGTCAAGGTCCATTCTCTTCTTCCCCCTCTTCTTGAGCCAGTTGCACTTTTACTTAGAAGGGAATACCCCGCTTCTCGAGGAAAGAGTTGCTAGATCGAGGCATTAGAGTTACCAGGTTGAGGGAGGTTGTTTCTTTATTACTTCTGAGGTGGGGAGCTACATATCACTTACACAGTACAGGGAAAGATTCATGGTCATTAGAGTTTGTGTATGTAGACTTGATCTGATCTGGTTGATTGAGGAGTCTTGACCATAGATTAGTGGAACTTAGAGGCTGTTTAGTTCTAAGCTTAAGTTCAAATAAGGTTCCGACAAATTAATAATCCAAAGGTCTGACTGAGCTCCAAATTTTAATTTAATGAAGGAAAGTTTAATAATCAACCTTGATTTCTTCTCTTTTTCTTTCTCTTTCTCTTTTTGCAATTCTTTTTCAAATAAGTGTTTGCTAAGGGACTAGCAAAAGTAAAGTATAGGGGGGTGATGAATCCACATTCATCACTCTTTATTCCTTTATTTTAGCTAGAAACCTTGGTAAAATATCATGTAAATACATGTAAATACAATAATTTGCCAACATGCATGCATCATGCAAATAGACATAATAAGCATGTTTTTGCACAAAAATAAAGGAATTAAGAAACAAAAGAAAAAGAGGGAAATATTTAGAATAAATGTTGAGTGACCTAATCCCAAGGGAGGGCCAAGCCTTGGCCTGACCGAAAAAGAAACCAAGTAGAGGGAGATAGGGTTAATCATGCCTGTACATACACCCATATACATAATAAATTTTATTTTCCACAAAATAAAAATGAAAATATGTTTTTAACACCTTGTACATATTTATAAAAATAAAATAAAAATTAGAAAATTATAAAAATAATAAAATTCATTTCCCACCTTGTGTATATACCATGTATATATGCATATAGGTCTATTTATTTAACTAATGTAAACAAATCATAAAAATAAAATAAAAATATCTTGTTACTCCAAATTTTGTGTTGTAAATAAATAAAATATAAAATAAGAATAATTGTACAAAAATAAACAATTAAAAATAAAAATAAAAAATGCATATGTACATACACCTATATATAATAATAATATAATGTAAATACATTATTTATTTTTTAAAAAAATAAATAAAAATCACAAAAAAAAGAATTTTAAAAATAATAAACATTTTTCATGTTTAAACTTTTTTTAAAATAAAATCATTCACTAATTTTAAATGAATTTACAAATAATTAAGCAATGGAATTTCTCCATTGGTCCACGGGGGATTGTTGACCCTCGGTCAACTCTCCCCCGCGGACCACTTCCAGGCGGATCGGGTTTTTGACCCGACTTCTCCAAATTCTCCCACGTTGATCCCCCTACCATTTCCTAAAACCCCAGGCTCCATTTGTAACTCAATGATCCGAGACCTTCGCCCGACCTTCATTATAGGGGTCCGTGCATCGACGAGCGTGCCCGACTCCCATCTTCCCGGACCCCTAGCACTATAAAGTCTCAGCTCCGCCGCACATTTCACGCATCTTTGGCCATCACCTTCGTCTCCTGGGATCTCCATTCATCTTCCTAGAGTGACAGCTAGTGAGGGAGAGTGTTGTAGCGATGGTTCGAGGTCTGCGCCACTGATCTGGCGAGCTTCGCCGTCGTGCTCCGCCTGAAGGAGCTCGAGCCTCTAGACCCGTTGTTCCATCAAGTCGAAGACCCCCGAAGGTCCTCGACCTTCAGCATTGACGATCTCGATCACTAGGTACCCTTGATACCCCTTAGGTTAGCCTAATTTTCGATTTTCCCAATTTGCGCTGTCGGCCTTCGTCGGCCGATTCACTTAGCTCCGATCACCCATTTGATCATCCAACCCCCGATTCACCTTCACGAGACTTCGCTCCACATTCTCCGCACCTCCGATCATCCTGACTCTCCCCGGAGCAGGATCTTAGGTCTCCTCCACCGTCGCCTCGCCGGAGACCCACGACTCGCCTCATTTCGTCACCCCCTTCATCCCTGACGGGTCGAGGCACTTTGCCCTCGACCCAGGTTTCGTTCTGTGCAGCTTGCAGGTCAAAGCGACCCCGTCAGGGGTCCAAACGTTCGGGCACAGCAGCTCCGAGTCACCATCGCCGCCGGGACTCTCCAGGGTCTCCTGGTCCCATCAGAGCCGATCACCCGCGGCGGACGACGTCCAGCTTCATTCCGCCCATCAGAACATCGTTGGAAGAGGTCCAGCTTGCACGGATTGGGCCGGCGAAGTTCGCCGATGAAGAGTTCCTCCAGGACCCTTTTCCACCGTCAGATAGAGCCTCCCTCCCCAGTTTTAGATCCTCACTGTCCATTTGCAGGAGGCCTCCAGCCGTTGATCCATCTGAGGGTCGCGATCAGCCGTTGGATCGAGCTCAAGATCCCATCTGGAGTGTCGATCATCGAAGGGGTATCCAATACTCTCAGTCGTCCGATCAACACGTGGACACCCCTCATTCGTCAATCATAATAATAGGGGTAATTTCACTTAGGCCCCTCTCCTTTTGCATTTATAGTTTAGTCCTGTAAATATTTTTCGTAGTTGTTTTTTATTTTAGGATAACTTGCACTTTGGACCCTATGTTTATTTTATTTGCATTTTAGTCCCTGTCTGTGTGAGACACGTGCTTCCACACGTGAGTTTTTGGATAAATTGCATGTATGGGCTTGGGTTTTATGCCATGTTATGAAATGAAGTTTTAGTTTTAATATTTGCATTTATACCCCTGTACATGGATTTAATTGGACATGTGTTGATTGTATGTGAAATTTACACTTTAAACCTTAAGGTTTTTGCACGTATTACAGTTTAACCCTTCGAACTATGTTTTCTTGCAAATAGGTCCATGTGTGATGTAGCTCTCTTATTGGTTGAATAAAATATCAAATAAACTCCAAATCGAGTGAAATTTGGATACGTGGCTCCTGCCTTGTGTAAAAATTTCACTAATTTTTTGGGACATTTTCCTTGCTTTTTACTATTTGTAAAATTCAAAAACACGTATTTTTACCACTGTTTAAAAAAGAAAATCAACTAATAATATAAAAACTTTTCTAAAAATTCTAAAAAAATTAGGGATTCTTTATTTTGCTGTGTTAAATTTCTGTCCAATGTTTGTGTCATTTGGATTTATATAACCCCAAAAAATCACAAAACCCTAAAAATCTTATAAAATTTCCTAAAAAATATACAAAATTCAAAAAATTGCAAACTATTTTTATGTAGCTTAGTTTTTGTATATATTTTTCATAAAAAATTGCCATCAGATTTTTAGAGGCTAATTAGTTATTTTTAATTAGCCTATCAAGTCTGACTATACATTTTGTCATTGTTTTCCCTTTTCTCGATTTTTATAAAATCAACCAAAAATACCCCAGAAAATCACCAAAAACACTTAAAAATATAAAAAACACAAAAATAATTTTATTTGAATTTTCTGAGCATTTTTGAGTGTTTAAATAAATTGTTGAATTTGCTCTTCTACACATTTTCTTGTATTTTCTTATATAATTAAAAACAAAAAAAATATTTAAAACATTTAAAATCCACCAAAAATATTTTCTCTCATTTTTTTATCTTTTTGACTACTTTGTTGGCCGTAAGGCTGCCATGATCCTTGTGTTCGATCCTGGTCGCTATACCAGGTTAATAAAATATCGAAGACCGCTATTCATGTTTTATTATTTTATCTCTGATTTGGTGGCCTTGATTTTTCTTTTTGAGTCCGATTCTCCGTGATCCGGGTCCCAACTACCCTAGATTGATTTCTACTTACCCAGATTTATGAAGGGATTTTTCAACTCATGACCTTCCTCACAAGAAAGATGCATTGAAGAAGGTAGAGATCCACGAGCAATAGATCCAGTAGCACAATGGCATCACAGTGACTACGAGGCTCTCCAGGTCAATATTGTGGACGACCTAAATATTGAGAGAGAGAGAGATGGCATGTATGAGAATAGAGAGAGATATATTGTTCATGTAATTGTTGTTGTTCTTAATAATCATTTGGCGGTGCTTGATGAGTCCTCAATCTAACCTTTTGATATCATCCAAGCACTAGTCACTATGATTCAATCATTGAATCAACATCTGTATGATTATTAAGATTGTCGTGGTACATAATCCTAATTGTACTAAGGGATATTATAAGTGTATTCATTCATTTAGTCGCAGATAATGAGTGAAATAAATCATCAAGTTTATTGATATATCAAGATTACAATATTTTTTGTACGAATGGTTCACATCTGGCTCACAAGGCTAATATATGGTAGTTCCTAAAATATACTCTCCTTAGTCCAATTATGAGTATGACCAAAACCATGTAAAAGTTTAGTATTTTCCTCATTTACAAGAGTAGAATTTTCAAATTTCTCTAAACATGATAATATCATATACAAATCGTAATTGTTGGAAGATTTGATAATTCAACAGTATTGCTCTTAAATGATTGTTTGTCTCCTATAAGGATCATCTTCATAAATAAAACTTCCACGAAAATTAAAATATATGGCTTTTGACCATGTTGAAGATGAAATAATTGTGCAATCTCCACACAATAGGGAAGCCTTTTTGTTCGTGCATACTCTAACTAGACAACATTACATAAGGTGAGTTGTCATTTATTGTCTAGAGTAAAGCAACTATCATATTGAATGGCTAACATTTATTGGCATCGTATATATCGACTGCATCGATCGAAAGAGTCTTCGACTCGTTTGTAAGAGGATGTAATACAGGTCGATGTACTTTCTTAGATTGGTAGGTCATGGCATCAATAGTGATACGAAAATAAATGGTCTCTTGTTTTACAACTAGGGAGGTAGATTATAAGGTGTTCATTAGTTTCCAATAAGAGTAATATTTACCTCTACCATATAGATTAAATCCGTATATACATAAAATGATAATGCAATTCCATTTTTCATTTTAAAATTAAGAGAAAGTGATCATCACTATTTTCCAATAATCTAACATTGAAGGATGCTCCATGTACTCTTCATGAGTATACTTTTGCATGCCATAACGTATCTTTAGTTGTTTCCTAACAATAATATAATCACCTCAGCCTCGATGTCAATGGAAAGTAATGTAAAATTTTCCTATGAATTTCGTTTTCACTTTTAGTTGAGTTCTGAAACCTTGGCTCATCACATTCCAAACAATGTGTTAAATGTTCATGTTCACCATAATATAATATATAGTGATTTATATAAGAATCTATCTTCACTTCTACTAAACCCACCTTCCACATCATTTTTTCTTTTTTTTAAATATTTCCAAGTAATTCATGATCTGTGGGTAACATTTTCTTCAAAACTATAAGTATAATATCAAAATTCCTATCGAACATAGTATACTCTATCTCCATGGCTAGAAGCTCTGAAACTGCATAAAGTTTTGAATATGTCTTACAACCCAACCATAAAAGGCTCTTCTTTATTTTTCAACAGCTCGTAGAATTCTTCTGACTCACCGTGTGGTTCCTCTTCATAAGCCCAAACTGGAGTCAGTTAACATCACTAATCTAGAGATGCCTCCTCAGAGATAGGAAAAGGGCCAAGGATAAGACCAATGTGTGTATCAGAATGAGGTTAACTCCCAGATGCTCGTGTCAATTCAGATCATACAATAACAATTAACTGATCAGGCAAATGCCTTGGCTGCTTATAGGAAATGCTTATGGATATAAGGAGGGAACATGAAAACTGAGAAGGTGGTGACCATGGAGGTGAGAATTGTAGCGATAAACTAGGAGGTGCCAATGCTAGAGGTGCCAATGCTGGAGGTGCAAATGGAGGAGCAGGAGGAGCTATAGAGGAAAATCGCAATAACAATTAAATTAATTTAAATTAAATATGTATTAACAAATCAATATAATTTAATCCTAAAATTAAATAAATCAATTTGTAGATAATGGAAAATAGATAGCCCTCCTTCCATATAGGTGGAGTGGACGACCACCTTTTCCTCATAGGAATTGGTAGCCATCCCATAGGAAAGGGAAATCTTCATGTAATATCCAGGATTACATTATTCCTACAACAACAATTGTTGTAAATTATTCTACAAGACTAATTCATAATTATTTTGTGAATATTGAAATCTTGCCATTGGAAATTTGTGAATCACATTCAAAACCCAAAATAAAATGTGATTTACATTTTCAATTAATTATCCAATGTGAATCCAATTCACACCAATAATTATCAACAAATATAAATCATAATAAGTTCTCTCCAGTACATTATAAATTACATTTATAATATATTATGAATAATTTGGATATTACTATCCACATTATTCTCATCCACAATAATTAAATCACATTTAGTTATATTGTATCATCATTCTCATATAAATCAACTTCACATCATTCATGATAATTAAACCGCATTTAATTATCCATTTTCTTAGTTCTTAGATATAATTCAACTATGGAATTATTCTTGAACTCATTCCAGAATAATGCACTTTCTCCATAGATACTTGGAGATAAGGACAGGGCGATTGTATGTTCCATGCATAGTGACTTGGATTATTGAGATCACATCTCAAATCCAAATCTCATGGACCTCTCATAGATGTTTGATTAAATCAAGATCGTTAATATAATCTTCTCAGTGTATATGAATCTCATTCAGATCAATGTCCAACACTTGGACCAAGATCTGATTACTTCTCTACTGAGAGGAGTCATTAAAATCCAAACATGTTTGATCACTCCCTCGGAATGGAAGCGTCATGGTTATACAATCGTTTATGATCACATCACCCTCAGGTATTCCTTATACATGTACATCTTGCATAATGGAAAACCTATGATAAACCCAAAGATATAAATCAATTTTACACTGTCATCTTTAGGGCTTTATCATCAAGTTTCTCAATCTTGGTCATTGGGATTCAATATCAATCATATGTTTTCACAAAGCATATATCATACCTTCAAATTCATGTTATGCTTCCAAAACACGATGACCATGCATGCAATTTGATTGTTCCCAATGCCTCATGAGGGAGCTCATGTCTTCCGGTTCACAAGAACATGTATGATCCCTTTGAGATATCGTATTACTTATATACCCTCATGTGCACAACAGCTCGCCGGTGTATAGACCTTGGTTAGGTTATCAATTTATTGGTCCGCCAAATGTACACATTCAGACATATAGTCACACATATGTCTCTGGTCAGATGATGTGTGCCTATATTGTGACAGTTTTCGACATAGGACTTTGGTTATCTCGATCTTGTTAAGTCAACCCTTTGACCTAACTAATCTAACAACTCCAAATCTCTATTCCCATGAAGAGGACCTGCATCAAGATGTTGGTAAGATATCAACCTAATGAGAAAGGATTCTCATCTCCTACTCATGCTGGAGATCATCTCTTAACAATCATTTGACGGTGCTTGATGAGTCCTTAATCTAACTCTTTAGAGATTCATTCAAGCACTAACCTCTATGATTCAATTAATGAATGAACAACTGTATAATTATTAAGACGACTATGGTACATAACCCTAATTGTATAGAGGAAACATATAGTGTATTCATTCATTTAACCTTAGAAAGGGAGTGAAAGAATTAATTACTTTAATTGATAAATCATATAATATAATAACATCTATTGTAGGAACGGTTCGCCTCAGGCTCACATGGATAACAATCTCCCACTAGACCTTAGAACCATGCAGGTACAATCCTTAAATCCATACTCATTACATTATTGTTAAAAATCTTCTGTGCTAGAGCTTTATAAGAGGATCAACAATGTTGTTGGCAGAGGCCGCAATGGTGATGATGATATCACCATGCTTTTGAATCTCCCAAATGATGTAGTATTTTCTTTCCACGTGCTTGCTCTTTTGATGCAGTCTAGGTTCCCTCGCCTCGGTAATGGCTCGCGTGTTATCGCAGAATAACGAGATGTGAGTATTAGAGGAAACTACACCATGTTCCTGGATGAACTTGTACAACCACACTGCCTCCTTTGCAGCATCAGATGCGACAATGTATTCAGCTTCTGTTGTCGAATCTGTTATGGTGTCCTGCTTCTTGCTTCTCCAGCTCACATCACGACTGTTAAACAGGAACACAAACCATGATGTCGACTTTAGATCATCAAGATCTGACTGGAAGTCTGAAACTATATATCCCAAGACTTGGAGATAGCCATATCCATAGACCTAGATGTAATCTTGTGTACATCTTAGATATTTGAAAATGTTCTTCACTGCATTCCAGTGTTGCTCCCCATACCAGGATTGGTAACGACTTACCACTCCAACTGCATGGCAGATATCTTCCCTAGTACACATCATGGTGTACATTAGACTTCCTACAGCTCATGCATAGGGGCATCCGACCATGGCTTTCTTTTCCTCAACACTTTGAGGGCCATTCCTTTAGATAGTTGGATACGATGTCTTAAGTAGAGGAAACCTTTCTTGGAACTATCCATGTAGAAACGTTCAAGAATATTCTTAATGTACCCATGTTGTGATAATCCCAATATCCTCTTTTCTCGTTTTCTGAATAGCTTTAGACCTAAGATGTAAGAGGCTTCTCCATGATCTTTCATCTCAAAGGTATGGGATAGTCAAATCTTCACACTGGTCATTATCCCGATACTATTCCCAATGATAAGGATGTCATCTACGTAAAACACGATTGAATACAATGGCGCACCCACTAAGCTTCTTTTACACACATTGTTCATCAGGATTCTGCACAAAATAATAACTCATTTTGGTTTCATCAAATCTGATGTAGCAGCTATGAGAAGCTTGTTTGAACCCATAGATGGATTTCTTCAGCTTTCACACTTCACCTTCCTCAATTATGAAACCCCAAGGATGCTCCATATAGATATCCTCTTGGAGGTATCCATTGAGGAAAGCCGTCTTGACGTCCATCTGCTAGATGTCGTAGTCAAGAGATGCTGCTCAGTGTCCTGATGGACTTAAGCATAGTCATAAGAGAGAACGTCTCATCGTAGTAGATGTTTTCTCTCTATGTGTAGCCTTTGGCCATGATTCGTGCCTTGAAAGTCTCTACTTTCCCATCTGGTCCCTTCTTTCTCTTGAAGATCCATTTACATCTAAAGGGATTTACCCCTTTAAATGGATCCTCTATGGTCCATACACCATTCTTATGCATGTAGTAATTATCTGACTTCATTGCTAGCATCCATTTATCCCTGTCATTATTCATGAGTGCTTCATCAAATGAAGAAGGATCGTTGTCAGTTTTACATGACACATGTAATCCATACCTTTCAGATGGTGTAACCACCATCGAACTCTTTTGAAGAGTTATGGGGTGTGTCATCTTTATTTATCTCTTCAGTTTCTGATTCAAGAAGCTCTGAATCCTCAAGGGATTCAATGAGTTCCTCTACTTCATTTTTGTCTTGACCTTTAAGTAAGTCATCCTCTAGAAATTTCACATCTATAGAGACGAAAACCTTCTGGGTCTTAGGATCATAAAGCCGGTATCCAATACCATCTTTAACATACTCTATGAAGTAACACTCACGAGAGCAAGATTCTAGCCTACTTGCATCCACAGGATTACATTATTCCTACACGTTCTCTCAAAGCCACTCAATTCAATTCAATGCAGGTTCTTCGATTTGCCTAATGAGTCATCTTTGATGCTTCGTGTTCCTCACAACAAAGCGAGATAGTGGTTAGAGAAACGGACACAAAATAAGGCAAATAAATAAATATGTAATAATAAGCAGGGAAATATTATATACAAGAAAAACATGGGGTCGGACAACTTGGGGGTGAAAAACCTAAAATCAAGATTGTCTAAAAAATTAACCTAAGTCGTGCCTCCTCGGCAAAAGCACCATGTGATAGACCCGAATTTGAGCCTTTTATTTATGTTATTTTCAATGCTTTGTAGTCGGATAAATTCATATCAAATAAAAACCACTCAATGAATTTATCAATTAAATGCAAGCAGTTATATTTTTTTACTTGGGCAAGTCCAAGGTCAAACTCAGGGAGGCCACTGTCTCCTTCGGTTTATTTAAAGTCGGTCTGGAGATTAGGTTTTTAATGAAGATTTTTTTAATTTTCGAATTCAATTAAAAACGTCGTGCAAGTTTATCGACGTTAATGGATAAAATGTAAATTATGTTCAAATGGTATCCAAACATTATCAAACATAGCTAGCATGTAAATAATGATGAAATTAGATGACTGTATTTTTTTGGAATTTTTATATGAAAAATGAATTAACTTTAAACAAAATATGCAGACTAGGTGATTTTCGCAAATAGATTTTAATCAATAATAGTTTCACGAAAGTTGTAGATCTCGTCGAGATGAAAAACGTTCATGAAAAAATTTTGATTTGAGGTCATTTGCTATTTTTAGTGATTTTTCATTTAATCGTAACTCCGAATTTTCAGGGAGCGACACGTTACCGCTCCTAGAGCCACCACGTGTCACCTCCTCTCTCTTCACTTAACCTCCTTCATCATGGGCCATTGGATGAACGGGTACTTCATCAACAACCTAGACCTTCTCCCTTATTCTCTCCTCTTCTCTCTCTATCTCTCTCTCTTCTCTCCCCTCCATTGATGTACCCATGCCCGTCCTCAAGCCAGCGACCCGTGCCTAAAGTGCAACCACTTGTACTAGTCTCTCCCTGCTTCGCCCCACGTGCAACTATCGTGCCTTGCCTGCTCCTTGCAGCAACTATCGAGCCTCATGTCCTACTTCCTCCATCTCGCCTCCTTATGTGTCTCCTGCTCATTCCCACACTCACCTCCCACTCCTCCCTCGCCCACTGACCAACCTCCTTCTGAAGGAGCTCCTACGCCCCCCTCGCACATATTCGCCTTCAAGGGAGAGACCCTCCAGCTTTAGGCCCCACTAGTGACAACATGGGTTGTACTTCGACGACGACCATGAGGACCTCCATCTCTCGGAGAGATCCAATTGATCATATCTGCTGCAGCAAACTTCACGCAAAGCTTTGCCAAGCATCATAGCTAATCGCCAAGCTCTTTGAGGTGATAACCGCTGAGCTTTGTCGAGCTCCGCGTTTCCCTGGCGCACCTCCTCATCAACCTTCACGATTCACCTCGACCTTTCATTCCATACTTCTCTACTCGAGTACTTCTATTCTTCTCCTTTAATCTAATTCCAAATCTCATATTAAAATTTTGACCAATCATGCACTTCCTACCACCTCCATCTCATGCTCTCCCCATTGATATTCTATCTCCCACAACCTCTCATTGATCTGTAGCTCTCCCCTTCACATCATCAGAGCTGATCATCTCCTCATTCACCAGCTATTAGTAGATCATCACTTCCTCATTGTGCACCTGTGATGGCGAAGCAGCTCTGCCTTCCACCTCTATAGCAGAACATCCTCTACCTTTGCCTCGGACACACGCTACCATCTTCATCAAGCCTCGCCTCCATCGAGCTTCAGCTCAATAGAGCAGATCTCCTCCATGTTTCCATGCATCCAAGTCCCACAACTAGTGTATCAACCACGCGTGGCTCCTCCACTGATTAGCCATGCACTGATCGATTCCTCGATGACTAGCACCGCCTGTAAATATGCGCCCCCGCCCCGACAACCTTGGTCGTGTGATGGTTGTTGGAGCGACATCAACCCATGACAGACTCAGAAGTAGTAGCTTGGAGCGCCATATCTTGCGAGCAACTCCTTCTTCTCCATGTACGCAGGTGTGTCTTCCAATTGATCCTAGTTGCCCAAGAGCTCATACACCGCCATCCGCAATCCATGGCAACGAAGCCATTTGATTGATCCATGAATCGCCCTTTGTAAAAAGTGTATTTTTGTTTTAGTCAGGCAATTATGAACGATGAAAATTTAACCGCACGCATCGATAAAACAGTGAGTTAATTAATGCGCAATTTTATGTATTTTAACCCTGGGCATGCTCCAGGGTCGACTCAAGATTGCAAAGAAACAAGTTCGGATCAAGTTATATGAATTAGCTCACGTTTTTCCAAGAGGAATCTTTTTGGTATTTTTTTCGAAAGAAATGCAAATCCATAATGTAGATGAATTATGTTATTAAGGAATCAAGTAACTTAACCAAATAAATTTTTATATGAAATTAAGTCAATCTAGCCAAGTTATATTTTTCCCTAAAAACCTAATTTAATTATGAATGCAAAATTTATTTTTTTGAATTTTTTGAGTTTAAGATGCAACGGTGAAAAATGCAATCTTTTTAGAGGTTTTATGTTATTTTTTCATGCAAACAAATTGCAAAAAATTATGAAATTTTTACAAGAAGTGAAACATGATGAAATGAAACTATAACTAATTGTTTTGGAGTTTTCTAAGAACATATGATTTTTTTATGAACTTTTTACTAAAAATAGAGTGACTCTGGGTTTTTAATTTCTAATAAATCAACAAAATTAGTTTATCTAAAAATAAAATTATCTCAAAAAGTTAATTTAATATGTAATCCAAGAGAGTTGAAATTTCACAAAAATAATATTCATGGACTTAATTAAAAATCAATTACAGACATCACTCAATAATTTATTTTAGATCAAAAACACATCCATTTGCGATGCAGTTTGAAAAGTAACTAAAAAACAGCAAGAGGCATCATCTCTAAATTTTTCACAATTTTTGAAATGATATTTAATTAAATATGAATTTCATATCGTGAATGGGTAAAATATTCAATTTTTACCAAAATAATTTTCGTGAATTACCTAGAGATCACAAAAATCTAATTAACTAACCAAAAGGTAGAGAATTAAAAGTTCTACAATATGCAAGTTTTAGAATTAGAAGATGGTACTAAATGCTGGCTCAAATTAATGTTCAAAATCAGAGGTGTCTTTGCAATACAGAAACTGAAATTAAATGAACTTAAACTTGCGTAGGGGTTCTTTTGCAATTGAAGAGACATGAAGAAAAGAAACTACAGTTTGTACAAAATAAATAAATAAAATAATATAAAGAAACAAGACATTCTCGTGAATCGGGGGTTCCAAAAATGGAACCTACTTTCACTAGGGCTAACGGCGGGCAGTGGGAAGAGGCACGCAGTCGACGTAAGAGGACGGTGCAGCCTGGAGGCACGGAATGTGACCAAAAGGCGAAGGTACGTCGGTGTTCAGCGCTTGAGCAGCAAAGGGCGAGGCACGGATGATGAGCTGGCGACCGTGCGGTGCGAGGCACTGGGGTCGAGGAGGACGGCGGTCGTACGGGGAGATGCGCAAGGCCACGAGGCTGCTGGAGGGCGTGTACAGGCACACTGCCGTGGCACGTCTGGGAACCGCAGTCGCGCGCTGGTGGAGTGAAGGGACGTTGGAGTCCACAGGATAGAAGACGAACGGTGGTGCAACAGGACAGGAGCGGGAGGACTGGCGACCGTGAGGGGATGCGGCGACCTGTCTCATGGTGAAGGCGTTGGCGATAGGTCTCCAATGGCTGGAGGGCATGGACGACGGCAGAGCTTGCTGCAATATTTTGAGATTTTTTTGTGTGATTTTTCTTTTATTTTTTCAAACAGGAGATCAAGATATAGAAATGAAATAAAGAGGTGGTGTTGCTGGTGTATGGTGATGATAATAATGTAAAAAAAAATAAAAAATATTGGTGATGTTGTGATGATGGTGGTAATGTATTTGATGGTGATGAAAATGCAATGAAGATGCACAAGACAAACAAAGGATGTTACATTAAAGAAATGATATGAAAAAGGAGAGGGATATTACCTTGAAAGGTTCATCGGGGTTGTTGGAGTGCGAAGGTCGCTTCTCGTGGTCTTGGCCTCAATCGATGCTCGACGAGACACCGAGAAGATAAAGCTCTTCCAGGAAGGAGGAGTGACGAAGGTTAGGAACCTTCGAATATCGTTGTGAAGCTTGCCTTCACTCGAAGCGGACCTCGGTGAGCTGTCACCTGGGCGAAGGGTGGGGCTAGAGATTCGACTATTGGAAGGTGAATGATTTGTGGGAGGAGCGACGGCTTCGTTTTTATAGGCGGTTGGAGCTGCGAGCGTGCAACGCGGGAGACGGTTGAGGGACTGGGAGATTGAGCGGGTCGTGCGTTGCGCAAGGAAAATGGTCGGATCATGTGAGAGCAGGTGCGCAGGGGAGTGTGACGTGAGTGCGGGTGCTTACATGAGAAGGAAGAGAAGGCACTGGGCATGCATGGTTACATGGGGAGAGAGGGAGAGAGAGAAAAGATTAGGGAGAATCGGGAGAGAGAAAGAGTGAGATAATTTAAAGAGAGAGAGAAGATGGGGAGTATGTGAGAGGGTAAAAATGGAAGAGAGAGAATGAGAGCTGCCACATGGCACAAGGAGGTGCAGCCACGTTGTGAGAAATAATAAAAATAAATCAAGTAATAAAAATAAATAGTAAATAGTAAATAATAATTAAAATAAATTAATTAAAATAATAATTAAGATAAATAATAAGGATTAAAGTAAATAGAATAAATAAATAAATAAAATGAGTGATATGTGGCGGCTTCAAGAGCTGCCACGTGACGTTCCCAGAAAAATCGTAAATTAAATCAAAAGAAAAATAAAAAAGAAATAACAAAATAGGTCAAATAAAAAAGTGCTCAACATGATATTTTCTCATTTGATCTACAACCATCACGAAGGATCGAAAATTGGAAGAAGTCATATGTACAACGTGTACTTTTGGGTTGTATCTTATAGGTATAAAATATTGTATTTTGATGTTTTGTAGTCTTTTTTGTCATTTTTAAATAATAGAAAAATCAAAATAAAATAGAAAAAATAGGAAAGAAATATTTACAACTTAATCTATTTTTTAGTTTTAATATTAAGAAAATTAGAGGATAAAATAATGTGTATTTTGGTCGGTATTTACAATATACAAAAGGGGCCCAAAACCCAAGTTTCACTTACGATATCCGATTTTTATGAAATTGGTCTTGTTTTGAGGATCTTTGAATGTATATAAATTTAAAAGTAAGTAGACAAAATCAGACACTGTATGAGAAAATATGCATGTCTTAAAGTTCTTGATCTCATACTTGGATTTGGGTTTTATTGGACAATTTCACAAGTCAGAATTTTTTTATATTTTCCCTTTATTAGTGTTAGTAATCTATACACTATAGGGTTGATTTTATTGGATTTGATGTTAGTATAATATAGATATGAATAGATGATTTTATTTTAAATACATATGAATATTTACAAATGAATTTGGCTCCTTATTTAATGCAATTAGGAATGTTAAAATGCAGATATTATTTACATGTGTAGGAGTGCTAATTATGCAATAAAAGTGATGATATGCAGCTAATTACTTGGGAACAAAAGCTCTATTTTCAACTTTTAGAGTGATGAATCACATATTCATTAGCAGGCCAGTATCAGAACATCCCTCCTCCTCGATATCCGTATCAATCATACCCGTCGCATCAGTATCAAAGCATCCAACAACAACCTTACTATTACCTTCCTCAGCAACCTCTTGTTGTTAAACCATCTGAGGTCGCTCCTGTGAATCTCATTCTGGATTGCCTTGCATAATTGGTCAACAATATGAATGAGATGCGCCAAAAGATTGATTACCTCATAGCTACAAAGACGATCGTAGGTAGAGGCCAACCCTAACAACTTCAACCATAGGGAGCAGGTTGCTTGTAGTGCCCCACCATCCCCCAATTCAAGTATAAATGATTTTATGTTATCTAATGTCATGAATCTCGAGAGCGATAGGAAACTATAGCCATTTTTAGTTGAAAAGGGGAAAATAAAGCTTCTTTGGGGAATCTTGTACATCATCAGCAGAGCCTATCTAAAGCTGTGGATTTGATGCACCTAGAGGAGCCAGATCTAAGTCAACAAAAAACAAAAAAATGAAGAAAATCAAAATTCCAACAATAACAGTAGAAGCTGAGTTGATGTAGCCAAGGAGATGCCAGCACCAACAGAAGATCATGTGCGAGCCGATGAGACCGAATTTCCAGTTTTTACTTCTCCCCTTGTATTGGACGATTGTGTCATTTCTATTTGTCATAATGTACAATTTGATTCCTTTAATGAGAAAAATGTTGCTTTTGATAATATTTATATACCTTTTCCAGAAGAAATAAAAACAAAATAGTGAAAAAAATTGAAAACAACTCTTTCTAATTTGTCTATTGTTGACATGCTTAAGAATATCATTTGGAAATGTCACTATTGCAAGCCATATAATACATGCCAAAGGTCAAAAAGGGTCTAAAGGAGGCATGCACATCTAAGCATCAGCCATGCAAGAACCGAAATAATCTAGTCGAGAAGCATAATCTCACTATGACAATTGTTAGTGAGATCAGCAACCTCCCATAGAAGAAGACTGATAAAGGAGCTCCTTTGATTCAATGTGAGATATTTGATTATATATTTGATCGCACTCTTCTTGACAACAGTTCTTTGATCAATCTCCTACCAACTTCCTTAGCCAAGGAATTTGGGCTCAGTCCGCGTAAACCAACCAAAATGATCACTCATTTTTCTTCATGAAATTCTTAGTGGACTTCATTGTCCTGGACATGGATTCCTCGATATCGATACTCCAGACAACGATCATACTTGGTAGGTCATTCCTTCCAACGGCTGAGGCAGTGGTTGATTATGGATATGGGAAGATCACCTTTTGCTCTCACTATGACAAGGTAACCATAGAGGTGCATGCAGAGATAAATAAGCAAAATAGCACATCAAAAGAAAAGGATGCATGTTCATGCAACCGACTGTGATACACTTGAGGAAATCAGATATACAGATGCTTTGTGGACTGAAACAGAGACCAAAGAATTCCTCTTTCCAGATGAAGACCCTGAAATCATAGTCGAATTTCGCTCCATTATCACTGATGAGATAGAATATGAAGAGTTGATCCATTTGTTCTAAGAATATCCATCTCAGATCTAACAATAAGAAATAATTGGAGATATGTTAGGTATCTCATTGTAAGAATTTGGAGTAATCGCGGTGGAACCCAAATCACTAAGTATAATTTCTAAAGTATTTTAGAAGCAAGATCTAATTCC
The DNA here is from genome assembly GCA_037367405.1 of Ottelia alismoides. Lineage (NCBI taxonomy): Eukaryota > Viridiplantae > Streptophyta > Magnoliopsida > Alismatales > Hydrocharitaceae > Ottelia > Ottelia alismoides. The sequence goes on along the minus strand of JAZKJV010010768.1, from coordinate 563,097 downwards.
GCTCGAGATGAAGTAGCTTCTAGAAAATCCTAAGTATGCCTTCCTTATGGATGAGCCCGAACAGTATTTGGTCATCATCAGTTTACGACTGACCGTTGATCAAGAATACTGTTTGTTAGAGGTTCAAGAGAAAAACCACAAGGCCCTTGGTTGGAATATTAAGAATCTCTGGGGGATAAACCCGACCTTGTGTTCATATCATATCTACTTAGAGGATGATAAAAAGCTGCCTCATGAGTTTCTGCGTAGGCTGAATCCTAATCTCCACGAAGTTGTCATGAAAGAGATAACTAAATGGTGTGAGGCATTATTTATCTATCTCATTTCTGATTCTAAATGAGTCATCCCATTACATGTGGTTCCTAAGAAAGCTATGGTCACGGAGGTCACAAATGAGAAAGGTGAGGACATCTCAACCCGAGTACCTATGTCATGGCATGTCTGCATAGATTTCCGATGCATGAACTTAGAGACCAAGAAAGATCAATTTCCTCTGCCCTTTATTGACAAGGTCATCAAAAGACTGGCAAGGAAAGCATTTTTTGTTTCTTAGATGGGTACTCTGGTTACAAAAAAGTTGTAATCGCCCCCTAACGATCAATAAAAGACTGCATTTACTTGTTCGTTTGGCACCTTCTCCTGTCGACTAATGCCCATTGGATTATGTAATGCTCCTGCTATTCTGAAGGTGTATATTGGTTGTGTTCGCCGACATATTAGGTAATTTAATGGAGGTATTCATGGGCAATTTCTTGGTCTATTGTATTGTTTACAATTCATGTCTGATGCACCTAGACCAAGTGCTTAAGAGATTTTGTGTAGTTAACTCTCTTGGGAAAAGTGTCACTTCATGGTTATAGATGGGGTTGTGTTAGGCCATGTCATCTCCTAAAGAGGTATGGAGGTCGATCCATCCAAGGTGGATGCCACTGCAAATATCGAGCCACCAGGAAATCTAGAGTAGATGAGGTCATTTCTGGGGCATGTCACATTCTACAAGTGATTTATCCGTGACTTCAATAGGATTTCCCGACCTATACCGAGATTCATAGAAAGGATACTAAGTTTATTGTCCATGACAATGTCCTCCTTGATTTTAACACCTTGAAGAAATTGTTAAGTGAAGCACCTATCCTTCAACTTCCTGATTGGTCTCTCCCATTCGAGATCATGACAGACGCTTCAGAGTTTGCCACTGGGATTTGTTGGGTCAGTGCAGGGATGGAGTTCCATTTGCTATACACTATGCCAGTAGAATCCTGGATGATTCCTAGAAAAACTACACAGTAAAAGAGAAAGAACTATTGGCCATTATGTTTGCCCTTGAGATGTTCATATCATATATCTTGCGTTCAAAAACCATTGTCTACACTAATCACTCTACTATCTGGTATCTACAAGAATTAAAGGATGCCAAATCACGACTGCTCCGTTGAATCCTTTTGCTTCGGGAATTTGATTTGGAAATAAGACACAAACCTGGAGTTAAGAATGTGGTAGCAGACCATTTGTCTAGAATTGAAAGTTCATAGACTCCCTTGAGCATTGTTCCTATCACTAAGACCTTTCCTAATGAATCACTATTGAGTATCGGTTCTCTCCCATGGTATGTCAAGATTGTAAACTATCTCGTAACCGAGAAAGTTCTGCAAGATTGGGCACTTATCAGGAAGGACAAATTTCGATCCGACATCCATTTTTACTAATGGGAAGACCTGTACCTTTACAGGGAAGGTGCGAAATGCATTTGGAGACAATGAATTCCTTAAGAGTACACTAGTGTCCTCAAGCATTGTCATAAGCTCGAAGCAATAGAACACCATTTTGGGCATCGAACGACATTAAAAGTATTGCAATGTAGCCTCCAGTGACCAACACTATTCATAGATGCAAAACATATGTGAAAGATTGCAAAGAATGTTAGAAATCGAGAGGTACCATTGGTGTCAAGGATTCTATGCCACTCAAGTTCATCCAAATTTCAAACGTATTTGATGCTTGGGGCATTGAATTTATGGTCCCTTTTCCTAACCATCAAGGATTTGAATACATCTTTCTTGCCATTGATAACGTGAGTCGATGGGTGGAGACTATCGTAGCTCATTTTGCTGATAGTCAAACTGTTTGTCACTTTCTCAAGGACAAATTATCTTACAGTTCAGGATTACCAAGATTCTCATTTCAAATGGAGAAAATTATTTCGCGAACAAAGAAGTCAGAAAGCTTATGAAGGAGTACAACATTGAATACCGTGTCGCATCTCCTTACAATCAACAATAAAATGGTTTGGCAGAGTTATCAAATAGGGAGATCAAGACCATCCTGCACAAACTTATACGATCGGATAGGAAGAACTAGTCTCAACTCGTTGATTCCATTCTATGAGATTATCCAACCTCCTATAAGACTCCATTGGGTATGTGATGATTCTCGATTCATCATCCTTTATTCTATCATTTTGGCCTTAAAAACCCCAGCAAATGCATGTAAATAGCATCAATTTGTACATAATAGCATTCAATATTTATTGTATCTATTGTACATAGAATAAGGTTTTTAATGCCAAAATTATAGAATAAAGAGAAGAAAAGAAAAAGGAATAAAATATTTCAAATATTTTATGACCCTAACCCCGAGACCAAGGACAGCATGGAATTGGTCGACAAGGAATAAAGTAGGGGAGATAAGGGCCAAATATACAATAAATACCTCATTTATTTATTCATTTATTCATGCATTTTTGACACCTATTCTGTATATAATTATTTTTTCATCAAACAAAAATCTTTTGTACACGAAAGTTGTAGATAATAATGTAAATAAAATTACAAAATTTAGATTGTGTAAAAATAATACACAGTGTACATTTTATGTGCAGAATAAAAAGCCAAAATCTCAACTTCACAGACCCATATCTTGCAAATAAAAACTCCAAATCACCCAAACTCACTTTAATTGTATATAGCTTTCCAAGAACTATTTAATAAAATTGGTTTCATAATTTTTGGAATCCATATGTGAAAGTTAGGTTTTCGGCCCTCATTGTACAGTCTGCCTGATTAAAATATTAAATTTATTCAGTATTCATTATTTGTACGAAATTATATTTTTAAATTTGTAAATAATGTATATAATACATGTACATATTGAAATAAGAAGAAAACCAAAAAGAATTTGAAAAAAAATTAAATAAGTCTATAGGCTACATAGACAAAAGACCTATGCTACCTATATGTATATAAATAAAAGGGAATTTAATTATTTTATTCTTTATTCATCTATATTTTTATAATAATGTATATATTATATATAACTTATTAAAAATACAAATCCAAAATAAAAACAAATAAAATTCCTTAAATAAATAAAATATATATAATATATAGGTAAAATACCTATAAGTATACCTACATATACATATACTTATTTATTTAAAAATAAAAATAAACTCATAAAAATTAAACAAAAATACCCTCACTCTCACAAAAATAAATTATAAATTTATAAAATAAGATGATAAAATAATAAAATAAAATAAACAAACTAAAAATAAAATACACAAGAATACATGTAAATACATACATATACACATTATTAAAATAAACCCATAATAAAACACTTCAAAAAAATAAACAAAAATCGTAAATAAATACTACATTAATTAATAAACAATTTTTATTTTATAAATAAATTCTAAATAATTCATTTGCTACGTGTAATAAATGGGTCAAGTTTGGTCTGACGTGGGCCAATCAGAGGCAAGGGACTGTTGACCTCTGGTCAACTCCCCCCTGCGCCTCTGACGTCCGACAGAACTGTCGCGTCCCCCGATTTCCGCCATTTTCCCGCTCAACATGATGCTCCGTCACCGTCGATCCCTTCACGGATTTTTCTCCCAGATGCATCATGATCCCCGCCGCATCTCTTGCTCCCTTGTACATACCACCGATTCCTAGATATTAGACAGTCAATAAGGCCCTCCAGGGATGTCTATAAATAATTTCTTCTTCCTCTTTGGCCGAATTGGGCCAATTTCATCCTCCCAATAAGCTTGAATCAGTTCCTGGAGTAGCCCTCGTGACAGGAGGCGCTTCCCAGCACCTCGGTTCGCCCCAAGGAGGAGGAGAGTTTTGTCGCGGCGGAGCTCCGGCGTCCGTCCTGCTCCATGGAGGCCTCCAGGTCTAAGAGTTGCGCTTTTACTCGTTTTAGATAGGTTTTAGTTTTAGCATTTCATTTCTGTTGTTTAAATAGCTTGAGGCCCTTAGGTGTAGCTTAGATTCGAGCCCCCGTAGTTCGTCGGAGCTCCGCTCCGGCGAACCCCTTCGTGGTGCTCCAAACACCTTCCGACAACGAAACCACCTCCTCTCCCTTCCTTAGCCGTTTCCCCTCGCCCCAGGCACCTTCGTTCAACCAGATCTTCACCAAATCTGGAGATCCGATCTCCTTCCTCCGCCCTTCATTGGAGATCACCGCCCCGCGCCACCTTCGCCCATTCCACCACCAAAAAGGCCCCCGGAGCCATCTTTTTTGTGCTGTGAACGCTTGTGCAGGCCTCGGAGCGCCAGGAGACTCGTCTTGGCTCAATTCAGATGAAGAACAGGTACCTGGAGCCTGCAGCCTTCATCAACCTCGCCTGAGCTCAAGGAAGCTCCAGGTGCCTCGACAAAGCCATCAGCAGGTGCGGGGTAGCATCGAGAAGATTTAGAGACGTTTGGTGGCGAGGAAGCTGCCCGGAGGAGCATGCATCGACTGATCAATGGTCGCCTCAAGCGACCTTCTTCCGAGTTCTTCCAGACCACCCCTGCGCCGTCCGATTGCCCGATTCTCCCATTTGGAAGCTCAGCCGTCGGATCATGGCATGCCCTCACCGTCCGATCGGCCTGGCCAATCTAATCTCCACCATTGATCTGCGAAGCGTCATCAAGCGGCGGGGATGCAACACGTGTCTAAGTGAAGAGGATCCAACCGTCCATCCAGCGCCTTTGGGGGTAAATTGCATATCCAGCGCCCGTCTTTTTTTGTTTTAAATTTTTAGTATTGTAAAATAAATATTGTGTTGTAAATAAATTGTAAATTTTGCTGAAAGGACCTTGAACTTTATAGAATTACCATTAGGTCCTTCCGCGCCTCACGTGCAGTCCCACGTGAGGCGCGTGAAATTTGCACTTCAACCCTGGCGGTTTTTGTATATTGGAAATTAGTCCCTAAAATATAAATAAATGTTTATTATGTTGGTATTTTTGCACCCATGCCCCTGGATGATATTTTATTTGCAAAAATGCCCCTGCCAGGCTGTATTATTTTTGTGTCTTTGATCTATTTATTAAAAATATCTATGAGGCTCCTAAAATTCCACAAAAATTAGGATAGATGTTTCATGCAGTGTTCTTCCACGCCCATATTTTAATTTGTATTTTTTGCATTTTTCTTAACTATTAAAAATGAAAAGAGAGTCATTTTTGTACTGTTTAAATTAAAAAAATACAAAAAAATTATAAAATGTTTTTGAAAAATTACAAAAAAATTATATATAGTATAAGTATATATATTGAGTCCGATTTGAAAAACCCTAAAAATAAGAAAAAGAAAAATATAATAATTTCAAGAAGCTCCAAAATCCTAAAAAAATATAAAAACCCTTCAAAAATACCAAAAACATGTTTTTTATATTTTATAATTATCTATATATTGTTATTAATGTATTAAAAGTAATTTGGGTAATTTTGACACTTACTATATAATTTTAAAACCCAAATTATTTGCGGCCAATTTAATTAGTCCCTTATTAGGGACATTTTTGAATTGAAAATACATAAAAATTAGTAAAATTCCAAAAAAAATAATAACATAAAAACTAGAAAAATACAAAAAGCCTAAAAAATATTATTGAGTATATATATATATGTCTACATATCATATACTATATTTCTCTCTCTCTCTTCTTATATATCTATTTCTATATATATATTATATAATTAAAAGTATAAAAACAAAAAAAGTACAAAATATAAAAACAAAATAAAAATCATAAAACCAAAAATAAAATAAAAAAATAGAAAATTAAAAACCCACAAAAACAATAAAAATTAGACATGATCATTGAATTGAATAACTGCGCAACCAATTTCACACTCAACCTTTCGCCTCCCAGTGATCGACCTCTACTTGTGCTTACACCTATACACATTTGCATGTAGAGTTATAATAAATTTTAACTCCACATTTTTGGATATTCATTGCATACATTTATTGTGGGTTAATTGTTGATTGAACTGGGTATTTTGGAGCGGTCGACTCAACGACTGGATCTCTCGCCTTGTGAGACATCTAGACCCTCTGAAAAACTCGATCATCAAATGGCGCCGTTGTCGGGGAGGCAACGGATTTTGTATGGTTGATTATTTATTTATTTAATCCTTTGCTCATGTCCAATATTCATTTCTTTTATTTGACTGTTTTGACCCATCTCTTTTGTTTGTCTTTGATGCGAGGGACCGCCAAGCGAAGGAGGACCTCCTAGGAGGACCAATGCACCCAAGCGAGGCGGAGTTGGCTCTTCTACACCAGCCAACAGGAGAGAGCAACAACGGCAGATGAAGGAGAATTTTTGAAGACAATCTCTATTTTTATGCATTCTATTTATTTTATTATGTATATTTATGTGAGAGAGCGACACTTGACATGTAATAATTCAGGACACTCAGACACTCCGACTCACGAGGTCCATTGCCCGAGGGATTGTTCCCTTGGGGGCCTTGACGATTTTGACGCTTTTTTTCTTTTTATTTTCTTTTTATTATTTTGTGTGAATGAGCCCTAGTTTAGGAATTGCTTGCCAATAGATTAAGGTCCAAAGCCCCTAATATAATTGCATGTACCTATAGTGCGTTTTGGATCTAGTCAAATTTAAACATTATTTATTTCTTAACCCTTGTGCCGTGAGCGAGCCCCATCAAGCGCTACTCCTGAACTCGAGTGTGTCGAGAAGAGGATGGGTAAGCCAAGACCGGACTCTTAGGTTAAGGATCGATGACCGACTTGTGGTGCTTCACGATAATAGCAGTTACTATCCTAGGGCGATTTCTTTGGCTTGCATTTGCATAGGTTTCAATTCATTATGCATCCCGCATGGAGAGAGCTGGGAAGCACTGTAAGTCTTCTTACTTAGCATGCATCATCGATTTCTGACTTGCATGGCTTTTCCGACCTTCTCCCTCTGTTTTTGCCAACCTAGGATGCTTAATGGAAATTGGAATCTCCATAGGCATGTGCATTGAAAATAACTAAAAAAGTGATAACTAAAATAAAATCGGGACTGCTAACTCTATTGGACCTAAAAATAAAACCTAATGGACTTCCTTGTCTTGGGGAGAACAACCCCCTCATTGTATGCGTTTTAAGTGCTCACGAACACACTAAGGAGTAGAGCCCAAATCCCATCAAGCCTCCTAAGTGTTTGTACAACTTTGAGATTCTCACCTCACTCTAAAACTGAAAAGAAAAATGACCGTCACCTGACGGTCTTCACTGTGTTGAGTAGGTGAATTGGGGGTTTGCCTTGTGTCTTGATTGTGACTTGGAGTCCTTTGTGCTTTTCTTTCATTAGAGTAGTAGTTCCCATCCATATGAGTCATGCATTTTTTGAGTCTCTCTACCTCTCTTATATATATATACCTCTTCATTTGCATTGAGTCGTGATATTGGCGCTTGAGCTCAATCATTTCTTCGCCAAGTCCATTCGTTCCCGACATCTTCTTCACCATCTTCTTCGTATCCTCCGTGCCATCTCCTCTGTCCCCATCTTCACCGGTTCAAGGAAAGCATGCTCTTTGGACCACCATTTTAACGGTGTTCCCGCCCTGTGTGGAACACCCAATTTTGTCTGTGTCTCGATCTTCTCGCCCGCCCTCCTCGTACCCTCTGTATCACTCTTCTACCACCCACGATATTGGCACGCACGCTCAATCAGCTTCTCCACCCCATTGTGTACCCTTCTTATCCATCTTCCTCGTGTATCCTGTATCATCCCTCCCTTCACCCGGGAATGTTGTGCATATTGATAAGGCCCGCATCGAGGATTAGGTCTACAGATAATTTGTGTAAGTCGGGCCAATGATGTTGAGGATGCTGAGATTGATTTGGTGGATTTTACTTTTGGATACATGCATTTAAGCTTATTGAGGATTTTTGATGATGCATAGAGCGTAGGTGTGATTCCTTATTGAGGATTTAGTTCTCGCACACCGGATTAAGGATGTGATATGATGCGATGATTTGATGAAGATTTCATGAGTATTGAGTGATCTATCTTTCTTGAGGTTCCAGCCATCGTGATTTTGAGGATTGACTGATTATTCTAATTTGGACTTCCTAATAAAGGTGTGCGGCTCCTACATGATCTTTCATCTTCCTGATTGACCCACCCTTGATCTCCTGACTCTCTAATCCACCCTGGCACTTAGAGGATTCCTGACTATTTTTTGTGCCATCTCAGCTGACTGGATTGACTCAAGGGATGTTTGGTGAATGACATGATTATTTGCTTCCTTGCTTGATCTTATACCCTCCGGATGATTGAATGATTGAACGCTTTTGAGGACCTGAGATGACCTTCCAGCATTCCCACGATCTATATTGATATAGCTCGCATTCCTCCCCGAGGACTATCTACTGGAGAATGCGACAATTTCTAGGACTATGGTTTCATCCACTGCTTGGGTCACCATTATGATGGGACCCGGAACCAAGCCAGATGATATGCTTGATTGGCTTCCATCTTGTGTACTTGACCTGTCAGTAAACGAGGCCAATGTACTAGACTCATCTGAGTCTGCTCTCCTTGACGGTCTTCGTAAGGCAGAGCTCTACTTTTCTGATTACTCCATGCCTAGTTCATAACTCTCCGAGGGTTATCTGCGAGAGGCTATGACACATTATTGCAATGATGGTCTCTTCTGCTGGTAGATGGTCTGCCGTCTATCGAGACTATGTTTTCTGTGGATCCGTCTGATGGGTCCGGCTCCTTCGAGCCATTCTCTCTCCTTGACGACCCTCGTAAGGACGAGAGGTACTCTGATTATTCATTGTGTAGCTCACATCACTTCCCGAGGAATATCTGCGGAAGGATGTGACATTTTCTTTACGATCGGCTTCACTCACTTCTGGTACCTCCATTTGTTGGGGCATGAAGTCGGTTCGTCTGATATAGACACTCGGTCTCCCTTTTTGATTATGCGCCTAATCTGTTTGGGCATGAGACCGACTTGTTCAGCCTCATTTGAGTCCGCTCTCCTTGACAGTCCTCGCAAGGATGAGTTCTTTTCTGATTATTCCTTGACTAGCTCGTAGCTCCCCAAGGGTTATCTGCAGGAGACTACGACATAATTCCGATCTGATTGGTCTCCTCTGTTGGTAGCCGACGTGTCGACTACTGAGGCCACTATGTAGGTCCGTCTGATGGATCCGGCTCCTTTGAGCCTTCTCTCTCCTTGATGACCCTCGCAAGGTAGAGACACATTCTGACTATTCCTTGCCTAGATCGCAGTACTCTCCGAGGACTATCTGCGGGAGACTGTGACACTCTCTTTACGCTCGGTTCCCACTGCTGACTGTGTCTCCAATCTGCGGAGCACGGAATCGAGTCGTCTGATACACTTGATTTTTGGTCCCATCTTGAGTTGCCAATCCAATCGGTGGATCATGGGACCCATCTGATTACACTCCTTCGAGTTTGCTCACCTTGACGGTCCTCACAAGGTTGAGCTTCTGATATCTACTATTTTCATGCCTAGCTGGCAGCACGTTCCCTGAGGTTAATCTGCGGGACGCTGCCACACTTTCCTGATTTGACGGTCTCTTCTGCTGGTAGTCGACCTATCGCCTATCGAGGCCGTTTCTATGATCCGTCGGATGGATCAGGCTTCTTTGAGCCCGCTCACCTTGACGACCCTTGCAAGGGTGGGCTAGTATTCTGATTATTTATTGACTAACATGTACTACTCCCCAAGGGTTATCTACGGGAGAGTACATCATTTTCTAGGTACTCGGCTTCATTTCTGGTGTCTCCTATCTATTGGAACATGAAACCGAGTCTTCTGAGCTTTTTACTCGATCTCCTTCTGATTGTGTCTCCGATCTGCGGGGTAAGGAGCCGATTTTCCTGATATGTACTTGGTCCCCCATATGATTGTGTATCCGATCTGCAGATCACTGGACCGAGTCTTCTGAGTGGTATGATCTCTGGCTCCTTTGAGCCTGCTCACCTTGACAACCCTCGCAGGGTTGAGCCATGTCTTGCGGCATTAGGTGTGTTTCTCCTACGATCTTCTGACCTCATGACCACCGCATGCCACGACGTCTCTTGCTCTTTACCTTTCCATATCTTACTGAGACTCTAATTGACCGGAGGAGTCTGTACTGCTCTCTCGTCCTCCCGATCTTACTGTATCGGCTTTGTTTCCTCATGTTGAACCTATGAGCCGATTGACTGCTTCATGCTACCGTATCCGATATCTTTACTTTCTGATCTACTTGTCCCTGGTAGCCGACACCCACCTGACTGCATATCCGGGTGTCTATTCACCGTCTGAGTGCATCACCGTTCTCACAGGGAGACGATGACGCAAGTACGGTATTCAATTGTCAGATACCGTCCTGTACTTCACCAGTTCTTCACCGCTTGTATATATGCATTTGTATATTCCGTTTTCCCACATGTTATGTGTGCCCTAGATCTATCGCCATATCTTTGTGCCTATACTTAGGACGTACTTTGTCCTAAGTACAGGGGGGGTACACACCGCGTTGTTCTTTCCTCGTTCAGTTTCACCACTCCTGTTGTTGCCTATACTTAGGGATATCTCACCCTAAGTATAGGGGGAGTGATGTGTATATTCTCCACGATCTTTTCATCTATCTGTATATATCTATTGTTTCTTCTTTTCTTCTTCTCTTCTTTACCTTTTATATCTTCGGTATCTAAATAAAAGGTGTCGCCCCTTGTAGACAGTTTTCTGTACTTAGGACATACTTTGTCCTAAGTATAGGGGGGCGCACCCCTGATTTGTTAATTCTTTGAACTGTTTATTCCCACCCATGGCCCTCCCTGCCTTGTGTACAGTCTGCTATACTTAGGATTATCTGATCCTAAGTATAGGGGGGACGGTCATTTTCTTATTCATTTATCTCGTTATTCTTTCATTTATTTTTCTTTTAGTCGTCGTAGTATAGACTTTTCTATACTCAGTACGAGTTATGTCTTCTCTTTCTCTTTTCCGATCTATGAGGACATAGCTCAAGCTAAGTATAGGGGGGTCGTATATACTATGTATATACTTCATCCATAACTCGTAGTTTCGTATAATTTTAATAAATATAGCTAAAAATAAGATATAATTCATTGAAAATTAATTAATAAGACTTCTTATTCCTCAGATTCGTTTTGTATATACTGATTAATAAATCAGGTTAAAAATATTTTTGCAAAATGATTTGAAAAATGGTGTGAACTTTTTGGAAAACTTTTTGTGAAATATTTTCAACCTTTGTAAAAATATTTTGATTGCAAAAATTCTTTTATTTGTGTGAAATAAAGGATTTGAAAAATCTATGTGCAAATGATTGTGAAAACATTTTTGTAAAAATATTTTGAAAATGTATATATATTATTTGCAAAATCTTTGCAAAATGGCTTTCAAATGTTTGTAAATATTTGCAAAAAATATTTTGTACTATAGTTTTCAAAATGATTTCTCGAATAAATTTGAGGAATAAAAGCATCATAATAAATAAATAAAATAAAATAAAATAAATCACAAATAAAATATATTAAATTCTTTATCAGTTGTGTATACACCTAAATAAATCACTTTGTTAAAACCCGTAAATTTTCTAAGCCCTATAAAATAACGCGGCACGCCCGTGTAAATAGTTGTACATATTTTATACTTTGAGTGCCAAAATTCTTTTATTTACAAAAAAATTCTTTGTGTAAAAACTCCGCTCTTGTTTTCAAATTCTTCGAAAAATTGCATTATTCTTTGCATATTTGAAAATAGCATTTGCATAGCATTTATATTCTTTGATTGAGTATTGATGATTGAACTAGTCCAACAAAGTCGAAGATTGGAGCTTTGTTGGACCTTACTGCACCTAACTGCACTGGAACCTTGTGGGAACTAGGTTTAAGGTACTTCAGGTCTATTCAGACTTAATTCTTTGAGAAAGAAGGGCTGGGTTCAAGTCACCTCAGTGGACTAACTAGAACTTTTCGAAACACACGCATGACTCTTGTCGGCCGTGACCTAACTTGGACACTTGCACCTTTCACTTGGCTCAACTCAGTTGGAGTGGTGAGGGGGTTGGATTTTCCAGTCTGAGACGCACACGGGTGGAAACATTCGTCCTCGTCTAGGGAGGGAAGTGCACCCCAACCTGGTCCAGTTACAATGAAGTCGAATGACAGGAGAGTGTGGGTTGCAATAAAGCTTCAAAAGAGGGATAGTCTTCTGGCTCAAGAGGAAAAAGTCCTTATGTAAATGCTGCTGTAAATAGTATGTTGAAAAAAAAATCTCCAAAAAAGTGGACAGGCTTGAAAATAAAATAAAGTGCCTGCCGGAGAATGTATATATGTTGTATAGAAACTAAGCAAGCTTGAGCATCAAAGTTATACCATGTGAGCCTGCAGCTGGATGACTTGACTACACTGGTCTTGCATCCCAGGATAGGTAGCTACACTGGCTACCGTCCCTTCTTCTTTTCTCCACCTCCTCCTCTTGAGTCGGATGCCACTTGAACTTAGAAGGGAATACCCCGCTCCTTGACGGTAGAGGGCTGGATTGGGGAATCATTGGGTTGTCATTCTGGAGAAGTTAGTTCCTTTGTCATTTCAGTTGGGGAGAGCCACCATCACTTACACCGTACAAGTCAGCTTCATAGTCATAAGGGTTTGTGTATGATGTAGGCTAGTTCTGACCTGGCTATTGAGGTGATTTGAACCGAGTTCTGTGACTCTCGAAGGCTGTTGGGTTTTAAATTTGGTTCCCAACCAGGTTCCACACACATTTTCACACCAAGGTCTAACCTGAGCTCCAAACTTTGATTTTGTACAGATGAGTTTAATAATCATGATCAAATCAATTTATTCTTTAAATTCTTTCTTTTTGCTTTTTCTTTTCTTCTTATTCTTTGTTCTTTTTACACTTATTGCATAAGTATTTGCTAGGGACTAGCAAAGGCAAGTATAGGGGGGTGATGAATCTCGATTCATCATCCTTTATTCTATCATTTTGGCCTTAAAAACCCCAGCAAATGCATGTAAATAGCATCAATTTGTATATAATAGCATTCAATATTTATTGTATTTATTGTACATAGAATAAGGTTTTTAATGCCAAAATTATAGAATAAAGAGAAGAAAAGAAAAAGGAATAAAATATTGCAAATATTTTATGACCCTAACCCCGAGACCAAGGACAGGATGGAATTGGTCGACAAGGAATAAAGTAGGGGGAGATAAGGGCCAAATATACAATAAATACCTCATTTATTTATTCATTTCTTCATGCATTTTTGACACCTATTCTGTATATAATTATTTGTTCATCAAACAAAAATCTTTTGTACACGAAAATTGTAGATAATAATGTAAATAAAATTACAAAATTTAGTTTGTGTAAAAATAATACACAGTGTACATTTTATGCCCAGAATAAAAAGCCAAAATCTCATCTTCACAGACCCATATCTTGCAAATAAAAACTCCAAATCACCCAACCTCACTTTAATTGTATATAGCTTTCCAAGAACTATTTAATAAAATTGGTTTCATAATTTTTGGAGTCCATATGTGAAAGTTAGGTTTTCGGCCCTCATTGTACAGTCTTCCTGATTAAAATATTAAATTTATTCAGTATTCATTATTTGTACGAAATTATATTTTTAAATTTGTAAATAATGTGTATAATACTTGTACATATTGAAATAAGAAGAAAACCAAAAATAATTTGAAAAAAAATAAATAAGTCTATAGGCTACATAGACAAAAGACATATGCTACCTATATGTATATAAATAAAAGGGAATTTAATTATTTTATTCTTTATTCATCTATATTTTTATAATAATGTATATATTATATATAACTTATTAAAAATACAAATCCAAAATAAAAACAAATAAAATTCCTTAAATAAATAATATATATAATATATAGGTAAAATACCTATAAGTATAACTACATATACATATACTTATTTATTTAAAAATAAAAATAAACTCATAAAAATTAAACAAAAATACCCTCACACTCACAAAAATAAATTATAAATTTATAAAATAAGACAATAAAATAATAAAATAAAATAAACAAATTAAAAATAAAATACCCAAGAATACATGTAAATACATACATATACACATTATTAAAATAAACCCGTAATAAAACACTTCAAAAAAATAAATAAAAATAGTAAATAAATACTACATTAATTAATAAACAATTTTTATTTTATAAATAAGTTCCAATTAATTCATTTGCTACGTGTAATAAATGGGTCAAGTTTGGTCTGACGTGGTCCAATCAGAGGCCAGGGACTGTTGACCTCTGGTCAACTCCCCCCTGCGCCTCTGACGTCCGACAGAACTGTCGCGTCCCCCGACTTCCGCCATTTTTCCCGCTCAACATGATGCTCCATCACCGTCGATCCCTTCACGGATTTTTCTCCCAGATGCATCATGATCCCCGCCGCATCTCTTGCTCCCTTGTACATACCACCGATTCCTAGATATTAGCCAGTCAATAAGGCCCTCCAGGGATGTCTATAAATAATTTCTTCTTCCTCTTTGGCCGAATTGGGCCAATTTCATCTCCCAATAAGCTTGAATCAGTTCATGGAGTATCCCTCGTGACAGGAGGCGCTTCCCAGCACCTCGGTTCTAGCCAAGGAGGAGGAGAGTTTTGTCGCGGCGGAGCTCCAGCGTCCGTCCTGCTCCCTGGAGGCCCCTAGGTCTAAGAGATGCGCTTTTACTCGTTTTAGATAGGTTTTAGTTTTAGCATTTCATTTCTGTTGTTTAAATACCTTTAGGCCCTTAGGTGTAGCTTAGATTCGAGCCCCCGTAGTTCGCCGGAGCTCCGCTCCGGCGAACCCCTTCGTGGTGCTCCAAACATCTTCCGACAACCAAACCACCTCCTCTCCCTTCCTTAGCCGTTTCCCCTCGCCCCATGCACCTTTGTTCAACCAGATCTTCACTAGATCTGGAGATCTGATCTCCTTCCTCCGGCCTTCGCCGGAGATCACCGCCTCGCTCCACCTTCGCACATTCCACCACCAAAAAGGCCCCAGGAGCCATCTATTTTGTGTTGTGAATGCTTGTGCAGGCCCCGGAGCGCCAGGAGACTCGTCTTGGCTCGATTCAGATGAATAACAGGTACCTGGAGCGCGCAACCTTCATCAACCTCGCCTAAGCTCAGGGAAGCTCCAGGTGCGACAAAGCCATCAGCAGGTGTGGGGTAGCATCGGGAAGCTTTAGAGACGTTTGGCGACGAGGAAGCTGCCCGGAGGAGCATGCATCGACTGATCAAAGGTCGCCTCAAGCGACCTTCTTCCCAGTTCTTCCAGACCACCCCTGCGCCGTACGATTGCCCGATTCTCCCAGTTGGAAGCTCAGCCGTCGGATCATGGCATACCCTCACCGTCCGATCGGCCTGGCCGATCTAATCTCCACCATTGATCCGCAAAGCGTCATCAAGAGGTGGGGATGCGACACGTGTCTAAGTGAAGAGGATCCAACCATCCATCCAGCGCCTTTGGGGGTAAATTGCATATCCAGCCCCCGTCTTTTTTTGTATTTAATTTTTAGTATTGTAAAATAAATATTGTGTTGTAAATAAATTGTAAATTTTGCTGAAAGGACCCTGAACTTTATAGAATTACCATTAGGTCCTTCCGCGCCTCACGTGCAGTCCCACGTGAGGCGTGTGAAATTTGCACTTCAACCCTGGAGGTTTTTGTACATTGGAAATTAGTCCCTAAAACATAAATAAATGTTTATTCTGTAGGTATTTTTCCACCCATGCCCCTGGATGATATTTTATTTGCAAAAGTGCCCCTGCCAGGCTGTATTATTTTTGTGTCTTTGATCTATTTATTAAAAATACCTATGAGGCTCCTAAAATTCCACAAAAATAAGGATAGATGTTTCAAGCAGTGTTCTTCCACGCCCATATTTTAATTTGCATTTTTTGCATTTTTCCTAACTATTAAAAATGAAAAGAGAGCCATTTTTGTACTGTTAAAATTAAAAAATACAAAAAAATTATAAAATGTTTTGAAAAATTACAAAAAAAATATATAGTATAGGTATATATATTGAGTCCAGAAATTGAAAAACCCTAAAAATAAGAAAAAGAGAAATATAAAAATTTCAAGAAGCTCTAAAATCCTAAAAAATATAAAAACCCTTCAAAAATACCAAAAACATGTTTTTTCTATTTTATAATTATCTATATATTATTAGTAATGTATTAAAAGTAATCTTTGTAATTTTAACGGTTACTATATAATTTTAAAACCCAAATTATTTGCGGCCTATTTAATTAGTCCCTTATTACGGACATTTTTGAATTGAAAATACATAAAATTAGCAAAATTCCAAAAAAAATAATAATATAAAAACTAGAAAAATACAAAAATCCTAAAAAATATTATTGAGTATATATATATATATGTCTACATATCATATACTATATTTCTCTCTCTTCTTATATATCTATTTCTATATATATATATTATATTATTAAAAGTATAAAAACAAAAAAAGTACAAAATATAAAAACAAAATAAAAATCATAAAACCAAAAATAAAATAAAAAAATAGAAAATTAAAACCCACAAAAACCATAAAAATTGGACATGATCATTGAATTGAATAACTGCGCAACCAATTTCACACTCAATCTTTCACCTCCCAATGTTCGACCTCTACTTGTGCTTACACCTATACACATTTGCATGGAGAGTTATAATAAATTTTAACTCCACATTTTTGGATATTCATTGCATACATTTATTGTGGATTAATTGTTGATTGAACTGGGTATTTTGGAGCGGTCGACTCAACGACTGGATCTCTCGCCTTGTGAGACATCTAGACCCTCTGAAAAGCTCGGTCATCAGTATGTCTCTCTATTGGCTTCTTTATGGAAAGCCACTCCATTTGTCGGTTGAGGTAATTCATAAATCACTTTAGCCAGTTAACATATGTAACTCAGACTCACATCTCATTGGTTGGAATCACAAGATTGATCTGAATAGACTCTTAGAATTCATAGATTATGCATACGACAATAACTTGATGTACAAGGAGAAAGTCAAGAGATGGCATGACAAGCATATCAGGAGAAAGACTTTTGATCCAAGTCAAGAGGTTTAGTTGTTTGATTCTAACTTGAACCTTTTCCCGAGCAAATCAAAAAGCAAGTGGAAATCAAAAATCAAGTGGACAAGGTCATTTCTGGTAGAGTCTATGCGTGAGAACAACAACATTCTCAAATCTGAGTTGCCATCTGGCGCACAGTCGTTCGTAGTCAACGGATGGCTGGTGAAGCCATACATAGATCATGATACATTATTGTCTATTGGTTACTTAGTTGAAGTGATATTTCAGGAAGATAATGTACAATCAGAGGATTCAGATACTTGAGCTAGAAAATATTCTTTCATTTATGTTCTTTTTCTTTTCATTTTCCTTTCATTCCTTCTTCCATTTATTCACTTGCCCTTTTCGTCAAATGTTATGCTGAGAATGCCTTTATCCTAAGTATGGGGGGGGGTGAGTCTGTCGAGTGTTCATTCTTTTTCTCCTAACTTGTTTATATTTTGTCTACAGTTAGGGGAATTTCACCAAAATTAGTGTGGGAGACAAGTTAAGTTGTAAATTTCCAATCTAAACCTTGCCCATCCTTGCTTGTTGTATAGTTTGCTTTACGTAGGATTAATTGATCCTTAGTATAGGGGGGATGGTTGACTTCTTATTCTATGATTCGTTAGTCACTGTAGTATAGGATTTTCTACACATAGTAGGAGTTATGGCTTCCTTTTCTCCTCGATCTATGAGGACATAGCTTAAGCTAAGTATAAGGGGTCGTCTATACATTGTCTATACTTTAGCCATAACTCGTTCTTTTGTATATTTTTAACTAACATTGCTAATAATAATAACTGTATAAAACCCTTTAAAAATTCTTTGTATATACTAATTAATAAATCAAGTTAGAAATGTTTTGTAAAATCTTTGAAAAATAGTTAGAAAATAGTTTGAAAATTCTTTTGAAAACCATTTACATAACATTTGCAAAATGTTTTCAAGCCTTTATAAAAATATTTTGTTTGTAAAAATTTCTTTAAATTTTTTTAATAAAATATTTTGAAAATCTATTTGCAAATTATAGAAAAATGGTTCAAAAATATTTTGAAAAATCTATACATACTGTTTGAAAAATCTTTGCAAAATATTTCTCAAATTGTTGTAAATATTTATAAAAATTATTTGTCAAATTATTCGTAAACTAAGTTTTCAAAGTATTTGTAAAATGTTTGTAAAAACTCTTTCAAATTATTTTGAGGTCTTTGTGAAGATTGTGCAAATAATACTTCAAATAAAATTCTTATATTCAATTTGTATGAATGTAATTATAAATTAATTTATTAATATACAACAAACTCTTGTAAATACTAATACACTTATGTGTACATAAATGCACATTTATCTTACACTAACCAAATTTAAAATATCATAAAAAAATGCAAAAGCCTTTAAAAACCTTTAAATCATATGCAGAACTTTTTCATAAACCCATAAAAAGTTCAAAATTAGAGAATGTTTTACAAAAACATTATTCCTGCATTGTACATGGCATTTGAATTTGCATTTTTTTAATGATATGGACAATTGAACTATTCTAAGAGAAATATGAAGATTGGAGCTTGATTATGACCTTAATACAATTAAATTTATAAGAACCTTATAGGAACTATTGGAGGATTCTCATGTCGGCTTGACTTAAATCTTTAAGAACATAATAATATGTTCACATGTCATCTTGGTATGCCTAAATAGAATATTTAGAGAAACACGCATGACTTTTTATACAATAACCTAACTTGTACACTTGCACCCTACACCTTGCTCAACTCAGTTGAAGTGTTAGAAGACTAGATTTGCTGGCATGAGGCAGAAGCCAATGGAAACATCAGAAGCCACAATCTGTGGCCATTATACCCCATTATAATCCAGTAGAGACGAGGTCTAAAGAAAGAATGTTGTGTGTTGCAGTAAAGCATCAAAGGAGGGATAGTCTATATGCTCAAGAGGAAAAAGTCCATATGTAAATGTTGTTGTATATAGCATTAAAAAAAGAAAAACCAAAAACTACAAAAAGAATGGTTGGAAAAATTCAAAGAAAAATCAAATCTCATCGGAGAATGTAAATATGTATCCCATAAGCAAGATTATACTTTAAAGTCACATGTGAGATTGTAGTCGGATAACTTGGTTATAGTCGAGCATCCCAGGATAGGTAGCTACATTGGCTACTATCCATTCTCTTCTCCACCTCCTCTTCTTGAGCTTGTCGCACTTTAACTTAGAAGGGAATAGACTGCCTCAAGAGGAAAGAGTTGCTGGATTGTGGAATTAGGGTCACCATGTTGAAGAAGACTTCCTTTTACCACTTCAATAGAGAGGAGTTACATATCACTGACACTATACAAGAAAGATTCATAGTCATAAGAGTTTGTGTATGAAGAGATTTGTTCTGATTTAGCTATTGGGGAGAACAAAACATACGATTGTGGTTTTTAAGGGTTGTTACGTTTTTAATCCTATTTCTATTATGTTTTTGACAAACTAATAATCCAGAGGTCTAAATATGCTCCAAACTTTGATTTTATGATAAAAAGTTTAAGAGTGATTGTTATTCTATGTTCTCGTTTTTCTTTTCTTTTCTTTTCATGCACTTATTATCATAAGTGTTTTCTACGGACTAGCAAAGCTAGGAAAAGGGTTGTGATGAATTGCCATTCATGCACATTTTTTCATTCATTTTAGGTTTAAATCCCTAGATACATGCAAAAGAATATTAATAACACTCATGAATTAACACACACATATATATTGTATATAAATACATGTATTAAATCATCAAAATGAAGGAATAAATAAAGGAAAGAAAATAAAGGAAGTGTCCTACACATTGACTGACCTTGACCCCTGAGACCAAGTCAAACACTGACTTAGTCGACGAGGAATAAGGTAGGAGGAGACAAGGCAGAAAACCACATAAAAATATGTAATAAAAACCCTAATTCTTTTGTCAATATATTGATTTTGGGACACATTTTATTATTTGTTATTTATACATTAAATCAATAAACTTTGAGTATGAACTTGTAAATAAAATATAAATAAAAATACAAAATTTGATTCATGTAAAAATAATGCACAGTGTGCCTGGGATACACAGAATAAAAAATCACAATGAAAACTTCTCAAACTTGTATCTTCTCCATATAGTCTCAAAATACATAAAAATCATATTTAATTGTATATAATTTTTAATAAGATAATTAATGAAGGTATTTTCATTTAATTTGGAGATAAGATGCATAAGTTGGCTTTTGGTCCTTCATTGTGCAATATACTTATACATTGTATTCTTTATATAAGTTCTTTTTTTTAACATTCTTTTATTTTTCTATTTTTTTTAAAAACTTTAAATAGTTTACACAATAAAATTAAAATAAAATCTTAAAAAAACACTAAAATAAATAATGTAATTAACTAAATAGGTAAATATACATATAAAGTACCTATAATATATGTATATTTATTTATTTAAATACATAAATAACTTCATAAAAATACAAGAAAATTTGTATAATGTATTTAATTATAGTTTAAGTATAATAAATATGTACATTAAATAATAAATTATAAATCATCAAAATAAAAATAAAATAGGGTTTATTCAAAACTCAACAAATAACTTTATAAAAATAAATAAAAATCACCAAAAAAATATCTTAATAATTATGTAACATATTTTATGTCTTATGTTTTTCAAAATAAAATCATTTTATCTTTTTATTTCATTATTCTTTTGTATTTTGGATGATTTTGTCGTAGAGTGCATATGTGGTGCAAATGTAGCCCAATCCTAGGTCGTGGACTGTTGACCTTGGGTCAACAACTCCCTCCCTTCTGTGGCTTGTCAGACTTTTGTCGGGCAGCTGACTTCTCCGATTTTCTTGTGATCTTCATCACTTTTGTTGGCCATATTCATTTTTGAAACTTGTCCCTCCTGCTCGTGGATCTTTTGGTGTTAATTTTTGTCGAGCGTGCAAGCCAGAAACCTCATTTCTTTTGCCTACTTTTATGTAGCCTATAAATAAGTCTCCTTCGATCTGTTTATCACACTTTTCTTCCAGAACACCCGCTGAAATCGTGGAGCGCTTCACATTGGTGACAGGAAGGCTAGATGCTAGTTCTTGGGCACATACAAAGGAGGAGGGCGTGCATCCACCCTTCGTTGGATCTCTTGTCAGTGAAGCTCTGCTCCCATGTTTCCAACCTCGGTGAGCTATTTATTCTTGCTTACTTTTATTCCTTATCATAGTTATAACCTAGGCTTCCTTCCAATTCATTATATTTTGCATGAATATAACTAAAATAAAAAAAGATCTTCATCGGAGCTCACTGCTCTGACACTTATCTCTGCTCATACACACCCTCAACCACTGCTTCTGCCCCCATCAGATTCCCCTCATGCTTCTCCGTCTATCTGACCACTCCATGCATCCTAATTCCTAGTGAATCAGGCTGACTAGCCTTTTGCTCCACCTCTCATCAGAGGTCATATGACTCACTCCATTACATGTTCTCTCTGCATCTTTTTGGTCTCTGAGGCTTTGATTTTGAGCCCCCATGCTAACTGTGCACGTAGCGAGCGAAAAGGACCCCATATGGGGGTTTTATATTCAGATGAATGTGCTCAAGATCTGTCATTCTTCTCCAACCTCCAGGACACCATCTCTGGGTCCTGGACCAAGTCGTAATCATTTGCAGTTGCGCCTCTGTCCCAACCATCTTCTTTGACCGTCAACAGGCTGGAAGGACTTCAGAGCTACCCAGGAGAAAGGATTGAAGCTTGTCATGCCATAGTTCTTCCCTGGTCCTTCTTTCTCACTTCTCTATCGTTGGATGAACAGAATGCCAAACTCTCCAGTAGCCATTGGTCGATCCTTGCTACAACCATCAATTCCATTAGAGTATCCCATCTTACCTGATCAAAGGTGATATGGTATCCGGCCATCTAGGATGTTGTATCTGGACAAGGCATACATCTAGACATTTTCTTAGCATGCAAGGAGTGAGTAAAATACTTTGTAACTCATTTTATTTTGTAATTTATCAATTTGTCCAGAAAATATTTATGCTAGTTGAAAACTTGTGTATATTTTGCATCTAGAAACCTCGAATGTTTTTGCTATTTGCTTTTTAGTGCAAGCCACGTCACCTCACATGCCGTCCCATGTGAGGGTTCTTTGAGGTAAATTTCACTATATGTCTTGTGGGTTTGGTGGACTTGTTCAGAAATGTTGAAACTATTTTTTAGAAAATGCAAAGTCCATATAGTATATATTAGTTATATTTTATTTTAAAAATTGCTTGGATTCCTCTGGATGTCTATTTATTTACAAATATGTCCTTGCCATACATTTCTATATTGCGAAATTAATTGGAAAAATTTTACTTAAGCCCTTGGACTTTTCTTACTTGTTACAAATTCATGGTTGAGGTTTTAAAAACTGCATATTAGTACATGTGTGTTATATTTAATTTTTTGTTTTTGTTTTTATTATATTAATTACCTAATTAACTTAAAAAATTTTAGGAAAATTATTTGAATACCTTATATTGTATTGTATCACACAAATTTTTATCAAGGTATTTATTAGTATTTCCTAATTAGAAAATGCTAAACTAGCAATATTTTACTATTTTGACTTAGAAAAATCATAAAAAATAAAATATAGCTCTAAAAAATACAAAAAATTAGAGTAGGTGTATTCTACTGCCTGCTATCACATATCCAAAATTCTGAAAAAATACAAAATAGAAATATTAAAAATTTAAAAATACAGAAAATCTTAAAAAGTCATAAAAAGTTGTAGAAAAATAAGAAAAATATGATCTAAAGCTTGAAATTTTTTATTTCATTATCTATACTTGAAAAATAACTTGAGCACTTTATGACCAGATAGATATTTTTAGACCTTTTTGATGTTTCTGTATTTTTTGTTTCTTTTATTTTATGCCTTTTTATTTTTAAAAGTCCATAAAAAGCATAAAAATATAATAAGAAATAGCCTAAACAAAGAAAAATGTATAAAAAACCCAATAATATTTATTTGGTTTCTTTTGACTTCATTTGGTATATTTGAAAAATAAAAAAGACTCTTATTTACGTCTCTTTATATATCTCTCACGTATATATATTATTATTAAATATTTATTATTGTATTCTATTAATTAGAAAACATTTGCAAATTTAAAATCCATAAAAAATATAAATAAAAAATCATAAGGGAAATTAATTAAAAACCCACAGAAAATATTTAAGAACCTAATTATATTGTGAAACCAAGATTTTTTGCTTGATTCCTTGAGTTGGGTTTCAATTTTGTAGTTTATCCATGTTTGCTCCCGTGGACGACAATCTACCTACTTCTTCGTATACAATTCATGCAGTGCTAAATAAATTCCATAACTCACACACTTACAAGATCTCCTTATACATATACACATGTGGGTTTTGATCATTGATTGGCATTAATTGGTTTGAGATCCAAGCACCGAGAGAGGCACTGATATAATGATTGTTGAACCCGACTTGTCAGGCACTACAGGATCTCCAAGATCAGGCGTTAGGAATTCACTACACTCTCATATCGACTCTTGAATTTTATCACATAGTTATTGAAAAACTTGGGGAGATATATGAAAATGAAGACCGACTGCATGTATGTCCATCTCAGCCCCGAGAGTTTCCAGTTCTAACATATAACCAAAAATTTTGATTACATGTTCACGATCGGGAGTCCCTTCCTGCATTTTGCACCAAATAAGATCTTTCATAACATTATAACGCTGAGTACGGTTGACATTACCGAACACCTTTTTCATATTTATCAATATATCTTGGAAAGAATCCATTTACACATGTTGCTTCTAAAGTACATTAGATAATGTTCCCATAATATAACATCGAGCCAATATATGATCTTCATCATATTTTTCATTAAAATTTATTTTTTCCGAATTTTTAGGGTTTGTGTACTTCTTCTTGGATAAAACATAATTAATGTGATTCGCAGGAATAATAAGATCCAAACTATAAATCCAATCCAAGTAATTTGGCATGGTCAACTGGTTCACCCCAAGAAGTTTGTCGAGTATGTTCATGGATTTCATTGTCTGAAACTAAGAATGCACTATATTAGTACATATAAATAGTTATATATTTAAATTTAAATCTTTGATTAAATATTTTAAATCAATTTTTTCTTGCCTTTTCAACATTGAAAGTTCATTCCCTTATGCACTTTTCAAAGCAAGAGATATACTTACTGATATATCTTTAGTAAGATCTGGGATTTCCTTTTAGCATTTGTTACATCCCAATAATATGAGAAACTGTAACTCGGATTAAAAAATAGGAACTCATTTAGCCATGCAAGTCAAACTTGCATTTCCCAAATTAGTCATTAACACCCGAGCCCACTACCCATAAGGAGTTGTTGACTTGTTGTTAATTGAATAAACTGTCTATAGGAATAGCAATTGTTACGTGAAATACAATATTGCCCCAACTATATGAGGAACCGTTATTAGGGTCACTACACATACGACATTACTCTTCCAAGAAGCAAAGAGCCCAATTCATGTGTGCTTTTATGTAGGAGCTGTCTCTTTGGACATGTGTCGCTTGAACAGAATCCATGGTGACAGAACCCTTGCCTTCACGATAGACATTGGACGTCATTTATATGATCCTCCACATACCATTAAAATTTTAATTAATTATTATGAATTATATTTACATAATTAATTCTTATATGGGAACTACAACTTTATTTGTAATGGAATGTTTATTTTAATTGGATATAATTAGTTTAACCTTATTAAATTAATTATCAATCCAATTCAACCGACATACATTTAGGGTTTGCTTGATATTACTATACACTATATACCCTCACAAGTACACATTATTTTGTATTTTAATAATTAGAGTACAACTTGACTTAGTCATATTATTCTTTCCTAAAAAATGATCTGACCTGTGCATTCAAGCTATGTTGGCATGGAGTATTTCATTGACAAGAAAAGAAAATAATGCCAATGTACTTGTGGTTTTATTGATCAACTTTGATGACCGACACTATTCTATATAACAATTACTCAAAAGTCTTAGGAATCTTTAAATATTTTTAATATCCTAAATTTTTAAGCAATCAAGAAACTATGTTTTGCATGTAAAAGTTGTCCAACTATTGTAGGATAAACTAAGGTTTTGTCATGAAACATACATTCAATCCATAGATGTTTAACCAATTATTTTCATAAATATTAAGCATAAACTTTAATTATTGAAAATTCACAATTTCCATGACTTTCATTAAATGTAAAATACATTAAGCAAGAAGGTCTGATGATCCAATCATCATTCGACCCATATCCACTAAATATGGAATATCTATGGCAAATAGAGTTGGAATCACGCAAAATAAATTCGAATAATTTTCTGGTTTGATTTTATACTAAATACAGATGTTTATTTTATGTTTCATGATTAAAAATATTAAATAAAAAATAATTTCCTACAAATCTGTGAATACATACAAAAACAATTTTGTAGAAAGAACTTTTCAAAGTTTATTCATTTACTTTTCGTGCCAACAATTGGATGCTATTTTTTGGATATAATTATACATTATAAATATATTTTAATAACCGGAAAGACACACCCAAACATTGCATAAATAATATGTTTTTGTGAAAAACCAATTCAAAACGTGTATCTCATGCAAAACAATGAGTCCTCATGCATCTCAAATACAAAATCTTGTTCACCTATGATTTTGGATCATATGCAAGACCTAAACTTGGCTCTGATACCAATTGAAGGCTATGTGAATAGCCCTAAGCATAGAATGGAAGCATGAAGAACACATCCAATGCAATCTAGAGCGACCAGTCATACTAGTTGCTCGGAGCGACAGAATTTAAAATTTTCAAAAGATGAAATCATGTGATTCAAGAATTCTTCTTGAATCATTTCATCGTAACCACAAATAATATATATGAACACCTCTTGAAGCGTGGTTGTGATCAATGTCTCTAAAGGAAGAGACAACATGTATCAATTCCTACCAGACAGAGTAGATGCTTAAGAGCGCGTTGATGAGATGCATGCCTCTCGTACTCCAAGATGAATATGCAATCAATGAATCTCCTAATTTCATCTATGAAATCTAAATCTTCTTCATGAGCAAGGAGCACTGAAGAAGATGGAGATCCAAGATCTATCGATGTGGCGGCACAAAGTTAAGGGCTGGACGGACACACTTGAGAGAGAGGGGGTGTGATGAGAATGAGACAAAGAAAGAGCCTTGCAATGTGTTGTATAAAAGAAGAAGAAGGTCTGCCTATTCTTTTATAGTATTTTGGAAACCCATGGATGACAATCCATGTGCATCACAAAATCAATGGTTGAGATTGATTTGTGTTTTTATTCAATGGCCATGATTTTGTTGCATAAATATGCAACAAAAAATAATTTAAATCAACTTAAATATATTAAATAATCATCAATATAATTAATTCAATTAAATCAATATGCAAGGAAGGATAATGAAGGAGATTAGCTACCTTCCATATATGAAGGGGACGACCACCTTTAATTAGTCAAGGGTGGTCATCCACCCTCTATGTTAGGAAGGTGCCCCCTCATCCAATTATGTGAGATTTTATATCTCACATAATATTTCATTTATTTTCAACAAATTTTGTTGCAAATTAATTCATAAAAAATAATTCTAAATCATTTTTTGGATATTTAATTATTCCATCGAAAAGATGCAAATCAAATTCGTGCATCCAAAATAAAATGCAAATTGTATTTTCAATATATTATCCAATGCCAATCCTATTTACATTAACAATTAATTTCTCATACTATTTGCAATTATCTCTATATATCTTTAATATATTGTAAATCAAATCTATAATATAAATGATTAATATAGATAGCAATATCCACATTATTCATATCCTTCATATTTAAATCATATTTAATTATCTTAGATCTCTATTTTCATGCATCCAAATAACATGAATCATTTTAATATTAAGCATGATGTTTAAATCACATTTAATTATCATTTTCTCAATGCTCATATATTAATCATTAGAATTATTCTTAAGTTCTTTCAAGAATAATGCGATTTCTCCGCGGATACAAGGAGATAAGGATATGGCAATTATATGTTCCATGTACAGTGACTTGGATATTGAGATCATGTCTCAAATCCAGATCTCGAGACCTCTTAAAGATATTTGATTAAATCAAAACCCTAAATCTAATCTTCTCATTGCATCTAAATCATATTCACATCAACATACAACATTTGGACTAAGATTAGATTACTTCTCTACCGGGAAGAATTACTAAAATCCGTACTTGTTTCATCACTCGCTCGAAAATGGAAGCGTCATGGTTATACAATTATATGTGATCGCATCACACTATCAAGTATTCCTAATACACATACATCTTTCATACTGGAAAGATCACTTTTAGATTGTTTTCTTCAGGGTTTTGTCATTAAGTTTCTCATTCATTAATTGGGAGTTGGTATCGATCATATTCTTTTAAAAAACATATATCATACCTACAAATTCTTGTCATTCTTTCAAACCAAGACGACGAAGCATGGAAATTGATCAGTTTCAATACCACATGACCGAGCTCCTGTCTTTCAGTTTAATAGTGGACATGTATGATCCCTTTGAGAGATCGCATTACTCATATGCCCTCATATAGACAACATCTCATTGGTGTATAGACCTTGAATTGGTCATTAGCCTATCGGTTTGCTAAATGTGCATACTCAGACATATAGCAACACATATGTCTCCAATCAGAGGTTGCATGTCTATATCCTAATAGTATATGACATAGGTCTTGGTTATCTTGATCTTGTTAAGTCAACTCTTTAACCTAACTTTCTCTAAATCTCTATTCTTATGCAGAGCACTTGCATCAAGAGATCAGTCATATATCAACCTTTAGAGAAGGATTGTCATCTCTTTCTCAACTTGGAGGTCATCTCTTAAAAATCATTTGATGGTACTTGATGAGTCCTCAATCTAACTCTTTAGATATCAACCAAGCACCTGCCTCAATGATTCAACCATTGAATCAACAACTCTATGATTATTAATATGGTCATGATACATAACCCTAATTGAACAAAGGGACATTATAAGTGCATTCATTCAATTAATCTTAGATAGAGAGTGAAATAAATTAATAACTTTTATCAATATATAAAAGATTACAAGAACATTTATTGTACAAATAGTTTGCCTCGGGTTCACATGGCTAACAATCATTGCGAAGCACCATGAATACAATGACACTATTACAAAGCTTCTTGTACACACGTGGTTCATCCGGATTTTGAAAAAAATCATAACTCTTTATGGTTTCGTCAGATATGATGTTCCAACTATGAGAATCTTGTTTAGTCCCATAGATGGATTTCTCCGGCTTGCAACCTTTACCTTCCTCTGTTATGAAGCCATGGAGTTGCTACATGTAGATATCTTCTTAGGTATCCATTGATTAATGTTGTCTTGACGTTCATTTACCAGATGATGTAGTCAAGATACGCTGCCAAGATGGATTTAAGCATAGACACATGAGAGAAGGTGTCATCGTAGTCGATGCCTTCTCTCTATGTGTAGCCCTTGGCTAGGAGTTGTGCCTAGAAGGTCTCTACCTTCCCACCGGGTTCCCTCATTCTCGTGAAGATCTATTTACACCCAATGGGGTTTACCCCTCTAGGTGGATCCTCTAGGGTCCATACACCATTCTTGTACGTGGAGTCTATTTCAGACTTCATTGCCAACAATCCATCTATCCATGTCATAATCAGCAGGTGCTTCATCAAATGAAGTTAGATCAATGTCAGTTTCACCTGACAAATGGAATCCATACAATTCAAGTTGTGCAACCGCCCTCGAACTTCCTCAAAGATGTACAGGTCTTTTATCTTTATTCACATCTTTTATTTTTGGTTCAGGAAGCTCAATAATCTCAGGGGATCCAATAAGCTCCTTTACTTCTTTTTTGTCTAGAATCTTATGGAAATCATCCTTTAAATATTTCACATCTCTTGAGATGATAATATTTTGAGCCTGAGGGTCATAATGTAGTATACAATATCGTCCTTTACATAACCAATGAAGTAACACTCTCTAGTTGAGATTCTAGCTTGCTTACGTCCATGTTCATTGCATGGACTAGGCAACCCCAAATCCTCAAGTGTCAAACACTTGGCTTGGTTCTAAACCAAAGCTCATGAGGAATTTTGGGTATGGATTTGCAAGGAATCTTATTAAGGATATATATATATATATATATATTAAAGTCTCTACAACATATCCCCATAAAATTAGGTAAATGTGCTTTGCTCATCATTGAACGGACCATGTCCATGATGAACCTGTTGCATCTATCAACAACACTGTTTAGTTGGGGAGTTTCAGGAGGAATGAGATTGGATACAGTTCCTTTCTCTTGGAGGTATTCTTAATTTCATCTAAGAGGTACTCTCCACCTCAGTCAGATTGGATCTATTTAATCTTCCTATCGATTTGATTCTCAACCAAAGCCATGAACTTTTTTGAACTTTTCAAAGGTTTCAAATTTATAATGTAAAAGGAGGATAAATTTGAATCGTCAGTGGTCATCAATAAATGTAAAATAATATCAATGCCCATTTCAAGTCGTAATATTGAATGGACCACAGACATCGGCATGTATTAGGTAAAGAATACCCTCGCATTAATATTAGCTAGTACTATTGTTGTTACAAAATGTTGCTTTAGTCATTTTACCTTGAATGCAAAGTTCATAGATAGGTGAAGTTTGGACCTACAAACATATAAGGGTCAATCCTTTATCAATGTATTGTTCCTATCAATAGATATATGATGAAGAATTTGATTCCAAATCATATTATAATGATTTCCATTCTCTTTAGTTCTCTTAGGTTTTTTATTAGTAAATGTTGCATTCATGATAGATTCATCAACACACAATTCATGGAGTCCACTAGAAGTTAGAATACTACTTGAAATATATTTATCATAACATCTTATGATAAACTTCTCACATAACAAGACTTAATATCCATTTCTAACTAACTTAGATATAGATAATAAGTTCCTTCTAACATCTAGATCATAGAGACACTCTCTAGGTAATAGGACTCTCCTACAAGATAACGATAATCTGCATGCCCCGATGTCGACTACTGCAATAGTTGCATCGGATCCCATCTACATAACTATCTCCCCTGCATTAATATTTCTAGTCTCCTGAAATGAATGGAACAGATTGCGTACATGAATAGAAGCACAAGAATCTACGACCCAACTACCTTTTTATCCTATGATAAAATTATTTTCAATGATGAAAGTAGATTTTATACATGTTCCATGGTATTATCTTTACCCTTCTTTAAGGTTTTCTGATAATTTGGACAATCTCTTTTCTACTACCCTAGGCTTTTGTAATGATGACAAGCATATGCTTTATTGGATATCAGATGTGTCGAAACTTGAGAGGATGAGTCAACACTTTTACACTTCTTATTCTTCACTTGTTGTGCCAGACTCTTCTAGAACCCATGCTCCCGAATGTGCTCTATGCAGTTCACATCACGAAACATTTCCTTTAGATTCAACATTATATCAAGGGCATTATTTATGTTCATATGATTCTTACAAAGCGCATTAGATAGAGACCCCATAATATAATATAGAATCAGTGAGTGGTCCTTATTAATGTTTTGATTAAATTTTAATTCATTCATTGATATAGGGTTTGTATGCTTATTCTCTGTGAGAACATAACCGTTGCGCTCCACATATAGAACAATCTCCAAATTACGGATCCAATTTGAATAATTTTGTCCGATTACTTTTGACACCCAGAAGCCTACTGAGTGAGTTCATGGATTTCATATAAGAGATTAAGAATGCACAATATTAGAACATACAAAAAATATATATTTATATTCAAATTTAAAATCTTTAATTCAGAAATTTCAATCAAATTTATCATGCCTTTTAAACTTTGAAAGTCCATTCCCTTGTTAAACTTTCAAAGCAAGACATATACTTACTACTATATCTCTAGAAAGAACTGGGATCTCCTTTTTACCTTTGCTACATCCCAATAATTTGAGAAATTTAAACTCGTATAAAAAGAAGCAGAAACCCATTCTGTCTTGCAACTCCAACTTGCACTTTCAAATTCGATCTTTAACACACATGGACCTACCACTCATAAGATGATGCTGACCTAATCTTAAATTTAATCAACCATCAATAAGAATAGAACTCCCTATGCATAATACAATACAACCTCAATTATATGAGGAGTAATATTTGGGTCACTATGAGTACATCCTTACTCTTTCGAGAAGCAAAGAGCCCAATCCATGTGCTCTTGTATGTAGGGGCTATCACTTCAGATAGGTGTCTCTAGTATTATATCCATGATGATGGAACCCTTTTCTTTAATGAGAGACCATGTATGTTATTTACATGATCCTCCATATCTCATTCAAATTTTCATTAAGTATTATGAATCATATTAACAAAATTAATTCTTCCAAGTAAATCACATATATATACATAATAGAGTGTTTATTTTAACTGGATCTTAATTAATTTAATCATATTAAATTAGTTAACAATCAAATTCAACTAACAAATAATTAAGGTTTGCTTGATATTGCTATATAATATACACCTTCATATTATACAATTGTATTATTCTAATTAGTTGTTTAAAGTACGCAAAAACTACTCATGTTATCCATCCTTGAAACAAATCAAGCCAGGCTGGACAAATAATGCTAACAGGGAGCTTCCATTGTGGTGCAGGGTGCCAGTTAAGTAACATATTAATATAACAACCGCCTAGACAATATCACCGAATCAATTGAAGAGAACACAATTGATAAAAATTGTACCGAGACATTTTATCGGTCACATGCTTTTGGTGATCGGTATGAACATATATACTAATCATTTAGAAATCTTAGGCATCTTAAAATATTTTTAAAGATCCATAATTTCAAGTCACATCAAGCAAACATATTTTGCATGTAAAAATTGACCTACAACTATTATAGGTTAAACTAGGGTTTTGTCATGAAACAATCATTCAATGATGATTGATGCTTAATCAAATATTTTTCATAATATAAATATAATTTTAATCGTGGAAAATCCATAATTTTCCTGATTTACATTGAATGATAAATATATTAAAAAAGTAATCTTGATGATCCAATCATCATCCGACCCATCTCCACTAAATATGGAATATATAAGGCAAAGGGAGTCAAAATCATGTGAAATAAATTCGAGTGGTTATCTTAATGATATACTTAATTAAAGTATTTATTTCATATTTTATTGTGGGAAAACAATAACAAAAATTAATTTGTTACAGATACGTGAATACATGCAAAAGCAATGTCACCTCGGGAACATTTCGAATTTTACTTTATATACCTTTGGTGCCAACAACTGGCTATAGATTTGGGGATATATTTATACATTCTAAATATATATTATTATCCAAAAAAAATTTCAAACATTGCATAAACAATAGCTTTTCATTTCAGTGAAAAATAATTAGAAACATGCATCTTATGCATAACCTACGAGTCCCCACGCATCCGATATACAAAACTTTGTTCCCTTAAGATTTGTATCATATACAAAGACTTTAACCAAGGCTCTGATACCACTTGAAGGCTAGGGTTTGTGCCTTAGAAAATCACAGAAGCACGAAGATCGCATTACATGCGATCCGAAGCGACTACCTGTACTAGTTGCTCAGGGGAGTGGAAATTAAAATTTCTACATATATGAAACCACATGATATGTGAACCATTCTCCTATCTTTCATTAAGATCACAAATGAGTAATAGAATTATATGTTAAATCATGTTTGTTACTGCATATGTCTCTATGGAAAGAGATCTCCCGTCTCAAGTTTGATCCAACGAAGGACGCACTTACTTGAGCGTGGATGAGACATGTGCTTCCCACAATCCAAGTTGAAGATCCGAGTGCGGAGTATCCTAATTTAGTCGTAAGAAATTGATGGCCTTCTGATGAAACCCCATTCATCACTCTTTATTCCTTTGTTTTAGCTAGAAACCTTGGCAAAATATCATGTAAATACCTATAAATACAATAATTTGCCAACATGCATGCATCATGCAAATAGATATAATTAGCATGTTTTTGCACAAAAATAAAGGAGTAAAGAAACAAAAGAAAAAGAGGGAAATATTTAGAATAAATGTTGAGTGACCTAATCCCAAGGGAGGGCCAAGCCTTGGCCTGACCGCAAAAGAAACTAAGTAGAGGGAGATAGGGTCAATCATGCTTGTACATATACCTATATACATAAATAATTTTATTTTCTTCAAAATAAAAATGAAAATATGTTTTTAACACCTTGTACATATTTATAAAAATAAAATAAAAATTAGAAAATTAGAAAAATAATAAAATTCATTTCCCACCTTGTGTATATACCATGTACATAAGTATATAGGTCTATTTATTTAACTAATGTAAACAAATCATAAAAATAAAAATAAAAATATATTGTTACTCCAAATTTTGTGCTGTAAATAAATAAAATATAAAATAAGAATAATTATACGAAAATAAACAATTTAAAATAAAAATAAAAAATGCATTTGTACATATACCTATATATAATAATAATATAATGTAAATACATTATTTATTTTTCAAAAAAATAAAAATCACAAAAAAATAATTTGAAAAATAATGAACATTTTTCATGTTTAAACTTTTTTAAAATAAAATCATTTACTAATTTTAATGAATTTACAAATAATTAAGCAATGGAATTTTTCCATTAGTCCACGGGGGATTGTTGACCCCCGGTCAACTCTCCCCCGCGGATCTCTTCCAGGCGGATCGGGTTTTTGACCCGACTTCTCCAAATTCTCCCACCTTGATCCGCCTCCCATTTCCTAAAACCCCAGGCACCATTTGTAACTCAATGATCCGAGACCTTCGCCCGACCTTCATTCTAGGGGTCCGTGCATCGACGAGCGTGCCCGACTCCCATCTTCCCGGACCCCTAGCACTATAAAGTCTCAGCTCCACCGCACATTTCACGCATCTTTGCCATCACCTTCGTCTCCTGGGACCTCCGTTCTTCTTCCTAGAGTGACAGCTAGCGAGGGAGAGTGTTGCAGCGAGGGTTCGAGGTCTGCAGCCACTGATCCGGCGAGCTTCGCTGTCGTGCTCTACCTGAAGGAGCTCGAGCCTCTGGACCCGTCGTTCCATCGAGGCGAAGACCCCCGAAGGTCCCCGACCTTCAGCACAGACAATCTCGATCATCAGGTACCCTTGATACCCCTTAGGTTAGCCTAATTTCCGATTTTCCCAATTTACACCGCTGGCCTTCACCGGCCGATTCACTTAGCTTCGATCACCCATTTGATCATCCGACCCCCGATTCACCTTCACGAGACCTCGCTCCACATTCTACGTACCTCCGATCACCCAGACTCACCCCGGAGCAGGATCTTAGGTCTCCTCCATCGTCGCCTCACCGGAGACCCAAGACGCGCCTTATTTCGTCATTCCCTTCGTTCGCTGACGGTCGAGGCACTTTGCCCTCGACCCAGGTTTCGTTCTGTGCAGCTTGCAGGTCAAAGCGACCCCGTCTGGGGGTCCAAACATTCGGGCACAGCAGCTCCAGGCCACCATCGCCGCCGGGACTCTCCAAGGTCTCCCGGTCCCATCGGAGCCGATCACCTGCAGTGGACGACGTCCAGCTTCATTCCGCCCATCAGAGCAGCGTCAGAAGAGGTCTAGCACGCACGGATTGGGCCGGCAAAGAGTTCCTCCAGGACCCTCTTACACCGTCAGATAGAGCCTCCCGCCCCAGTTTAGATCCTCACCGTCCATTTGCGGGAGGCCTCCAACCGTTGATCCATCTGGGGGTTGTGAACAACCATTGTATCGAGCTCAGGATCCCATCTGCAGCGTCGATCATCGAAGGGGCATCCAATACTCTCAATCGTCCGATCAACACGTGGACATCCCTCGTCCGTCGATCATAATAATAGGGGTAATTTCACTTAGGCCCCTCTCCTTTTGGCATTCATAGTTTAATCATGTAAATATTTTTCGTCGTTGTTTTTATTTTGGGAAAATTTTCACTTTTGACCCTATGCTTATTTTATTTGCATTTTAGTCCCTACCTGTGTGAGGCACGTGCTTCGACACGTGAGTTTTTGGACAAATTGCTTGTGTGCGCATGGGTTTTATGCCATGTTATGAAATGAAGTTTTAGTTTTAATATTTGCATTTATACCCCTGTGTATGGATTTAATTGAACATGTGCTGATTGTATGTGAAATTTACACTTTAAACCTTAAGGTTTTCGCACGTGTTACAATTTAGCCCTCCAAACTATGTTTTCTTGCAAATAGGTTCATGTGTGTTGTAGCTCTCTTATTGGTTGAATAAAATATCAAGTAAACTCCATATCGAGTGAAATTTGGATACGTGACTCATGCCACTGTGTAAAAATTTCACTACTTTTTTGCGATATTTTCCTTGCTTTTTACTATTCCAAAATTCAAAAACACATATTTTTGCCACTGTTTGAAAAAGAAAATAAACAAAAAATATAAAAACTTTTCTAAAAATTCTAAAAAATTAGGGATTGTTTATTTTGTTGTGTTAAAATTTTTATCCAATTTTTGTGTCATTTGGATTTATAAAACCCCTAAAAATCAAAAACCCTAAAAACTTATAAAAATTCTTAAAATTATACAAAATTCAAAAAATTATAAACTCTTTTTCTGTAGCTTATTTTTTGTATATATTTTTCATAAAATTTACCATCAGATTTTTAGAGGCTAATTAGTTATTTTTAATTAGCCTATCAAGTCTGACTGTACATTTTATCATTGTTTTCCCTTTTCTCGATTTTTATAAAATCAACCAAAAATCATAAGATTCCCAGAAAATCACTAAAAAAACTTAAAAACATAAAAAACACAAAAATAATTTTATTTCAATTTTCTGAGCATTTTTTAGTGTTTAAATAAATTGTTGAATTTGCTCTTCTACACATTTTCTTATATTTTCTTATATAATTAAAAACAAAAAAATAAAAACATTTAAAATCCACCAAAAATATTTTCTCTCATTTTTTTTATCTTTTTGACTACTTTGTAGGCTGTAAGGCCAACCATGCTCCTTGTGTTCGACCCTGGTCGCTATACCACGTTAATAAAATGGCGAAGACCGCTATTCGTGTTTCATTGTTTTATCTCTGATTTGGTGGCCTTGGTTTTTCTTGTTTAGTCGGATTCTCCGAGATCCGGGTCGCAACGAACCTAGATTGATTTCTACCTTACCTGGATTTAGGAAAGGATTTTTCGGCTCATTAGAATGGCGTCGTTGCCTGGGAGCACGGCTTAGTAGTCTTGTTAGATTTTTCGCGGTTTTTCGCGGCTTATTGTTCATAGATGTAGATATTTTTCTCTCTGATATTATTTTCTTATTTTTATAATAATTTGGTATGACACACTTTTGTTTCTCTTTCTTGCGAGGGCCCGAGAACCGAGGCAGCTTTCTTAGAAGCCGAAGCAACCGTGGGATTCGGAGGCGGCTCCCTTCTGTACGGAGCCGTAGGAGAGCGCGAGGAGGAGAATCGAAGTGCGGGAGCCACGGAATAGCCGCGGAGATAGCCATAGTTTAGATTAGATTAGCTTAGATTTACTTTCAGCAAACATTTATTTGTAATAATACAGGAACTCAGAGAATTTGACTGTGGTGATTTATCGGGGTCTGTTTCGCCGAGCACCGGTGTGCTCGGGGGAGCTCACCGTGATTTTTCACCGGTTTTGTTTTCCCATCTTTTATTATTGCTTCTTTGATTTGCGCAAATTTAGCCTTAGCTTAGGATTTTATTGATTGTGATGTAATTAATTAAGGCCCAATCCTTAATTATCTGTCTGTACCTCTAGATCGATAATTGAACTTAATTAATTAAAGCACAAGAAAAAGTTGGATTACTTAGGCTCTAGTCCATAAGCCTTGAGGAGTCACATACAACGCGTGCAGGATCCGTTGTGGCGGACAACGAGTGGCTCCCAAGATAGGACTCCGGACTTATGCTTGAGTACCCGGCTACTGTGCTTACATGTAGAAATTGCTTCGTCTAGGGTCGAATTCTCGTGCATCATATAGGTAGTTTGCTTTCAGTCTTTATTTTATGCACGGATCATTTTGCATGTAGACTATTGGAGTCAGGTACGCATTTCTTACTCTGTATGCATCATTGATTTTATCTCACATCGGCTTTTTCATCTTATCCTCCTGTTTTTGGACTTAAATAACTAGGAGAACCGAAAAAATCGTTAGGCGTTGTTTGCTTGAAAATCATTTAAAAATATAAACTATAAAATTGGGACTGCTAAACACACTTGACCCTAAAAGACACCTCACTTAAAAATCTGTCTTGGGGAGAGCAACCCCCTCATTGTCTGGTTTGATTGAGCGAGAGAGCGACCCGTAGGCTAGAGCCATATCTGTGCCCCGATCAGACTACCGGCCTTTTATACGAGATAGTTTGGTAGGCGGATTGGATTCCTATCGGCTCGCGTAACCGCTCTGATATCCTGACATTATCACCTAAATAAAATTGACAAGGTAATCGACTGATCTCTTACGATCTTCAACTCA
Source organism: Ottelia alismoides (assembly GCA_037367405.1). Classification (NCBI taxonomy): domain Eukaryota; kingdom Viridiplantae; phylum Streptophyta; class Magnoliopsida; order Alismatales; family Hydrocharitaceae; genus Ottelia; species Ottelia alismoides. The sequence goes on along the minus strand of JAZKJV010010768.1, from coordinate 524,910 downwards.
GCGTTGAGTAAGTGAACTCGGGGTTTGTTTGCTCATCTTGTGTGTTTCCAGATCTCATCTATCCAACTCACCAGATCAAGATGATGGGCAGGAGGTCTCTTAGGCAGCCTCTGTCTGCACTGATTTTTAGCACTCCAACCCGTTCATCTAGGTTGGTTCACGAGAGCCGAGACCCGCTCTCCGAACCCGAGTTCGATTCTGCCCTGTTCTCCCTTGACCACCCTTGTACCATCTTGAGATATCATTGCCAGATGCGATTTAGCAGACAGATGATTTATCGGTACCTGAGTTTGGGTCTTTTGCCTTTATAGAGACCAAGGCCAGCAGCGAGGAGCGCACCGAGGGTCAGAGGCTAGAGATGACCACTTACGTACTGGACCAGGGTACGATCAATACAACCATGTTAGCTTCCCTCGAGGCCATGCAGAGACAGATACGTGATCAGGGAGCTTTCATGGTGGAGATAAGAAGAGAGATGGAGAGGCTGAGGACCGCACGAGAGCAGCCGAGAGCCGAGGGACGGAGGGGCCCAGATCAGCCAGAGGAGCCAAACCAGCCGGCCGAGCCACTGAGACCGATGCGGAAGTTGCACAACCCTGGATCGAAACTGACACACTGGTGGGTGGTTCTTCCAACGATCGTGGGGGACTTCAAGTTCCACCTGCAGACACTACATATTCTCTCCCGCTTCCACGGGCTCGTTACTAAGGAGCCCCATCTACATCTTCAGGAGTTCGAGATGATCTGCAGTACGGTCCACGATCGGTAGGTGGACGAGGACACCATCAAGATGATTGCCTTCCCCATTCTCCCTTGCAGACAGAGCAGCCAACTGGCTGAAGCACTTAGGGAGATTCGTTTACACTTGGGAGCAGCTTCGCACCGAGTACTTGAACAAGTATTATCCACTCGGGCAGACTAATGCAGCAAGGGCCCTGATCAGCAACTTCTCCATGCTCCCTAATGATCAGTTTCACGAGGCATGGGAGAGGTTCAGAGAGCTGACCGACAGATGCCCGCACCACGACATCACGAAGCCGAACCTAGTTCAGGGCTTCATTTGCGGGCTGACACCAGAGCTGCAGTGCCTGTTGAATTCTTCTTGTGGCGCTTCCAACTTCGCCAAGGATGAGGATCAGGTCTGGACTAGGGTTGGGCATTGGGCTGGGCCGGCCCGACCCGGCCCAAAACCCGACCCGTATAACCCGACCCAAACCCGAACCCAAAATTTAATGGGCGGGCCGTGGGCCCTAAAATGAGCCCATATTGATTAACGGGCCGAGTTTGGGCCTTAGAAGTCCCAAACCCGTTAGCCCGATATCCCGATCCATTCTAAAGCAAGTATATTTATATCCAGTACGGTATAATTATATCAATTATATTCATGTTCATTCCAAATACCATGTTCTAACTTTACTATCCTTATTCAAGTGTAGAATAAATGCTTAGATACATTAATAATCATATCCAATAGTGGATTGAGGATATTATTACATTAATATACAAGATTATTACATTAATATGCAATAATGGAATCTGTGTCCTCAAGTGTTACAGCATGTACATCTGTAAGTAACCAATTTGTATTGGGTCATAGTGCCCGCATCTACAATAGAATATGTAATGGTGAATTGAATGGTGGTTTAAGTCGCCATATTTTTACCACATTTGTATTTCCAACATACAACTAATGTTAAAATCACAAATTAGTTAGCATACTTTATAGTTTTAAACATGCACACATGCATAAGAAACAACCACACAAATGCAAGAAGAATGGGATACATGATATTCGTATACATAGGTGTTAAATTGGGCCGGCCCGACCCGAACCCGACCCATTTTATTTGGGCCGGGTTTGGGCTTGGGCCTAATTTTTGAAAATAAAATGGGCCTAGGCCCGACCCGTTAGCCCATATTCTAAAATGGGCTTGGGCCGGGCCAAGGCGAACCCGGCCCGAGCCCGGCCCATGCCCAACCCTAGACTGGACCATCTACGAGGAGATGGCCGAGAACTATACAGTGATGTCCCAGACCCGACTCTACACTCAGGGACACCCCCAACCATAGACCGTGCAGAACCAGAGGATAGCATGGGTCGATGCCGGTCCCTCCACTTCATCCGCAGCAGCCGCACAGGCCGAGTCCACAGCTGTAGACATGGGCATCATCAGCAAGAAGCTAGACCGGATCGAGTTGATTGAGAAGAAGCAGTGCCAGGGCATCACGTAGATGGATCATATGGCATAGACGTTGAGTGACCTGAAGAGATAGCTCATGTGTCTCCAGGAGGCACAGACGGCTTCTCAACCCCGTCTTCGGTCACGAGGAGATCCGAGCAGCAGTGGTAGCTCGTCCTAGCACTCCAGTCAACCTAGACAGGTTCACCTTGTAAAAGCGGAGTCGTACCAACAGCCACAGCCGTACTACCAGTCACCACCATCCCTAGACACTCAGATGGTAGTCTACCAGCTGGATCAGCCCCTGGCAGTACTCCCTCCACCCACCTACGAGCTGGAGTTGTTGATGGATGTCAACGGGATTTGGTATGACCGACCCCAGCCTGGTATCCGACGAGACCATCCCGGATTCCGCTGGTCAGCCGAAGGCACCAGTTCCCAACAGCAGCCTTCAGTTCAGGGTGGCCAATATGTCCATCAGCGTGAGCAGCACCAACAACCTCCAGTACCCCAGCCACAATAGTCATCCCAGCCACAGCAGTACAGTCCTCGTCCCTAATAGTAGGGACAACCTTGGAGGCGAGAGCAGCATCAGTAGTATCATCAGAAGTATCCCTCCCACCCGTACCAGCAGCAGCAGCCTCACTACCAGTGAGGCCACCCATCAGGTTCTCATGGGCCGACCTATGAGAACCACGCCCTGGATGATCTAGCCCGCCTCATGACCGAGCAGCATGCTACTTTTCGACGGGAGATGGATGAGTTTCGCCAGGAGATGCAGGAGATTGTGAGAGGGAAGGCCGCCATCCCTGCCCAGATCGAGCCGAACCCGAACAACCTCAAGAGGAAATCTGACCAGGTAGAGTTCACTGAGATTACCACTCCTAGTGCTTTACTTGGTGATATATCTGCATACATGTTTGATGATGATTTTGTTATACTTAGGAGCAGTAGGATGCCACCAGGCGGCGCCTCGTCTGAGAGATGACCCCACACCACTCCAGGAGTGCCATATGAGGAGGAGCGTGATATTGATGCCGTGAGAGACGATGATGGTGGTGCTGACGCCACCATGGATGTTGATCCCATCGACGGTACTGAGGCCTTCTCTTCACCAGTTGGAGGAGGTGGTACTAACGCCACCGTTGCAGTTGCTGAGCTAGAGCACGGTATTGATGCCACGAGTCCAGATGCCAAGGGTGAAACTGAGGCCACCATTTCTAGTTCTGCTAGTCCTGTTGTTTTTCCTTCTATACATGTATCTCAGGATATTTCTGCAAATAAAGGAAAGGGTTTGTTATTTTCGGATCCGCAGTGTTACTTTATGATGTTTGTAAGGATTCTGTTGTTCATGAGCATGCCATGCCCTCTCCTTCTCCTTCATCTGAGAAGGACCATGTAGTCCCCTTTCCTAGAGCACTCCATCTGGGTAAGGGGCAGAAAAGAGAAAATCAGAAAAAGAATCATCAGATAGAGTTCATCCATCAGATGATAGATAGATTCTACATACAGCTGACTCTACAGGAGGCCTTGGAGCACATCCCTCTACTCTAGAGATCACTCAGAGTCAGGACCACAGTTAGGAGGAAGAGGCAAAACCATCAGTCAGAGATCCATGTGCTTACTCGTGCCACTTGTTTCGCAATTCAGAACCGTCTGCCAGCCAAGAGGCCAAATGCAGGAGCCCTATATGTCAGATGCCACAACCCTGAGTAGAGGTTCGACCGCACTGTATTAGACAGCGGTTCTTCGATCAACCTACTTCCGGCAGCCCTTCTCGACTGCTTCGAGTTGGGCACTCTCCGACAAAGCAGGACGATCCTTCAGTTTGCTGATCGATCTGTCAAGAGGCTGAAGGGGTTGCTGAAGGACGTTGTCGTCACGATTCAGGGCCTGAAATTCCCCATGGACTTCGTTGTGTTGGACATGGAGATCTCTGAGTCTGTGACCGATGCCCCGATCATTCTAGGATGCCCGTTCTTGGCCACAGCCAAGGTAGTGTCCAACCATGATAGCGGGAAGGTGTACTTTCGCTTCATGGGTGAGAGTATACAAATAGAGACGGTCGAGGAGACTAGAGCCAGAGATTCAGCTTGCTCAGAGCCGACCATAGATTCAGAGCAGATGATAGAGGCAGGGCGAGACATCCACCAGGACTGCGATTTTGAGATTACAAATGACGAGGCAGTTTGGGCAGATCCAGTCGCACAGGCCATCCTCTCACCTTCAGAGTTCGCTGATGCAGAGATGCCAACATTGGAGAGCTTAGAGAGCGCATTCCTGGTTCAGGATACATCTCAGACAGCAAACCCAGTTCCCGACCGCGAGATAGAGTTTTGTGAATCGGACACAGATCCCTCAGAGTCAGATGTGGGTCGGGCAGAGTTCGATGATCCGATACCATGTATGACTTCCACTGAGCCTACAGCTAGGGAGGAGGTTGATTCCGTGCAGAGCAGAGACAGTCCAGCAGAGCAGCCTTCTCCAGATCCAGATTATGAGCGGGAGTTCTCATTCTCCCATGCAGATTTGGCAGCATTCACTCAGACTTTTCAGAGGCCAGATCCGCCAGCACCTACTTGTCCAGAGCTGAAGTTGCTACCGTCGTCGCTGAAGTATAGGTTCTTTGCGGGTGAAATTGAGATGTACCCAGTCATTATCTCCACTGATTTGACTGGAGAGCAGGAATCCCGTCTGATGGGGGTTCTTGAAAAGAACCACAAGGAGATGGGATGGAGTGTAGCCGATCTCTAGGGGATAAGTCCGGCTCTGTGCTGCCACCATATCTATCTTGAGGAGGAGGCAAAGCCATCGCGTGAGTTCCAGCGGCGGCTGAACCCGAATCTTCAAGAGGTTGTCATGAAGGAGAACTAGAAATGGTGGAGCGCTGATTTTATATACCTCATCTCCGACTCCAAGTGGGTCAGTCCATTGCATGTGTTGCCCAAGAAGACGGGCATCACCATAGTTGTTAGTGAGTCTGGAGAGGAGATTGCTACCCGGGCACCCACTTCTTGGCGGGTCTGTGTGGACTACAGACGATTGAACCTGGCCACCAAGAAGGATCATTTCCCCCTGCCCTTTATTGATCAGATCATTGAGAGGCTGGAAGGGAAGAGCCATTATTGTTTCTTGGATGGGTACTCCGGATATAATCAGGTGGCCATCGCGCCCAAGGACCAGGACAAGACTACCTTCACCTGTCCCTTCGGGACATATGCTTTCAGACGCATGCCATTTAGATTGTGCAACGCTCCGACGACATTCCAGAGATGCATGCTGTCCATCTTTTCGGACACGGTGGGGGAGTGCTTGGAGGTCTTCATGGATGATTTCTCGGTCTACGACGATGGATTCGATTCTTGTCTTGACTACCTAGACCGAGTCCTTCAGCGATGCATTGAGGTTCACCTCGTGTTGTCTTGGGAGAAGAGTCACTTCATGGTAACTCAGGGGACGGTGCTTGGCCATATCATCTCCAGCAGGGGCATGGAGGTTGATCCGACCAAGGTGGATGTCATTAAAAAACTCAATCCACCGTCCAACTTGCGGCAGTTACGGTCTTTTCCGGGGCATGTCGGTTTCTACAGGCGCTTCATTCATGATTTTAGTAGGATTTCCTGACCGTTAGTGATCTGCTGATGAAAGACATCGAGTTCCTCATTGATGATAAGTGTCTATCGTCTTTTGAGACTCTCAAGAGTCATGTTGTAGAGGCTCCTATTCTCTGGCCACCTGATTGGTCTCTCCCATTGGAGATAATGACGGACGCCTCCAATTTTACCGTGGGGGTTGTGCTGGGACAGAGGAGGGATGGTGTCCTATTTGCTATTCATTATGCTAGTCGTACATTGGATGCTGCCCAACAGAACTATGCAGTCATTGAGAAGGAGATGCTAGCCGTAGTTTTCGCCCTAGATAAGTTCAGATCTTACATCATCGGATCTAGAGTGACCATCTCTACCGATCATACCGCCATTAGGTACCTCATGGCAAAGAAGGATGCCAAAGCTAGATTGAACAGATGGATCCTTCTACTCCAGGAGTTTGATGTAGAGATTAAGGATAAGCTTGGAGTCAAGAATGTGGTGACGAATCATCTCTCCCGATTGGAGTATCTTGAGGATTCTGAGAAGATTGAGCCTATTTGTGAGACCTTCCCATACGAGGTGATCCTTGCTATCGCCTCTCTCCCATGGTATGCCGATATTATGAACTATCTTGTCGCCAAGAAAGTTCCACAAGATTGACCTAGGCAGAAACTTGAGACCTTCCTTGCGAAGGCAAGGTTTTACCATTAGGAGGATCCCGTCCTTTATCATGAGGGACGGGATAGTATCTGGCGTCAGTGCATTCCTTAGGAGGAGCACCACAGCGTCCTTACTTACTGCCACAAGCTTGAGGCAGGAGGACATCACCCTAGGAGGAGAACGACACAGAAAGTGCTCCAATCCGATCAATGTTGGCCTACTCTCTTCAAGGACTCTGATGATTTCGTGAAGAGATGTACTGACTGTCAGAGGATGGGCACTTTTGGACAGCATGATATGATGCCGATGCAGCCCATACACTTCTATGAGGTTTTTGACGCATGGGGAATCGATTTCATGGGTCCATTCCCTAGGAGTCAGGGATTTGAGTACACTCTGTTGGCCGTGGATTATGTGAGTCGTTGGGTTGAGGCCATCCCCGCCCGAACCACAGATGCTAGGACTGTTTGCAGATTTTTGAGGAAGAATATCATTTCATGGTTCGGGGTACCTCGAGTGTTGATATCTGACGGGGGGTCTCATTTCGTCAACGACAAGGTAAAGACCCTTCCTAGCGAGTTTAGTGTAGGCCATCGAGTTGCCACTCCATATCACCCTCAGATGATGGTCTTGTTGAAGTGTCGAATAGGGAGATCAAGACTATATTGCAGAAGGTCATCCGCCCTGACCGAAAGGATTGGTCACATCTTTTGGACTCGATCTTGTGGTCATATAGGATGTCTTTCAAGATGCCTTTGGGTACATCTCCCTTTCACCTCGTTTATGGCAAGCCCTGCAATTTACCTGTTGAGCTGAGACATAGGTCACTTTGGGTTGTTACCGATATACTTATGGATCCAGAGAGTGTAGGAGACCATAGGAGGGCAGAGTTAGCAGCCCTGGAGGAGCTTCGTGATACTGCCTTTTCAAACAGCCTACATTATAAGGAGAGAGTGAAAGAGTGGCATGATTCTCATATCAGCCACAAGCAGTTTGAGCCAGGACAGAGAGTATGGTTGTCTGATGCTAGGCTTTGTCTATTTCCAGGGTAGCTACAGAGCAAATGGAAGGGACCCTATTTGGTTAGAAAGGTACATGACAATGGGAGTATTGATATATCTGAGTTGTCTTCTGATGTAACCTTTCGTATTAACGGCCAGCGCCTCAAGCCATACCTAGATCATGAGCTGCGGGTCGTTGACGTTGCCACGATTCACTTTGCGTGAGATGTGGTCTCTTGACTCACATCTATTGCATCTTAGCCTGATTATCACTGTTCTTCCGACTTGTATAGATCCAGTTGTCCATATCACTCTATTCTTTAGCCCCACACCTATTTTCTCATCTTATGATTATGCTATACTTAGGGTGTACTTTACCCTAAGTATAGGGGGGGGTGTAGGACTCTCGGGTATTCTATTGATTCTTTCTACCTATGTTTTGCTACCTATACTTAGGTATATTTTACCCTAAGTATAGTGGGGGTGGACCCTATACATCCTTCCACTCGGATTTCCCTTCATGTACTTAGGATTACTTGATCCTAAGTATATGGGGGAACACCGAGTCCTCTTCATTCTATTCTTTGATTCGTCTTTATACATACCATTCCTTTTCACTTCCCTATACTAAGCATGAGTTATGTCTTCTTCATCACTCTTGATCACTCTGAGGACATCGTTCGAGCTAAGTATAGGGGGTGTCGTATACATTTCATATATACTTTAGCCATAACTCGTACATTGTGTGAGTGTGTTAATAAATAAAATAGCAAAAAATCCATAAAAATTTAAAAATTATCCCTTGTACATAAAATTCTTCCTATACATACCAATTTATAAAAATTATTTTTGTACAAATGATTGTGAAATCTTTTTGTGTAAATGGTGTGTAAATATTTTCATATCAAAATTTTGTATATAGTAAAAAAATTTTTAAGTGTTTGGAAAACAAAAAGTTTGCAAAAACCTTGTGTAAATTTCTATAAATATTTTGCAAAACTTCGCATTCATGTATAAATCCATGTTTTCAAACATTTTTCAAAAATTCTGCACGATTGTAAAAATTTGTAAAATTGCATCTTTGTAAATACTTGCACAGTTTTTCCAAATCATAGTTGACAATTAAACATGCCTGGAATTAAATTGACAAATGGAGCTTGGTTAAGACCTTAATCCACCTAATTTTAAGAGGAAACTTATAGGGATTAGGATTGAGACTTTTCAGGTCCATTGGGACTTAATTCTTTGAGTCCACTAGGCTATGAGCATATGTCATCTTGATGAGCCTAAGTAGAGCACTTAACAACACACGCATGACTCTCAGAGACAATGGCTTTACTTGCACCAGCACTCTACACATAGCTCTCCACGGATGAGGTGGTGAGGTGGCAGTTTCCTTTGGCTTGGGGTAGCATATGAGGGTAGTACTTCTAGGCGGAATATCTCTTCTTCTTATAGTGAAGGAAGTGCGTCTCAACTTGGTCTGGTGGTTATGAAGTCTCAAGACAGAAGCTGTGGGTTGCAATAAAGTTTAAAAAGAGGGATAGTTGATGAATCCCACTTCATCACTCTTTATTCCTTTATTTTAGCTAGAAACTTAAGCAAAATACATTGTAAATATGTGTAAATATCATAAATTGCCAAAGAACATGCATCTTGTAAATATGCATAATTAACATGTTTTTGTGCCAAAATAAAGGAATAAAGAAACACAAGAAAAAGAGGGAAATATTTAGAATAAATATTGACTGACCTAATCCCAAGGGAGGGCTCAGCATGGGCCTGACCGCAAAAAGAACCAAATAGAGAGAGATAGGGGAGCTCAATTGTGTGTACATATACCTATGTATATAAATAGAAATTATTTTCCTCTAAATAAAAATAAAAATGTGTGTTTATTTGTACATATTTGTAAAAGATAAAACCAAAATAATAATGGAAAAAATACAAGAAAAATAAAAAAAGAATAAAAGTCCTTCATCAGTGTACATGGACCATGTATATAGAATAACCTATCTATTTATTTTTACCTTGTAACTAAATAATTAAAATTCAATAAAAATATGTATATATTTCATGATGTAAATAAATAAAATAAAAATCAAAAAATAAAAATAAAATAAAAGAAAAAGAATAAAAATCAATTCCTCACCTTGTATATATACCATGTAAACATGTACATAAAAGTATTTATTTCATCTATGGAAATAAACAATAAAAATAAAATAAAAATCCCCTTTTATTCCAAATTTTATTCTATAAATAAATAAAATATAAAATTGAAATAAATGTACAAAAATAAACAATTAAGAATAAAAATAAAAAATACAGATATGTATATACATGTATATAATAATAATAAAATGTAAATACATAAATTATTTTTCAAAAAAATAAATAAAAATCACTAAAAATTAATTCAAAAATAAATAAACATTTTTCATGTTTAAGTTTTTCGAAATAAAGCCATTTAATATTTTTACTTGAATTTTCAAATAATTAATAAAAGATGAATTCTGATTGGTCCACGGGGGATTGTTGACCAACGGTCAACTCTCCCCCGCGGACTCTTTCCCCACGATCTCGCGACTAACCCGTTTTCTCCCAATTAACCCCGCTTGACCCAATCACCATTTTTCTAAACCCCGGGTCCTAATCACTCTCCGTGCATCCGAGATCCACGCCCGACACGTTGCCTAGGGGTCCGTGCTTCACCAAGCCGGACCTGACCCCTTCTTCTCGGACCTGCACTACTATATAGCGTCTCCTCCACCACACTTTCCCCGCCATCTTTGGTGCTGCTCCTTTATCCCAGGACCTCCACCCTGATCCCTAGAGTGACAGCTAACGATTGGCGTGTTGCAGAGAGGAGGAGGAGGTCATCAGCCACTGATCCGACGACCCCTTGTCGTCGTGCGACGCCGCGAGGTGCGCCATAGCCTCGGGCACCGACGACTCTTCGAGGCTATGACCCAGAGCTCCGTGAGCTCGTCCCCAGTCGTCTCCGTCCATCAGGTAGACCCTAGTCCCTCTAGTTTCCTTGAATTTTCGATTACGCCCAAATTCCCCCATCACTGTCGTCGATCGATTCCGCCTGCTCTGGTCACCCATTTCATCATCGGACTCGACCATCACCTCCGTGAGACCTCTCCCCACATTCTGCACCCACTCACTCCCCTTGGTTTGCCCCGGAACCAAGGTCCGACCTCCAACGTCGTCGCCTCGCCGGAGGTCAGCCATTCCGACGCACCCGACCACCATTCCACCCCTAACCGGGTCGAGGCAGTTTGCCCTCGACCCAGGAAGCTTCTGGTGCGGTTTTGCAGGTCAAAGGGACCTCATCTGGAGGTCCTGTCACGACCCGTCCCGCTATCCGAGACGAGCGCGACAGGAACCTATTTATAAACCTTCCATTAAATCATTAATCTATTTTAATATTTTCTTTTTCCGCAAAATTTTGACCGAGTTTTCTCTATAACATGGATCTCCCAACCGCTACCTGTACCTAAAACGACCTCTTTTCATTCTATGACAAAGCCTTATAATCCAATCAAAATCACATCAACCATGAATTTAAACATCACATTCTATCTTTCTATATAAACAAGATCTAAATATTTACATCATTATCACTGTCCATTCTTGCATATCCATACAAAAATCCGCAACTTTGTTTCATCAAACATCTGCTAAGGCATCAAAAAGTTACCAAAAACTATGGTCTTTGATGGCGCAACCTCCCGCTAGTGATGTGCAACTATACACGTTCCTCCCAAGTTTCTGGTTCAAGATTTATCTGTAATAATAATAAGAATAGAATGGTGAGTCTAAACCCATGAATGAGCTTAGACCCAGCGAGCGGATCTCAAGCTTTTGATAAACTACTTTATCAACATAATTTGCATTGTATGAAATAATTCTTTGCTAGGAAACATAAAAAAAGTATCTGCATGCATCAACATGTATCATTGAATAATTATGACATGAACTAACATTTAAAAAAAATCTTGACTATCCTACCATATCATATTCAATGTCACACTACCCCAACATGTCGTACTAATTCATGAACCGTGTAAAATTGTCTAGGGAGAAAAACTCAACCCAAGACCGTGAAAATCTTATCATTTCATGTTAATGGTCCCAAAGACTGAGTACATTTCGCATACTGCCCAAAGCCCATTAGTATACGAAATGTGGGCCCAAAGCCCTCTTGAGTCACAAGGAGTAGGCCATAGGTATACCACAAGGATATACCTACCCCAACATGTAGTGACTTTGTTCATGACTTTTCCGGGGAGTAGGCCATAGTGTGCATTGATTTTAAATCATATCATGAAAAATCTTGACAATATACCGTGTAAAACTTGCTCCATATATCTTGAAAATTTTCATAAATAATAAATTGCATCTGTATTGCAACATGCAAATCATAATTGAACTTGGAAAATAAAATGTTAGGATAAACTCACATGAACATTAATTACTGTAAAGACCTACATAAGCATGAAAATATTGTAAAATCATTACTATAAAATTTAGCAAAAACCAACTAGTTTTCATATAAAAGATGTCTTGGAACCACTCACCTAGGAAAAGAGCTCGACAGAATACTTTGTGGATTAATTATCAACTTGCCTTTATTTATCCATCTTAAGCCTTCCTCTTCCCATTCACATCTTAGATCACGTTTCCTAAAGTTCATAAATATTATAACTATATATGTATCTCATATCTAACAAGATGAAAATGCAAATGTAATCCCAACTTGATGCCGATTTCGGTTATATAGCATGTCCTTGTTCTCCGAATATATATATATATAATAAGATTCAGTCATCGGTATTAATTATAAAGAAATTCCAATCAATGTTTAGATTTTGAATTATTTTCTTGTACATTATACTAACTATTTACGTAGAGATAAAGATATCCTTATTTTGCTAGAAGATGGCTATGTAATAGCCCATAAAAATATTAGATATAGTTACTCATCCTGCATGGATATCCATTTATCATTCCATTAATAATCCTATCACCTTTCTTTTTTTTCCTCGGTAAAACCCTAATTACAAGCTAAACTAAATAAAAATTTAATACAAAAGTGATTAGATGTTGCTTAGAACAGGGCAATATGATGAAATCTCACTCTCTGTCTTTGAACGCCATACACATATATTTTAGACGACCATTATATAATTCATAGTCAAAACTTCCATTTAATACATGGGTATATACATATGTGCCCTTAACGGGTACTGATTGTAATATACCACACCCATCATATTTTATTTCCCTTATTTTATTTGAATAATTACTAACTGTATCGATTAATCCCAGCAAACCGTGGTGTGTGTATATGAAAGCATCTAAGAAAATTAGTATGATTTCTTTTAGCTTCCAACATTAGAGCTAATTAAAGATTTATGCTATGTTACCACATGCTTACTTGATGACAGATCCATATGCTTTAAAAAGGAAAACAATTATGTAACAATACTACTATAAGGATAAGGGGTCTTACATATAGCAAGCCTCTCCTTCCCCAGAACGCGAAGTTCGCAACTCAACTTCTTTTCTCTGGTACCTAAAACCTAGTCGGTGATGCTTCCCCAATCTGTCTCCGTCCCCCTTTTATTTTCTCTCCCATGCAAGGTCCATGCATCCTACATGTTACACGTGCACCTTAAAATAGCACCGATCTAGACCTTGCATTATCCTGTCCTCAAAATTATTGCTAAAATCCCCACGGATATTTCGGGATTCTTCCAGTATTCCTATCACATAAAGCATCACATATGACTATGATTACATTAGAGTATTACAAGAATACCCATGTCATTGTTTACGTGCATGTGTATTGGCACTCCCATATTGCATGATATATATAGATATATTTAACTTGCATATCATTAATATTCATATTCTATAAATGTACATAACATAGACATGCATGTTCATCTAGGTTACGTCAATAGCTACCCGTGTCCAATCTGCTCTCCCATTCATACATTATATCTGTATGTGATGCAACCCTATTTGCAGGCTCAGTGTAATTTTTTTAAATACGAATGTTACAACACTCCATGCCACACTGAACCTAAATATCACAAAACTATAATGGAAGCACATGGTGCTTTTATTCTTTATATATCGTAGACTTTTGGTTGAATATAGTATAAAGAATTATCCGCCATGTATAGTACATTGCTAATTTTCAAAAAGGGATTTTATCACTTGTGCCCCTCCGAGATGTTGCAATATCAGTTATGCCCCTATCTTTTTCGTAATATCAGTTGTGCCCCTCAAAAGTTTCTCCGTCATCAGTTGTGCCCTTCCGTCAGGTTGACCGTCAATGAATTGACTTAACCATGGTTTTTTCAAACCTTGGTGAATTTAAGAGGGGTATTATTGTCCAGGGACCTCTTCTTCCTCCTCCAACCTCCTCCTCCTCCCTCTCCTGCCTGAGCTCCGCCCCGAGCTCCCCTCCCCTCCCCAACGCCGCCCCGAGCTCCCCTCCCCTCCCCGGCGACACCCCGCAGCCCCTACCCTCCCCGGCGCCGCACCTCCTCCCCCCCGCACCTCCTTCCAGCCCGCCGCCCCCTCCCCTCCCCGGCGCCGCCCCCTCCCCTCCCCGACAAAAGAGGCAACTTGGCACCGAACAGGCAGTTCACGGAAACGCACCACAGAGATTCCTTTGGCAAGGAGGAACTCTTCCAAAGGCAACCGGATCAGCTCACCGTTGACGAGAAAGTCGAATGGGATCCGCTCAAATTCGGGATTCGCTGCCACCGACATCGACGAGGTTCGAATATCAAACACTAATTGGTAAATCTAAGCCGGAAGCAGTGGATCGAGGAAATTACCACTTAGTATGAGGCGATTGACGATCTCCGAGAGGCCCATTCGCGTGAGATTGGACGGCACGGCGATGGTACTCATAGGAATCCTGAGCGATGGCGGGAGCTTCGTCACGAAGCGGACATGGACTTGGCGAGATCCCTCATCGGCGGCGCCTCCTCGTCGGACGTCCATCGCTGTTGCCGATAACCTAAACCCCACAAAACCTTCGCTCGTTGGGGCCGCTGGAAAGATGTGGGCAAGAGTTACCACCGCCCCTCCCCTCCCCGACACCGGTTGGTCCTGCAATCGTAAGAATCGGCGCCGGGGAGGGGAGGGGGCGGCGGGCTGGAAGGAGGTGCGGGGGGGAGGAGGTGCGGCGCCGGGGAGGGTAGGGGCTGTGGGGAGCTCGGGGCGGAGAGGGAGGAGGAGGAGGTCGGAGGAGGAGGAAGAAGATGGGAAGAGGAGGAAGAAGAAGAGGTTGGGGAAGAGGAGGAAGAAATGACCATATAACCTTTTTTAAAAAAATAATTCCGCTTATGTCCTCAAAATTAACGTCCGTTTGCACTGTAGATGGACGGTCACTAACCCGAGGGGCACAAGTGATAAAATAGCAAGTTTTGAGGGGAACAACTGATATTACGAAAAAGATAGGGGCATAACTGATATTGCAACATCTCGGAGGGGCACAAGTGATAAAATCCCTTTCAAAAACATATACATATACACACCCACACTTATATATATATTTACATGATAATCATTTCACCATCTAATAAAATATTATAAGTAAATTCATAAGTTGATATTAAATTGTATAATGTAGAAACAGTGTATTGAAAACTTATATCGTACCATGGTAGTGAGATGAGAACATTTTAATTACACTCTAGTAATGCAGTGCATTACAATTCTCCCCTACTTAGAAAATTTCGTCCTCGAAATTTACGTACCTTGATTAATTTGAGAAAAGATGTGGGTATTGAGACCGTATCTCATCTTCCCTTTCCCAGGTAGCCTCTTCTATTGCTTGACTTCTCCAAAGAACTTTTACTAGCGAAATCTTCTTTGTACGAAGTTCTTGAACTTTATAATCCAAGATTTGGATAGGGACTTCTTCATAGGAAAGATCTTCCTTCAATTGAATTTCTTGTGGTTCGATGACATGAGAGGGATGTGGAATATACTTTCGAAGTGTAGAAACATGAAAAACATTATGTATTTTTGATAATTCTGATGGGAGCAAGAGGCGGTATGCGACATCCCCAACTCTTCCCACAATTTCATACGGGCCAATATATCTGGGGCTGAGTTTTCCACGTTTTCCAAATCTAATGAGTCCTTTCCAGGGGGAGACTCGCAGGAATACCTTGTCACCAACCTAGAATTCAAGATACCTCCTTCTCTTATCTGCATAGCTTTTCTGTCTATCTTGGGCTGCTTTCAAATTTCTTCTAATCTCTTCAACCTTTTCCATGGGTTTTGTATGAATTCTGGCTTAAATAATTTACGCTCCCCTACCTCGTTCCAACACAACGAGGTCCTACATAAACGACCATACAAGGCTTCATAGGGAGCCATTTCAATGCTAGCATGGTAGCTATTATTATATGCAAATTCCATGAGTGATAAGTGGTCGTCCCAACTGTCTTTGAAACTCAATGCGCATGCTCGGAGCATGTCTTCTAAAGTTTGAATGGTTCTTTCAGACTGACCATCTGTTTGTGGATGGAAAGCAGTGCTAAACGTTAACTTTGTACCCATCGCCTTATGCAAGCCTGGTCAAAATTTTGAAGTAAAACAAGGATCTCTATCAGATACAATTGATACTGGTGCTCCATGTAGCCTTACTATTTCATCCACAAAAATCTTTCCCAGGCGATCTAATGTATAGGTCATATTGACGGCTATAAAGTGAGATGATTTAGTCAGTCTGTCAACTATAACCCAGATTGCATCATGGTGTCGACGAGTCCTGGGTAATCCAGTAACAAAGTCCATAGTTATATGTTCCCATTTCCATTCTGGTATAGATAGTGGTTGTAATGTACCAGCTGGTCGCAAATGCTCAGGCTTTGTTTGCTGACAGATTAGACATTTGGAAACATATTCGGCAATTTCTCGCTTCATTCCTGACCACCAGTAGGATATCTTCAATGTTCTATACATTTTCGTACTTCCTGGGTGCATCACATACATGGAGTTATGTGCTTCTTCAAGAATTTCAGTCCTGATTTCTGGTGATTTTGGGACACACAGTCTTTGTCTGAAAAATAAAACTCCTTGTTCATTGATCGTAAACTCTGTCAATTCTCCTTTTTCTACTTTTTCAAGTATCCTTTTGATTTCTAGGTCATGAAATTGAGCATCTCGGGTTTTATCATACAATATGGGCCTGACCTACAACGAGGCCAATAAATTTCCAGATGTATCCATGCTCAGATTGGTACGCAATCCTCTTAGTTGTAATAATAAGGGAAGGCGTTTACCTTTGATATATAACAATTGGCCATTAGACTTTCTGCTAAGAGCGTCAGCTACGACATTTGCCTTTCCAGGATGATATTCAATGGTACAATCATAATCTTTAATCAGCTCTAGCCATCTTCTTTGCCTAAGATTCAGTTCCTTCTGAGAAAAAATATATTTTAGGCTCTTATGATCTGTGAATATTTGACAAGTTTCACCATACAGATAATGCCTCTGAATTTTCAAAGCAAAAACTACCGCTGCTAATTCCAGATCATGTGTAGGATAATTAAGCTCATGTTGTTTCAATTGCCTAGATGCATAAGCAATCACCTTTCCATTTTGCATGAGTACACATCCCAATCCTTGACGTGACGCATCGCTATAAACTATAAATCCGCCATTTCCTGATGGTAGGCTAAGAATAGGTGCTGATGCGAGTCGATTCTTAAGTTCCTGAAAACTCTTCTCACATTCATCATCCCATACAAATTTCACCTCCTTCCTAGTTAGTTTTGTTAGTGGTGCCGCAATTCTTGAAAAGTTCTCAACAAATCTTCTATAATATCCAGCGAGACCAAGAAAACTTCGAATTTCTTATACACTTGTTGGTTGTCCCCAATTTAAGATAGCTTCTATCTTGATTGGATCTACCGATATGCCTTCTCCTGAAATTATATGACCTAGAAATGCCACCTTTTTCCAGCCAAAATTCACATTTATCCAACTTTGCAAATAATTGATGTTCCTTTAAGGTTTGCAATACAATCTTCAGGTGTTCCTTATGTTCTTCCTCTGATCGTGAATAGATCAAAATATCATCAATAAATACAATTACAAATTTGTCCAAGAAAGGACGGAATACACGATTCATTAAATCCATAAAAGCAGCAGGGGCATTTGTTAATCCAAAAGGCATCACCAGAAACTCATAATGCCCATAACGGGTTCGGAAGGCTGTTTTAGGGACATCTTCAGCTTTAATTTTCAGTTGATGATAGCCCGATCTCAAGTCTATCTTAGAGAACACAGAAGCCCCTTGTAGTTGATCAAATAAATCATCTATCTGAGGAAGAGGATAATTATTACGTATAGTCACTTGATTCAGCCTTCTATAATCAATACAAAGCCGAAAGGAACCATCTTTCTTCTTGACGAAAAGGACAGGAGCTCCCCAGGGTGATACACTAGACTGTATAAAACCCTTGTCCGTTAATTCTTGCAACTGAATCTTCAGTTCCTTGAGCTCAGACGGAGCCATCCGATAGGCTGCTAGTGCTATCGGAGTGTACCAGGGACTAGATCGATGTTAAACTCAATCTCTCTATCTGGTGGAAGCCCCGATAGTTCATTCGGAAATACTTCAGGAAGGTCTTGTACGATAGGAATGTTCTCTAGCCTAATAGCTTCCACCTTTGTGTTATAAATAAAAGCAACATAAGAAGAGCATCCCTTCCTTATCAATCTGTGAGTCAGTATATTAGAAATTACATAGAGTAGGGTATATTTTCCTACGTCCTGAGTAAATGAATTCAGCTTCCCCGGGTCTTCGAAAAATGACTTCCTTTTTATAGCAATCCAATAAAGCATGATTTGCAGCTAAACAATCCATTCCTATGATCACATCAAATTCTTTGATCTGCATAGGAATTAGATCCACATAGATCTCATGTTCTCCTATCCACATCACACAATGTTTGAAAATGTGGCAGACAATTTCAGGTTCTCCTTTAGGTGTTGTAATTGCTAGGGCATTTTCAAGATTTTCCATTTCTATATCAGCATATATGCAAAAACTTCGAGAAATAAAAGAATGACTGGCTCCGGAATCAAAAAGTGTATAAGCCTCTTTGCCGAAAATTATGGTTATACCTGAAACAACATCTTCTGAGGCAATGGCTTCTTTAAGGGTCATGTTAAAGGCATTTCCAGAATCTTGTACCTTCTGAGCTTGGCGATTTTGTGCATTGTGCCTCTTCTGGTTCCTGTTGGAGGGTACTTGATTTCTGACATCATTGTTCCGACGTTGGTTTGATTCTTGAATGTATCCGTGTTTCCTTGTCCAAATAGGGCATTCACGGCGTATATGTCCAGTCTGCCCGCAGTGGTAGCAATCTCGTGTGCCTTTACGACATTCCCCAGGATGATTCCGTCCACAAGAATTGCATCGCGGATAAGTGTTCATTGTTACTTCCTTTACCCTTGGTTCTCGTACATGGGTATATACATATGTGCCCTTAACGGGTACTGATTGTAATATACCACACCCATCATATTTTATTTCCCTTATTTTATTTGAATAATTACTAACTGTATCGATTAATCCCAGCAAACCGTGGTGTGTGTATATGAAAGCATCTAGGAAAATTAGTATGATTTCTTTTAGCTTCCAACATTAGAGCTAATTAAAGATTTGTGCTATGTTACCACATGCTTACTTGATGACAGATCCATATGCTTTAAAAAGGAAAACAATTATGTAACAATACTACTATAAGGATAAGGGGTCTTACATATAGCAAGCCTCTCCTTCCCCAGAACGCAAAGTTCGCAACTCAACTTCTTTTCTCTGGTACCTAAAACCTAGTCGGTGATGCTTCCCCAATCTGTCTCTGTCCCCCTTTTATTTTCTCTCCCATGCAAGGTCCATGCATCCTACATGTTACACGTGCACCTTAAAATAGCACCGATCTAGACCTTGCATTATCCTATCCTCAAAATTATTGCTAAAATCCCCACGGATATTTCGAGATTCTTCCAGTATTCCTATCACATAAAGCATCACATATGACTATGATTACATTAGAGTATTACAAGAATACTCCTGTCATTGTTTACGTGCATGTGTATTGGCACTCCCATATTGCATGATATATATAGATATATTTAACTTGCATATCATTAATATTCATATTCTATAGATGTACATAACATAGACATGCATGTTCATCTAGGTTATGTCAATAGATACCCGTGTCCAATCTGCTCTCCCATTCATACATTATATCTGTATGTGATGCAACCCTATTTGCAGGCTCAGTGTAATTTTTTTAAATACGAATGTTACAACACTCCATGCCACACTGAACCTAAATATCACAAAACTATAATGGAAGCATATGGTGCTTTTATTCTTTATATATCGTAGACTTTTGGTTGAATATAGTATAAAGAATTATCCGCCATGTATAGTACATTGCTAATTTTCAAAAACATATACATATACACACCCACACTTGTATATATATATATATATATTTACATGATAATCATTTCACCATCTAATAAAATATTATAAGTAAATTCATAAGTTGATATTAAATTGTATAATGTAGAAACAGTGTATTGAAAACTTATATCGTACCATGGTAGTGAGATGAGAACATTTTAATTACACTCTAGTAATGCAGTGCATTACAGGTCCAATGTTTGAGCCCAGGTGCTTTGCTCCTCCTCGTCGCCAGACCGCTCATGTGGTCACCAGCCTCATCGTAGGGGCTCATTAGCTGTGGAACGCCTTGGAGGAGCTTTTCCATATCTCAGCAGCAGCAGAGGAGGACCTCAGCGCGCACATTAGGCCGGCAATGTTTGCCGGCGTCGAGTTCTTGGAGCATCCTCCTCCACCATCCGATCGTACCCACTCGCCCAGTTTTAATCTCGATCGTCCACTTGCGAGGACCCAGCCACCGTCAGATCTTCCTTGGACTCGATCGTGATCATTGATCCAGTGAAGGGGTGCCTTGCCTTGCAGCCGTTGATCCTCCACGTGGCACCCTTCAACCGTCCAATAATAAAGGGGTACATGACACTTAGGCCCCTGCTCTTTTGTTTTGCAATATAGTCCTGTAAATATTTTTGGTGGTTCTTTTTATGTTAGAATATTTGCATAGGAGACCTTAATGTTTATGATATTTGCATTTTCGTCCCTACCTGTATGATACACGTGCTTCGTCATGGGGTATTTGGAGAAATTGCATTGTATGGGCTTGAAGTTTCTATGTGTTATGGAATGAAATTAACTTTCTGATATTTGCATCCACGCCCATGTGAATGGTTTTATTCGACATGTGCTGATGTATTTGGGCATTTTGCATTTTGTTCTCTGGGCTTTTAGCACATGTTGCTATTAAGTCCCTGAAACTATTTGTCCTTACATTTAGGTCCCTCTGTGCCCGGTACACGTGCATCGTGCGTGCATATTTGGACATTTTGCATGAGGGACCCTATACTTTCTGAATTTGTTATTGTTGAGCCCCAGGAAATACTTTTTCTTGCATTTAGGTCCCTGTGCACTGTGAGCCTTGGTTTTATTTAAATAAAATATCAAATTAACTCCAAATCACGTGAAATTTTGACACGTGGCTCCTACCACTGTGTAAAAATTTCCCTAAAAATTTGGTACATTTTTTAGACTTTTTGATATTTTTAATAATTCAAAAACATTGGTTTTTGCTCCAGTCTAACTTAGAAAATCAAAGAAAAATATTAAAACTCCTCTAAAAATTACAAAACAATTAATGTAAGTTAGTTTTAGTGTCTTTTAGTTTCTATGCAATTTTCGTGATTTTTGGATATATAAAACCCTAAAAATTTAAAAACCCTAAAAATCTTATAAAAATTCTAAAAAATTCTAGAAAATCCAAAAAATATAAACTCTGTTTCTGAGTTTTATTTGTTGTTTATATTTCTCATAAAAATTACCTCCAAGTTGTGAAAGATCCATTTGATATTTTAAATGGATCTTTGAAGTCTGGCTGGACAGTTCTCTTTTGTTCTGGGCTTTCTCAATTTTTTAGAAAATCACATAAAAATAATAAAAATCTGAAAAATTCAATAAAAATATTAGAAAACCTAAAAAACTAAAAAACATTTTTGTTTGAATTTTTGGAGCATTTTTGGTTGATTAAATAATAGGTTGTTTAAATAATTGATTAAATAATTCTTTAAAAAATCAAAATACAAAAACATTAAAAGAATATAAAAAACCACCAAAAATATATTTTCTTCTCATTTTTGATCTTGACTACTTTGTAGGCCGCAAGGCCAATTCGTGCTCCCTGAATCCGATCCTGGGTTCTACACCAGGCTAATTTCATAGCCAGGACCGCTATAGCTTGATTTCCTTGATTTTATATCTTTTTGATTGGTGGGTTGTTTCACAATTTTCTTCGTTGATCGATCCCTCTCGATCCGGGTCGTAACGACCCGAGAGTGATTATTTTACCCGGATTTATTGAGAATTTTTCAGGTCATCAGAATGGCGCCGATGCCGGGGAGTACAACTTAGTAGTTGATTTTGATCTTTCTGCGGTTTTTCTTTTTCGCAGCTTCTTGTAGATATTTTGTAGATATATTTTATCTGATTGTTTATAATAATCTGATCTGATCATTTTGTTCTGTTTCTTACGAGGGCTCGAGGATCGAGGTGGCTTCTTCGGAAGCCGACGTAACCACAAGAGTCAGAGGCGGCTTCCTTCTCTACGAAGCCGCAGGAGAGCGCAAGGAACCGAGTAGGAGTGCAGGAGCCGCGAAGAAGCCACAGAACAGCTTAGTGTAGTTTAGGTTCCTTTTCAGCACATTTTATTATTGTAATAATATAAGTACCCGGACTTTTAGAGACTTCTGACTTTTCGGGGTCTGTTTCGCCGAGCACCGGTGTGCTCGGGGGACCTCACCGAGTTTTCGCGGTTTTTCATGGCTTTTTGACCGATTATTTACTGCTTGTTTGATTTACGTGGTTTTCGGCCTTAGCTTAGGATTTTGCTTGATTGTGACGTAATTAATTAGGATCCAAACACCAAATTCCCTGCTTGTACCTGTAGTTCGAATAATTGGATCTAATTATTTAATTCACAAGAAAAACCGGCTTATTAGAACTCTGGTCCACGTGCCTTGAGGAGTCACATACAGCGCGTGCAGGATCTGTTGTGGCAGACACCGAGTGGCTCCCAAGATAGGACTCCGGACCTAGGCTCGAGTACCCGACTACTGTTCTTTCGTGTAGAAATTGCTCTGCTAGGGATGGTTTTCCGTGTGCATCATATGTAGTTTATATTCTGTCTTTTATTTTATGCGCGAATCACTCTGCATGTAGACTTCTTGAGTCAGGTACGCATCTCTTACTCTGTATGCATCATTGATTCCCGCACATCGGCTTTTTCGTCTTCTCTCCCTGTTTTGGACTTAAAATAATCAGGAGAACCGAAAAATTTGTTAGGCGTTGTTTGCTTTGAAAAACACCTAAAAAAAGAAAAACTATAAAATTGGGACTTCATCTAAAAATCTGTCTTGGAGAGAGCAACCCCCAAATTGCCTGGTTTGATTGCGTGAGAGAGTGACCCGCACACTAGGCTAGAGCCACATCCGAGCCCCGATCAGACTACCGGCCTTTTATACGGGACAGTCTGATTGGCGGATTGGATTCCTACCAGGTCACGTAACCTTTCTGATATCCTGACATGATCATCTAAATAAAATAGACAAGATAATTGACCGAGCTCTTACGGTCTTCAGCTCAGCATGGAGGAGGTGAATTCATGGTTTATTTTCTCATCTTGTTTGTTTCCAGATCTCATACGCCAGACTCGGCAGATCGAGATGATGGGCAGGAGGTCCCTTAGGCAGCCTCTGGCTGCACTGCTTTTCAGCACTCCAGCCCACTCATCTAGGTGGGTTCGTGAGAGCCCAGACCCGCTCTCCGAACCCAAGTTTGATTCCATCATGTTCCCCCTTGACCACCCTTCTTCTATACCTGAGATGCCAGTGCCAAATGCGAGACAGCAGACTGATGATATTTTGGCACCTGAGTTTGGGTCTTTTGCCTTTGCAGAGATCATGGCCAACAAGGAGGATCGAACTGAGGGTCAGAGGCCAGAGACGACGACCTATGTTCTGGACCAGGGTGCGATCAACACCACCATGTTAGCCTCCCTCGAGACGATGCAGAGACAAATACGAGACCAGGGGGCTTTCATGGTGAAGATGAGGAGAGAGATGGAGCGGCTCCAAGAGCAGAGAGAGCAGTCGCGAGCTGAGGGACGCAGGGGTCCAGATCAGCCAGTTCAGCCAGACCAGCCGGCAGCAGATCTGAGACCGATGCGGGAGTTGCACAACCCCGGATCGACACTGACATGCCGGTGGTGGTTCTTCCAGCGATCGTGGGGGACTTCAAGTTCCCCCCGAACACACTACAGCTCCTACCCCGCTTCCACGGGCTCGCCACTGAGGAGCCCCATCTTCATCTCCAGGAGTTCGAGATGATCTGCAGCACCATCCACGACCGTCAGGTGGACGAGGATCCCATCAAGATGATTGCTTTTCCTTTCTCCCTGATAAACAGAGCAGCCAACTGGTTGAAGCACTTAGGGAGATTTTTTTACACCTGGGAGCAGCTTCGCACCGAGTACTTGAACAAGTTCTATCCACTCGGGCGGACGAATGCAGCGAGGGCCCTGATAAGCAACTTCTCCATGCTCCCCAACGAGCAGTTCCACGAGGCATGGGAGAGGTTTCGTGAGCTTACCGACAGATGCCCACACCATGATATCTTGAAGCCGAACCTTGTTCAGAGCTTCTTTTATGGGTTGACACAAGAGCTGTAGGGCCTGGTGAATGCTTCTTGTGGTGGTTCCTACTTCACCGAGGATGAGGATTAGGACTGGGCCATCTACGAGGAGATGACCGAGAACTACACAGTGATGTCCCAGACCCGACTCTACACCTAGGGACGCCCTCAGCCATAGACCGTGTAGCTTCAGAGGATAGCACGAGTCGACGTCGGTCCTTCTACTTCGTCAGCGGCAGCCGCAGAGGCCGAGTCCATAGCCGCCGACATGGGCATCATCAGTGAGAAGTTGGATCGGATGGAGCTGATCGAGAAGAAGTAGTGCCATAGCATAGCACAAATGGAGCAGATGGCACAGTTGTTGAGTGACCTGAAGACACATGTCATGTGTCTCCAGGAGGCACAGACGGCTTCTCAGCCCCATCTTCAGGCACGAGGGGATCCGAGTAGCAGCGACGGTTCATCCCAGCGCTCCACGCAGCCTAGACAGGTTTACCTTGTACAGGCGGAGCCGTACCACCAGCCGCAGTAGTACTACCAGCCACCACCATCTCCAGACACTCAGATGGTGGTCTACCAGCCGGATCAGCCTCTGGCAATACTCCCACCACCCCCTTACGAGCTGGAGCTGTTGATGGACGTCAACGGGATTTGGCACGACCGACCCAAGCCCAGTATCCAACAAGACCATCCCGGATTCCGTTGGTCGGTCAGAGGTGCTAGTTCCCAACAGCAGCCTCCAGTTCAGGGTGGCCAGTACGACCATCAGCGAGATCACCAGCAGCAGCATCCCCCAGTGTACCAGCAGCAGCAACAGTCATCCCAGCCCCCACAACAGTATAGTCCTCGTCTATATCCGCAGGGGCATTCTTGGAGGCGTGATCAACCTCATCAGCTGCAACATCATCCACAGCAGTACCCCTCTCACCCTCCTCAGCAGCAGCAGCCTCACTATTAGCGAGGCCACCCGTCAGGATCTCATGGGCCAGCCTATGAGAACCCCACCTTGGACGACCTAGCCTACCTCATGACAGAGCAGCATGCTACATTCAGATGGGAGATGGATGATTTCCGCCAGGAGATGCGGGATATTGTGAGAGGGAAGGCTGCCATCCCTACCCAGATCGAGCCTAACCCGAACAGCCTGAAGAGGAAGTCTGAGTAGGTAGAGTTCACAGAGATTACCACTCCTAGTGATTCTTTTGGTGATTTGTCTGCATACATGTTTGTTGCTGATTTTGTCACACTTAGGAGCGGTAGGATGCCAGCAGGCGGCGCCTCGTCTGAGCGACGATCCCACGCCACACCAGGAGCGCCAGACGAGGAGGAGCACGGTACTGAGGCCGCGAGAGATGATGATGGTGGTACTGATGCCACCATGGACGTTGATCCAGCTGACGGTACTGAGGTCATCACTTCACCAGTTGGAGGAGGTGGTACTGACGCCACCACAGCTGCTGAGCCAGAGCACGGTACTGATGCTGCGAGACATGCCGAGGGTGGTACTGAGGCCACCAGTACTTCTGCTAGTCCTGTAGTCTTTCCATCTATATCTGTATCTCAGGACATTTCTGGAAATAAAGGAAAGGGTATGTTATTTTCGGATCCACATGTGTTGATCGATGATGTTTGTGTGGATTCTGTTGTTCATGAGCATGCTAGATCCTCTCCTAGTCCTTCATCTGAGAAGGACCCTGTGATCCCCTTTCCACGAGCACTTCACATGGGAAAGGGGAAGAAAATAGAAAATCCCAAAAAGAGTCATCAGATAGAGTTCAACCAGCAGATGATAGACACATTTCATATTCAGCTGACTCTTCAGGAGGCCTTGGAGCACATCCCTCTACTCCAGAGATCACTCAGAGATAGGACTACATTTAGGAGGAAGAGAAGGAACCATCAGTCTGAGATCCATGTGCTGACCAGAGCCACTTGTTTCACGATACAGAACCATTTGCCAGCCAAGAGGCCAGATGCAGGAGCCCCGTATGTCAGATGACATATTCATGAGCAGAGGTTCGACCGCACTCTATTAGATAGCGGTTCTTCGATCAACCTACTTCCGGCAGCCCTTCTCGACCGCTTCGAGTTGGGCACTCTTCGACAGAGCAGGACGGTCCTTCAGTTTGCTGATCGATCTGTCAAGAGGCTGAAGGGGTTGGTGAAGGACGTTGTCGTCACGATTCAAGGCCTGAATTTCCCCGTGGACTTCGTAGTGTTGGACATGGAGATCCCTGAGTCTGTGACTGATGCCCTCATCATTTTAGGACGCATGTTCTTGGCCACAGCCAAGGCAGTGTCCGACCATGATAGCAAGAAGGTGTAATTTTGCGTCCAGGGCGAGAGTATACAAATAGAGACGGTCGAGGAGACTAGAGCGAGAGATTCAGATTGCTCAGAGCTGACAACCGATTCAGAGAAGATGACAGAGGCAGGGCGAGACATCCACCAGGACTGCAACTTTGTGATTACAGATGATGAGGCAGTTTGGGCAGATCCTGTCGCACAGGCCATCCTCTCACCTTCAGAGTTCACTGATGCAGAGACGCCAGCAGAGGAGAGCTTGGAGAGCGCATTCCGGGTCCAGTATACCTTTCAGGCCGCAGACCCGGTTCTTGACTGTGTTACAGATTTTTATGAGTATGATCCCTCGGAGTTAGTTACTGATTTGGCAGAGTTTGATGATATCACACAGTGTCTGACTTCCATTGAGCCCACAGCTGAGGAGGTTGATTCTGAGCAGAGTAGAGACAGATCAGTTGAGCAGCCTTCTCCAGATCCAGTTTGCGAGAGAGAGTTCTCATTCTCCCGTGCATATTTGGCAGCATACACTCGGATTCTTCAGAAGCCAGATTTGCCAGCACCGACTTGTCCAGAGCTGAAGCTGCTACCAGCATCGCTGAAGTATAGGTTCCTTGCGGGTGAGCATGAGATGTACCCAGTTATTATCTCCGCTGATTTGACTGGAGAGCAAGAATCCCATCTGATGGGGGTTCTTGAAAAGAACCGCAAGGCGATAGGATGGAGTGTAGCACATCTCCAGGGGATCAGTCCGGCTCTGTACTCTCACCACATCTATCTCGAGGATGAGGCAAAGCTGTCGCGTGAGTTCCAGCGGCGACTAAACCCGAATCTGAGAGAGTATGTCATGAAGGAGATCTCGAAGTGGTGGAGCGCCGATTTTATCTACCCCATCTCCGACTCCATGTGGGTCAGTCTGTTACATGTGGTGCCCAATAAGACGGGCATCACTACTGTTGTCACGGAGTTTGGAGAGGAGATCGCTACGCGGGTACCCACTTCTTGGAGGGTCTGCGTAGATTACAGACGACTCAACCAGGCCACCAAGAAGGATCATTTCCCCCTGCCCTTTATTGATCAGATTATTGAGAGGCTGGCAGGGAAGAGCCATTACTGCTTTCTGGATGGGTACTCCGGCTATAATCAGGTGGCCATCGCACCCGAGGGCTAGGAAAAGACCACCTTCACCTATCCCTTTGGGACATATGCCTTCAAACGCATGCCATTTGGGCTATGCAACACCCCTGCGACCTTTCAGAGATGCATGTTGTCTATCTTTTTGGACATGGTGGGGGAGTGCTTTGAGGTCTTCATGGATGACTTCTTGGTCTACGGCGACGGATTCGATTCTTGTCTCGACTGCCTAGACCGAGTCCTTCAGCGATGCATAGAGGTTCACCTAGTGTTGTCTTGATAGAAGAGTCACTTCATGGTGACTCAAGGGACGGTGCTTGGCCACATCATCTCCAACAGGGGCATGGAAGTTGATCCGGCCAAGGTAGATGTCATTAGAAAATTCGATCCACCGTCCAACTTGCGGCAGTTACGGTCTTTTCTGGGGCACGTCGGTTTCTATCGACGTTTCATTCATGATTTCAACAGGATTGCCCGACCGTTGACTGATTTGTTGACGAAAGACACCGAGTTCCTTGTAGATGATAAGTGTCTATCGTCGTTTGAGACTCTCAAGAGCTGTGG
Organism: Ottelia alismoides; assembly: GCA_037367405.1. NCBI lineage: Eukaryota > Viridiplantae > Streptophyta > Magnoliopsida > Alismatales > Hydrocharitaceae > Ottelia > Ottelia alismoides. The sequence continues at coordinate 496,607 of JAZKJV010010768.1, read as the reverse complement.
CATAGAGGCTCCTGTTCTCCAGCCACCTGATTGGTCTCTCCCATTCGAGATCATGACAGGTGCCTCCTATTTTGCCGTGGGGGCCGTGTTGGGACAGAGGAGGGATGGAATCCCATTTGTCATTCACTACGATAGTCGTACGTTGGATGTCGTGCAACGGAACTATACTCTCACTGAGAAGGAGATGCTAGCCATAGTTTTTTCCCTAGATAAGTTCAGATCTTACATCATTGGATCTAGATACGTTGATCATGTCGCCACCAGGTACCTCATGGCAAAGAAGGATGCCAAAGCTAGATTGACCAGATGGATCCTTCTACTCCAGGAGTTTGACATAGATATTAAGGATAAGCCTGGAGTCAAGAATGTGGTGGCGGATCATCTCTCCCGATTGGAGTATCTTGAGGATTCTGAGCAGATTGACCCTATTTATGAGACCTTCCCAGATGAGGCGATCCTTGCTATCGCCTCACTCTTATGGTATGCCGATATTGTGAACTATCTTGTCGCCAAGAAAGTTCCACAAGATTGGCCTAGGCAGAAACTTGAGACCTTCCTCGCGAAGGCCAAGTTTTACCATTGGGAGGATCCCATCTTTTACCATGAGGGAGGGGATAGTATCTGGCGAAGGTGTATTCCTCAGGAGGAGCACCACAGCGTCCTTACTTACTACCACAAGCTTGAGGCAGGAGGACATCACTCATGGAGGAGAACGGCACAGAAAGTGCTCCAATCCGGCCTATGGTGGCCTACTCTCTTCAAGGACTCTGATGAGTTCGTGAAGAGGTGTACTGACTGTCAGAGGATGGGCACTTGTGGACAGTGTGATATGATGCCGATGCAGCCCAAACACTTCTGTGAGGTTTTTGACGCATGGGGCATCGATTTCATGGGTCCATTCCCTAGTAGGCAGGGGTTTGAGTACATTCTGTTGGCCGTGGATTATGTGAGTCATTGGGTTAAGGCCATCCCCGCCCGAACCACAGATGCTAGGACTATTTGTAGATTTTTGAGGAAGAATATCAATTCACGATTCGGGGTACCTCGAGTGTTGATATCTGACGGGGGGTCTCATTTCGTGAACGACAAGGTAAAGGCTCTTGCTAGCGAGTTCGACATAGACCATCGAGTTTCCACTCCACACCACCCTCAGACGAATGGTCTTGCTGAAGTGTCGAACAGGGAGATCAAGACTATATTGCAGAAAGTCGTCCCCCCTGAACGAAAGGATTGGTCACAGCTTTTGGACTCGGTCTTGTGGGCATATCGGACGTCTTCAAGACTCCTTTGGGTACATCTCCTTTTCGTTTCGTTTATGGCAAGCCGTGCCATTTACCTATTGAGCTGAGACATAGGTCACTTTGGGCAGTTACAGATATACTTTTGGATCCAGAGAGTGTAGGAGATCAGAGGAGGGCAGAGTTAGCAACCCTGTAGGAGCTTCGTGATACCGCTTTTTCAAACAACCTACATTATAAGGAGAGAGTGAAGGAGTGGCATGATTCTCATATCAGCCACAAGCAGTTTGAGCCAGGACAGAGAGTATGGTTGTTTGATGCTAGGCTTTGTCTATTTCCAGGGAAGCTACAGAGCAAATGGAAGGGACCTTATCTGGTTAGAAAGGTGCATGACAATGGGAGTATTGATATATCTGAGTTGTCTTCTGATGCTACCTTTCGAGTGAATGACCAGCGGCTCAAGCCATATCTAGATCATGAGCCGCGGGTCCTTGATGTTTCCCCTATTCACTTTGCGTGAGATGTGGTCTCTTGACTCACATCTATTGCATCTCATGCCTGATTATCAATGTTCTTCCGACCTGTATAGATCCAGTTGTCCATATCACTCTATTCTTTAGTCCCACATCCTTTTTCTCATCTTATGATTATGATATACTTAGGGTGTACTTTAACCTAAGTATAGGGGGGATGTAGGACTCTCGGGTATTCTTTTGATTATTTCTACCCCTATTTTGCTGCCTATAGTTAGGGATATTTCACCCTAAGTATGGGGGGGGGGGGTAGACCCTGTACATCCTTCACTCGGATTTCCCTTCATGTACAGCTTGTTATACTTAGGATTACTTGATCCTATGTATAGGGGGAAAACACCGAGTTCTCTTCATTCTATTCTTTGATTCGTCTTTGTATATAGCCATTCCTTTTCACTTCCCTATACTAAGCACGAGTTATGTCTTCTTCATCGCTCTTGACTCTGAGGACATCGTTCGAGCTAAGTATAGGGGGTGTGTATATATTTCATATATACTTTAGCCATAACTCATACTTTGTGTGAGTGTGTTAATAAATAAAAATGGCTAAAAACCTAAAAATCCATAAATTTTAAAAAAATCCCTTTTATATGAAATTCATCTTGCATATACCTATTTATTTATCAAATTATTTTTGTACAAATGATTGTAAAATCTTTTTGAGTAAATAGCTTGTAAATATTTTCATATCAAAATTATTTATATAGTACAAAATTTTTGTAAAATGTTTTGAAAACAAAAAGTTTGCAAAAACATTGTGTAAATGTTAGTAAATATTTTGCAAAACTTCGCATTCATGCATACATCCATGTTTTCAAACATTTTTCAAAAATTTTGCACAATTGTAAACATTTGTAAAATTGCATATTTGTAAAATATCATCTTTGTAAATACTTGCACAGTTTTTCCAAATCATAGTTGACATTTAAACTGGCCTGGAATTAAATTGACAAATGGAGCTTGGTTAATGACCTTAATCCACCTAATGATAAGAGGAACCTTATAGGACTTAGGATTGAGACTTTTCAGGTCCATTGGGACTTAACTCTTTGAGTCCACTAGGCTATGAGCATATATCATCTTGATAAGCCTAAGTAGAGCACTTAACAACACATGCATGACTCTCAGAGACAATGTCTTTACTTGCACCAGCACCTTACACATAGCTCTCCACGGATGAGGTGGTGAGGAGGCAGTTTCCTTTGGCTTGGGGTAGCATATGAGGGTAGTACTTCTAGGCGAAACCTCTCTTCTTATAGTGAAGGAAGCGCGTCTCAACTTGGTCTGGTGGTTATAAAGTCTAAAGACAGAAGCCGTGGGTTGCAATAAAGCTTTAAAAGAAGTATAGTCTACTGGCTCAAGAGGAAAAACTCCTTGTATATATGCTGCACCATGTAGATATGTTGTACAGATGCACATGAAAAAAAGTGCAAAAAGAAAAGAACTCCAAAAAAGTGGTGGGTCGGATTGAAAATTTAATAATCCCACCAGAGTGTATATAGTCAAATAAAGCAAAAGCTTATGGTATACATGTTCCATCTCATGAAGCTTGCAGCAGGAGACTCAGCTACACTAGTTAGAGCTCCCAAGGATACATGGCTACACTGGCCATGGTCCATTCTCTTCTTCCCCTTCTTCTTGAGTCGGTTGCACTTGAACTTAGAAGGGAATACCCCGCTTCTCGAGGAAAGAGTTGCTAGACCGAGGCATTAGAGTTACCGGGTTGAGGGAAGTTGTTTCTTTGTTGCTTCTGAGGTGGGGAGCTACATATCACTTACACCGTATAAGGAAAGATTCATGGTCATTAGAGTTTATGTATGTAGACTTGTTCTGATCTGGTTTATTGAGGAGTCTTGACCATAACTTGGTGGAACTTAGAGGTTGATAAGTTTTAAGCTTAAGTCCAATTAAGGTTCCGACAAATTAATAATCCAAAGGTCTGACAAAGCTCCATATTTCAATTTAATGAAGGAAAGTTTAATAATCAACCTTGATTTCTCCTCTTTTTTATTTTTCTTTCTCTTTTGCACTTCTTTTTCAAATAAGTGTTTGCTATGGGACTAGCAAAGGTAAAGTATAGGGGAGTGATGAATCCCACTTCATCACCCTTTATTCCTTTATTTTAGCTAGAAAATTAAGCAAAATACATTGTAAATATGTGTAAATATCATAAATTGCCAAAGAACATGCATCTTGTAAATATGCATAATTAGCATGTTTTTGTGCCAAAATAAAGGAATAAAGAAACACAAGAAAAAGAGGGAAATATTTAGAATAAATATTGAGTGACCTAATCCCAAGAGAGGGCTCAGCATGGGCCTGACCGCAAAAAGAACCAAGTAGAGAGAGATAGGGGAGCTCAATTGTGTGTACATATACCTATGTATATAAATAAAAAATATTTTCCTCTAAATAAAAATAAAAATGTGTGTTTATTTGTACATATTTGTAAAAGATAAAACCAAAATAAAAATGGAAAAAATACAAGTAAAACAAAAAAAAAAGAATAAAAGTCCTTTATCAGTGTACGTGGACCATGTATATAGAATAACCTATCTATTTATTTTTCCCTTGTAATTAAATAATTAGAATTCAATAAAAATATGTATGTATTCCATGATGTAAATAAATAAAATAAAAATCATAAAAACAAAATTAAAAGAAAAGAAAAAGAATAAAAAATCAATTCCTCACCTTGTATATATACCATGTAAACATGTATATAAAAGTATTTCTTTCATCTATGGAAATAAACAATAAAAATAAAATAAAAATCCCCTTTTATTCCAAATTTTATTCTATAAATAAATAAAATATAAAATTTGAATAAATATACAAAAATAACAATTAAAAATAAAAACCAAAAATACATATATGTATATACCTTTATATAATAATAATATAATGCAAATACATAAATTATTTTTCAAAAAAAAAATAAAAATCACTAAAAAATAATTCAAAAATAAATAAACATTTTCGTGTTTATGTTTTTCGAAATAAAGCCATTTAATATTTTTACTCGAATTTTCAAATAATTAATAAAAGATGAATTCTGATTGGTCCAAAGGGGATTGTTGACCCCCGGTCAACTCTCCCCCGCGGAACTCTTTCCTCGCGAATCTCGCGACCGATCCGTTTTCTCCCAATTACCCCCTCTTGACCTGATCACCATTTTTCTATACACCGGGTCCTAATCACTCTCAGTGCATCTGAGATCCACGCCCGACACGATGCCTAGGGGTCCGTGCTTCACCAAGCCGGACCCGACCCCTTCTTCTCGGACCTGCACTGCTATATAGCATCTCCTCTACCACACTTTCCCTGCCATCTTTGGCGCTGCTCCTTCGTCCCAGGACCTCCACCCTGATCCCTAGAGTGACAGCTATTGATTGGCGTGTTGCAGAGAGGAGGAGGAGGTCATCATCCACTGATCCGGCGACCCCTTGTCGCTATGCGCTGCCGCGAGGTGCGCCAGAGCCTCGGGCACCGATGACCCTTCAAGGCTACGACCCAGAGCTCCGTGAGATCATCCCTAGTCGACTCTGTCCATCAGGTAGACCCTGGTCCCTCTGCTTTCCTCGAATTTTCGATTACGCCCAAATCCCCCCATCACCGTCGCCGATCGATTCCGCCCGCTCCGGTCACCCATTTCATCATCGGACTCGACCATCACCTCCGTGAGACCTCTCCCCACATTCTGCACCCACTCACTCCCCTTGGTTCGCCTCGGAACCAAGGTCCGACCTCCACCGTCGTCGCCTCGCCGGAGGTCATCCATTCCGATGCACCCAACCACCATTCCACCCCTAACCGGGTCGACGCAGTTTGCCCTCGACCCGGGAAGCTTCTGGTGCGGTTTTGCAGGTCAAAGGGACCTCATCTGGAGGTCCAACGTTCGAGCCCAGGAGCTTTGCTCCTCCGTCGTCGCCGAACCGCTCCTGTGGTCGCCGGCCTCATCGGAGGGGCTCATTAGTTGCAGAATGCCTTGGCGGAGCTTTTCCATATCTCATCAGCAACAGAGGAGGACCTCAGCGCACACATTAGGCTGGCGAAGTTCGCCGGGGTCGAGTTCTTGGAGCATCCTCCTCAACCGTCCGATCGTGCCCACTCGCCCAGTTTTAATCTCGATCGTCCACTTGTGAGGAGCCTGCCACCGTCAGATCTTCCTTGGACTCGATCGTGACCGTTGATCCAGTGAAGGGGTGCCCTTGCCTTGCAGTCATTGATCCTCCACGTAGCACCCCTTCAACCGTCCAATAATAAAGGGGTAAATGACACTTAGGCCCCTGCTCTTTTGTTTTTGCAATATAGTCCTATAAATATTTTAGTTAGTTCTTTTTATTTTGGAATATTTGCATAGGAGACCTTAATGTTTTTGATATTTGCATTTTCGTCCCTATCTGTGTGATACACGTGCTTCGTCACGTGGTATTTGGACTAATTGCATTGTATGGGCTTAAAGTTTCTATGTGTTATGGAATGAAATTAACTTTCTGATATTTTCATACATGCCCCTGTGAATGGTTTTATTCGACATGTGCTGATTTATCTGGGCATTTTGCATTTTGTTCCCTGGGCTTTTAGCACGTGTTGCTATTAAGTCCCTGAAACTATTTTTCCTTACATTTAGGTCCCTATGTGCCCGGTACACGTGCATCGCGCGTGCATATTTGGACATTTTGCACGAGGGACCCTATACTTTCCAGATTTGTTATTGTTGAGCCCCTAGAAATACTTTTTCTTGCATTTAGGTCCCTGTGCACTGTGAGCCTTGGTTTTATTTAAATAAAATATCAAATTAACTCCAAATTGCTTGAAATTTGGATAGGTGGCTCTTGCCACTGTGCTAAAAATTTTCATAAAAATTTGGTACATTTTTTAGGCTTTTTGATATTTTTAATAATTCAAAAATATTGGTTTTTGCTCCTTTCTGACTTAGAATTTCAAAGAAAAATATTAAAACTCCTCTAAAAATTACAAAACAATAAGTGTAAGTTAGTTTTAGGGTCTTTTAGTTTCTATGCAATTTTCGTGATCTTTTGATATATAAAAACCCTAAAAATTGAAAAAATCTAAAAATCTTATGAAAATTCTAAAAAATTCTAGAAAATCCAAAAAAATAAGCTCTTTTCTTAATTTTATTTGTGTTTATAGTTTTCATGAAAATTACCTCCAGGATGTGAAAGATCCATTAGATATTTGAAATGGATCTTTGAAGTTTGGTTGGATAGTTTGCTTCTGTTTTGGGCTTTCTTGATTTTTAGAAAATCACATAAAAATTATAAAAATCTGAAAAATTCACTAAAAACATTAGAAAACCTAAAAAACACAAAAAAACATTTTTTTTGAATTTTTGGAGCATTTTTGATTGATTAAATAATTGGTTGTTTTTGCCTTGGTCTACATTTCTTTAAAAAATCAAAATACAAAAACATTAAAAAAATATAAAAAACCACCAAAAATATATTTTCTTCTCATTTTTGATCTTCACTACTTCGTAGGCTGCAAGGTCAATTCGTGCTCCCTGAGTCCGACCCTGGGTGCTACACCAGGCTAATCTCGTAACCAGGACCGCTATAGCTTGATTTCCTTGATTTTATATCTTTTTGATTGGTGGTCTGTTTCACAATTTTCTTGATTGACCGATCCCTCTCGATCCGGGTCGCAACGATCGAGAGTGATTATTTTGCCCGGATTGATTGAGAATGTTTCGGGTCATCAACAGTCTACTGGCTCAAGAGGAAAAACTCCTTATGTATATATGTTGCACCATGTAGATATGTTGTACATATGCACAAGAAAAAATGTGCAAAAAGAAAAGAACTCCAAAAAAGTGGTGGGTCGGATTGAAAATTTAATAATCCCACCGGAGTGTATATAGTCAAATAAAGCAAAGCTCATGTTATACATGACCATCTCGTGAAGCTTGCAGCTGGAGACTCAGCTACACTGGCTAGAGCTCCCAAGGATACATGGCTACACTGGTCAAGGTCCATTCTCTTCTTCCCCCTCTTCTTGAGCCAGTTGCACTTTTACTTAGAAGGGAATACCCCGCTTCTCGAGGAAAGAGTTGCTAGATCGAGGCATTAGAGTTACCAGGTTGAGGGAGGTTGTTTCTTTATTACTTCTGAGGTGGGGAGCTACATATCACTTACACAGTACAGGGAAAGATTCATGGTCATTAGAGTTTGTGTATGTAGACTTGATCTGATCTGGTTGATTGAGGAGTCTTGACCATAGATTAGTGGAACTTAGAGGCTGTTTAGTTCTAAGCTTAAGTTCAAATAAGGTTCCGACAAATTAATAATCCAAAGGTCTGACTGAGCTCCAAATTTTAATTTAATGAAGGAAAGTTTAATAATCAACCTTGATTTCTTCTCTTTTTCTTTCTCTTTCTCTTTTTGCAATTCTTTTTCAAATAAGTGTTTGCTAAGGGAATAGCAAAAGTAAAGTATAGGGGGGTGATGAATCCACATTCATCACTCTTTATTCCTTTATTTTAGCTAGAAACCTTGGTAAAATATCATGTAAATACATGTAAATACAATAATTTACCAACATGCATGCATCATGCAAATAGACATAATAAGCATGTTTTTGCACAAAAATAAAGGAATTAAGAAACAAAAGAAAAAGAGGGAAATATTTAGAATAAATGTTGAGTGACCTAATCCCAAGGGAGGGCCAAGCCTTGGCCTGACCGAAAAAGAAACCAAGTAGAGGGAGATAGGGTTAATCATGCCTGTACATACACCCATATACATAATAAATTTTATTTTCCACAAAATAAAAATGAAAATATGTTTTTAACACCTTGTACATATTTATAAAAATAAAATAAAAATTAGAAAATTATAAAAATAATAAAATTCATTTCCCACCTTGTGTATATACCATGTATATATGCATGTAGGTCTATTTATTTAACTAATGTAAACAAATCATAAAAATAAAATAAAAATATCTTGTTACTCCAAATTTTGTGTTGTAAATAAATAAAATATAAAATAAGAATAATTGTACAAAAATAAATAATTAAAAATAAAAATAAAAAATGCATATGTACATACACCTATATATAATAATAATATAATGTAAATACATTATTTATTTTTTAAAAAAATAAATAAAAATCACAAAAATAAGAATTTTAAAAATAATAAACATTTTTCATGTTTAAACTTTTTTTAAAATAAAATCATTTACTAATTTTAAATGAATTTACAAATAATTAAGCAATGGAATTTCTCCATTGGTCCACGGGGGATTGTTGACCCCCGGTCAACTCTCCCCCGCGGACCACTTCCAGGCGGATCGGGTTTTTGACCCGACTTCTCCAAATTCTCCCACGTTGATCCCCCTACCATTTCCTAAAACCCCAGGCTCCATTTGTAACTCAATGATCCGAGACCTTCGCCCGACCTTCATTATAGGGGTCCGTGCATCGACGAGCGTGCCCGACTCCCATCTTCCCGGACCCCTAGCACTATAAAGTCTCAGCTCCGCCGCACATTTCACGCATCTTTGGCCATCACCTTCGTCTCCTGGGATCTCCATTCATCTTCCTAGAGTGACAGCTAGTGAGGGAGAGTGTTGTAGCGATGGTTCGAGGTCTGCGCCACTGATCTGGCGAGCTTCGCCGTCGTGCTCCGCCTGAAGGAGCTCGAGCCTCTAGACCCGTTGTTCCATCAAGTCGAAGACCCCCGAAGGTCCTCGACCTTCAGCATAGACGATCTCGATCACTAGGTACCCTTGATACCCCTTAGGTTAGCCTAATTTTCGATTTTCCCAATTTGCGTTGTCGGCCTTCGTCGGCCGATTCACTTAGCTCCGATCACCCATTTGATCATCCAACCCCCGATTCACCTTCACGAGACTTCGCTCCACATTCTCCGCACCTCCGATCATCCTGACTCTCCCCGGAGCAGGATCTTAGGTCTCCTCCACCGTCGCCTCGCCGGAGACCTACGACTCGCCTCATTTCGTCACCCCCTTCATCCCTGACGGGTCGAGGCACTTTGCCCTCGACCCAGGTTTCGTTCTGTGCAGCTTGCAGGTCAAAGCGACCCCGTCAGGGGTCCAAACGTTCGGGCACAGCAGCTCCGAGTCACCATCGCCGCCGGGACTCTCCAGGGTCTCCTGGTCCCATCAGAGCCGATCACCCGCGGCAGACGACGTCCAGCTTCATTCCGCCCATCAGAACATCGTTGGAAGAGGTCCAGCTTGCACGGATTGGGCCGGCGAAGTTCGCCGATGAAGAGTTCCTCCAGGACCCTTTTTCACCGTCAGATAGAGCCTCCCTCCCCAGTTTAGATCCTCACTGTCCATTTGCAGGAGGCCTCCAGCCGTTGATCCATCTGAGGGTCGCGATCAGCCGTTGGATCGAGCTCAAGATCCCATCTGGAGTGTCGATCATCGAAGGGGTATCCAATACTCTCAGTCGTCCGATCAACACGTGGACACCCCTCATTCGTCAATCATAATAATAGGGGTAATTTCACTTAGGCCCCTCTCCTTTTGGCATTTATAGTTTAGTCCTGTAAATATTTTTCGTAGTTGTTTTTTATTTTAGGATAACTTGCACTTTGGACCCTATGTTTATTTTATTTGCATTTTAGTCCCTGTCTGTGTGAGACACGTGCTTCCACACGTGAGTTTTTGGATAAATTGCATGTATGGGCTTGGGTTTTATGCCATGTTATGAAATGAAGTTTTAGTTTTAATATTTGCATTTATACCCCTGTACATGGATTTAATTGGACATGTGTTGATTGTATGTGAAATTTACACTTTAAACCTTAAGGTTTTCGCACGTATTACAGTTTAACCCTTCGAACTATGTTTTCTTGCAAATAGGTCCATGTGTGATGTAGCTCTCTTATTGGTTGAATAAAATATCAAATAAACTCCAAATCGAGTGAAATTTGGATACGTGGCTCCTGCCTTGTGTAAAAATTTCACTAATTTTTTGGGACATTTTCCTTGCTTTTTACTATTTGTAAAAATTCAAAAACACGTATTTTTACCACTGTTTAAAAAAGAAAATCAACTAATAATATAAAAACTTTTCTAAAAATTCTAAAAAAATTAGGGATTCTTTATTTTGCTGTGTTAAATTTCTGTCCAATGTTTGTGTCATTTGGATTTATATAACCCCAAAAAATCACAAAACCCTAAAAATCTTATAAAATTTCCTAAAAAATATACAAAATTCAAAAAATTGCAAACTATTTTTATGTAGCTTAGTTTTTGTATATATTTTTCATAAAAAATTGCCATCAAATTTTTAGAGGCTAATTAGTTATTTTTAATTAGCCTATCAAGTCTGACTATACATTTTGTCATTGTTTTCCCTTTTCTCGATTTTTATAAAATCAACCAAAAATACCCCAGAAAATCACCAAAAACACTTAAAAATATAAAAAACACAAAAATAATTTTATTTGAATTTTCTGAGCATTTTTGAGTGTTTAAATAAATTGTTGAATTTGCTCTTCTACACATTTTCTTGTATTTTCTTATATAATTAAAAACAAAAAAAATATTTAAAAACATTTAAAATCCACCAAAAATATTTTCTCTCATTTTTTTATCTTTTTGACTACTTTGTTGGCCGTAAGGCTGCCATGATCCTTGTGTTCGATCCTGGTCGCTATACCAGGTTAATAAAATATCGAAGACCGCTATTCGTGTTTCATTATTTTATCTCTGATTTGGTGGCCTTGATTTTTCTTTTTGAGTCCGATTCTCCGTGATCCGGGTCCCAACTACCCTAGATTGATTTCTACTTACCCAGATTTATGAAGGGATTTTTCAACTCATGACCTTCCTCACAAGAAAGATGCATTGAAGAAGGTAGAGATCCACGAGCAATAGATCCAGTAGCACAATGGCATCACAGTGACTACGAGGCTCTCCAGGTCAATATTGTGGACGACCTAAATATTGAGAGAGAGAGAGATGGCATGTATGAGAATAGAGAGAAATATATTGTTCATGTAATTGTTGTTGTTCTTAATAATCATTTGGCGGTGCTTGATGAGTCCTCAATCTAACCTTTTGATATCATCCAAGCACTAGTCACTATGATTCAATCATTGAATCAACATCTGTATGATTATTAAGATTGTCGTGGTACATAATCCTAATTGTACTAAGGGATATTATAAGTGTATTCATTCATTTAGTCGCAGATAATGAGTGAAATAAATCATCAAGTTTATTGATATATCAAGATTACAATATTTTTTGTACGAATGGTTCACATCTGGCTCACAAGGCTAATATATGGTAGTTCCTAAAATATACTCTCCTTAGTCCAATTATGAGTATGACCAAAACCATGTAAAAGTTTAGTATTTTCCTCATTTACAAGAGTAGAATTTTCAAATTTCTCTAAACATGATAATATCATATACAAATCGTAATTGTTGGAAGATTTGATAATTCAACAGTATTGCTCTTAAATGATTGTTTGTCTCCTATAAGGATCATCTTCATAAATAAAACTTCCACGAAAATTAAAATATATGGCTTTTGACCATGTTGAAGATGAAATAATTGTGCAATCTCCACACAATAGGGAAGCCTTTTTGTTCGTGCATACTCTAACTAGACAACATTACATAAGGTGAGTTGTCATTTATTGTCTAGAGTAAAGCAACTATCATATTGAATGGCTAACATTTATTGGCATCGTATATATCGACTGCATCGATCGAAAGAGACTTCGACTCGTTTGTAAGAGGATGTAATACAGGTCGATGTACTTTCTTAGATTGGTAGGTCATGGCATCAATAGTGATACGAAAATAAATGGTCTCTTGTTTTACAACTAGGGAGGTAGATTATAAGGTGTTCATTAGTTTCCAATAAGAGTAATATTTACCTCTACCATATAGATTAAATCCGTATATACATAAAATGATAATGCAATTCCATTTTTCATTTTAAAATTAAGAGAAAGTGATCATCACTATTTTCCAATAATCTAACATTGAAGGATGCTCCATGTACTCTTCATGAGTATACTTTGCATGCCATAACGTATCTTTAGTTGTTTCCTAACAATAATATAATCACCTCAGCCTCGATGTCAATGGAAAGTAATGTAAAATTTTCCTATGAATTTCGTTTTCACTTTTAGTTGAGTTCTGAAACCTTGGCTCATCACATTCCAAACAATGTGTTAAATGTTCATGTTCACCATAATATAATATATAGTGATTTATATAAGAATCTATCTTCACTTCTACTAAACCCACCTTCCACATAATTTTTTCTTTTTTTTAAATATTTCCAAGTAATTCATGATCTGTGGGTAACATTTTCTTCAAAACTATAAGTATAATATCAAAATTCCTATCGAACATAGTATACTCTATCTCCATGGCTAGAAGCTCTGAAACTGCATAAAGTTTTGAATATGTCTTACAACCCAACCATAAAAGGCTCTTCTTTATTTTTCAACAGCTCGTAGAATTCTTCTGACTCACCGTGTGGTTCCTCTTCATAAGGGAAGTCAGGGTTAAACTCTTGGCCATCAATGTCCATTACAATTTCAGTAAATGGATTAATGTTTTCCATGTCATTTGTTTCATTCATCATATTATCAATGATCTCTCCTCGTTACCACCAAATATGATATCCCTCTATAAAATCACTCCTATAAAGGTGTAATGAAACTTCATCCTTAGACTTTTTTGAGTATATGATACTTTTGCTAAGAACATAAGATGGTATCATCAGAATCCACAACACTGGAACTGTAGGCGTAAGCAAATTCCGTAAATTCATGAAGACTGATTTGGAAAGTCTCTAAAACACAACCATCATGTACACATATGTAAATCCACTCCCTATTGGTACTCATAGTCACTTGAATATGACAATTTAAGAGGTCATATCATTATTTCAAGTGAGATCTATTGTAGGCTTACTTTTCCAATAATAAATCTTGGAGAGAAGAGAAGAATTGCATAAATCATGATTTAGTAAAAAAGATCTACAAAGACCTAATATTTTATGTAGATAGGATTTGTGATACAAGCTAGGTAAAGAAGTCCAATCTCACAGACCAAGAAAATGGAAATCATAATCATTGTTTACCTAAACCTATTATATTAACTCTAGGAGATGATGAGAGAAAATTTTCTTTAACTTGTCACTCGAGCTCATCCATAAGGATTCAAACCTACTACAAGATGACCGGTGTCACATGCTAGATTATATTTGAGGAAAATTCAATTGCATAGCCTCACATCCCTTCAGTATACCACGCAAACTAATAATGAGGAACTCTTAAAATTATCACCTGAATTACAATATTAAGAGTAGATTACGATTGATTTGGTATAATTAAGAAGAATGGGTTATGCAATCGAATTTTCCTTATATATAAGCTAGAGCATGTGACACTGATCACCTTATAAAAAAGGTTCAGTCCTTATGAACCCCCATTAGTCTAGCTCCTCCGAACTAAGGAAAGCTAACATAAATGCAATATTAGACAGACACCTTACATTATACATTTATACGCGCTACAAATGAGAACTATAAGACGTATGTAAAATATTGATCATTTATTTTTATCTGATATTTATATATATTGGTTGGTTTATGAGGAGGATATGGAGCTACACGACACGAAAATTATGCCTAAACAAAGTGTTTAATATAACCATTATTGGAAATGTACCTGCACAAAAACTTTCTTCCACCGACACACATCAACATACAGGATCATTGGTCCAGGATAACCCATCTCTAATTGAGTCCGATATTCTGGTGAAAAATTAAAAATAGAACACATTGGAAGTGATGAAATATTCCAATGTGTTGCGCATTTCTCCCCAAGTATTGGGCCACACACACATTGGTGTGGAGGGATGCATGGTATGTGATTGGTTTTGTGCTATTTAATAATTAATGTTTTGACCTTATTATCTACCTAATTATAATGGCATGGGTTTGATGGGGCTGCCCCTTGCGGGCAGCCAACATGGCTGCCCCGCCCCATTTTTTCTGCAATTTTCTTTTTGAAAAAATTCACCATTTATATTCATCTATATATCCCTCCTACATGCCATTCGAATTTCGTCAGAAACAGAGACTCGTACATCATCCATCTAAATAGGGTCGATTTAAAAAATCCTGCTACCGTTAAAAAATGACTGTCTGAATGAAGGTCGTACGAGTCTTTGTTTCTAACGAAATTTGAATGGCATGTAGGAAGGATATAGGGATGAATATACATGATGAAATTTTTCAAAAAAATAAAAAAAATACAGAAAAAAATAGGACGGGGCAACCATGTTGGCTGCCCGCAAGGGCAGCTCCATTTTTTCCAATTATAATTAATGTGGCATAGTTGGCTACATTAATAGATGTTTAATGTGATAAATAAATAACCACAACATATCTTTTTATCTTGAAATAATAACGTGTTCACCCACACACGTACGTACATAATTGTAGGCACGCGCACCAATCTCTCCACACATAACCACCATCCATATGTATTGACATACATAGATCAATTATCCCATACTCCATACACATACATACTACCCTCATCTGCGCATACACACAGTTTATACATAAATACACATACACGTACACTAATCTCACATTTATACATACTACCCTCATATACATATCAATAAAGTGACTATCTGTACAACTTCACCTTCGTGTCATACATCTATACCTTCACAGCATACACTTTCACATTTACATCATATATCTATAACTTCATATCTATACCGTTTGGTGTTTTTATAACAATAACCATGGGTTATTCATCACATACCTTCACATCTATACATATTATTATTACACTCTCAAATCTAAACACCTTCACATTCACATCTAACATCTATATACCTTCACATACTATTATCACATTCACATTTGTACACCTTCAAATCGTACATCTTTATATTCACATCATACAGTTACATGTTCACATACTATCCTCACTTTCACATCTATACACCTTCACATCGAACATCTTCACATTCACATCATATATAGTACAACATATCATTTACACACCTTCCTTTACATCATACACAATCCATACATTTTAATTATAAACAATAAACATGTCTAAACATTTCATCATACGCCTTATATCCAAAGTATTTTGCATAAATATTACTATTCCGTAACGAAATCTAACATTTATGTTTTCATTTATATAACTTCACATCAAACAATTTCAACATCACATCACAAAAATTCCATCATAACATCTATATACATTCCTTTTCATCATGAATAATCGATACAAGTTGATTACATCAATAACTTGCTTCAGGTATTTCATCATACATATGATATACAAACTAATTTTGCATAAAATATACTAATCCACAATCAAATCAAACATCTACTTTTACCTAACTAATGATTACATAATCAAAATAACTATAGTCAACAATACATTAGTGAAAGTAAACCATGGATAAAAAAACCCTAAACCATACATTCTTCACATATCTGCAATAAAAGCACAAAAAAGGAGAGGAATGGTTGAAATACCTGAAGGATGGAGAGAGTTGGCAAGAGAGATGCAATAGAAGCTCTTTAACAACAGTGTAGCCTCGCGAAGGATCATCAGAAGGAGTTTTGGGGATGGAAAAAATGCATCAATGACCTTCATGGATGGGCCCTACATTTGTTAATAGGCAGTAGCGAGTACACTTACATGCTCGTCCAATGCCCTGCAAATGGTCGCCCACACTTCAACACACATCGCATTGCCCCCACACCTCTAAATTAAGTAGTTGAGAAGGTCAGAGGAGCAAATATGTTGTCAATGTGCTTGCCCACGCTTGTGCGAACACACATGCACTTCTAGTGCACAACACCACGTGTACGTCATTTGTACCTTTTCTTGTAGTTTTTTCTTAATTTGGAATGGGAATAAACTTTAAAATACCAAAAATACAAGATAGCTTTTATTTAAAAATGTTTTCTTCTTGATCAAAGATATTCTAAAATGAAATATTTTAGGTTCAGGTGAAGTGACTTAACCCACTAATAAAATTACTCAAAATACATCAGTTGAAATGGCCAAATTACTCCCACTGGATATATAATTTAGGAATCAAACTTCTTGTAGAGAACATAGGGTATGTACTCTCGTACATAGAGTTTAATGGCTCACATACTTAGGATATACAAGACTTCAACAATAGGTGTAATGAGGATCATTTGCTCACTGGTTTATACATTCTCGGATCATTATCTAATGTGCTACAGAAAGAACACGTAGACATTGTATCTGTTCAGGATATCCAACCGAATTCGAAGGAGGTGTTTGGCGATGTGAATCATACTCAGTGATACAACTTAATAAAAGAAATGCCTCGTTGAAAGATGTGAAAGGCAACCTTAATTAGAGAACATAGACTCAAAATGTTTGGATACATTTTTTTATTGGAGATCCTCGGGGTTGAGATGGATGTAAATTTACGGACAGGCTTCATTCTTTTATATCTCCCCATGTATTTCAGTAATTTCGTTGTGGAATACCACATGAACAAAACGAATCTAACAAATGTTGAGTTACTTTCTACACCTATGTGCATTAGGAAAGAGAATCCCTCATGAAATGAAATGGTAGCATATTTCCAATGGAAGTACAGTCAAAAGTAAGGCCAAGAAGGGTTTGGTCCAAAAGAAGTAAGGTCAAACTGTTGGCCGATCTCATAAAGTATCAACACATGTAGCATCCAAAAAAACATATCCACCACTACAGTAAATTAGGTCACTAGAAGCATGACTATCTAGAATACCTGGACACTTTATATAATGACAACAATATAGCATTGACAAGTAATACATCTATATTCATCATTTAAACCAACTTACTGATAGCATGATAAAGAAGCTAGATTTTTAATTCTAGTAATTTTGTTCAAGTATGCAATTTATTACATCTATTTCATGAAATTAGAAATGGGAGATAGTAATCCAGATGAGATTTGATGCAATTGTTGTTGCAATCAATACTGAAACCTATAGACTATCATTAGGATGAGCCCTAATTATTACATAATGTCTCTTTGTTCTAGATGTTAGATTGAACTTATTATATGTATCTACATTAGTTATGCAATGATATTATTTCCAATTATAGGAAAATATTATTAAGTCTTTATAGTAAATTATATCAGATGGTTTTCTTATACATGGTGAATCTTAGAATTGGACAAGGATGAATCAATCATGAACGTTGATACCACTGATTACCCCAAAAGATCAAGGGAGGATGGGAAATCATTTGATAATGGTCTAATATCTAATACTTGGACATGTGTTTGTTGATAGGAGAAATATACTAAAAAGGATGGCTTTTAGATTTTCTAAAAGCCCAACATTTACCAATTTGCGAGAATCGTATTTGAGGTAAATTATCTCGGGCACCCTTTACCAAGAAAATGTAATATGTGAAGGTATACTTGACCTAATACAACCGATGTATGGGGTCCATTTAATATTGAAACACTTAATGGATATAAATATTATGTGATATATATTGATGATCATTCATGATATTATTTTATCATCTTGTTACATCATAAGTCTGAAACCATTGAAATTTTCAAAAAATTAATGGGTTTAGTTGAGAATCAAATAGGAAGGAAGATAAAATTAATTTGATATGATCAAGGTGGTAGATACCTCTCAAATGAATGTAAAGAATAGAACTTAAAAAGAGAGGAATAGTTTGCAATAACACTCTGCTAGGTAGACTTTACCTCCATGGATTTGTAGACATATGAAACAGAATCATGTTGGACTATTGAACAAATCATAATTGCATGCTATGTTCTTAACAAAATTATAAGAAAACTAGTGCCTGAAATCCCTCATGAGCTTCGATTTAAATTCAAGACAAGTATTTGACACTTAAGAATTTGGGATTGTTTAGTCCATGCTAGAAATATAGACACAAGCAAGTTGGAATGTTGAACCCGAGAGTGTCATTGTAAGTCAAAAAGTATTTATCTCTAGAAATGACAATTTTCTGGAGGAAGAAATCCTTAAGAGTCGAGATAATAATGAAGTAAAGTAACTCATAGAGTCTAATGGGATTAATGATGCTCCTATAACAAAATTTTTATATATATATAATAAAATATGACACATCTATACCTCGTAACTAGAGTTCAAGTGTGGCAAAACCTCCTGAGAGGTATGGATTTCATGTATCCGAAGAGTGTCATGATGATCTAACTTGTTATGATGAAGCACTAGCAAACCATGACATAGATAGATGGATGCTCGAAATCAAATATGAATTAGACTCTATGCTGAAGAATGGTGAAATGGACCATCCAAGATCCACCAATAGGGGTTAAAACCATTCGGTAAAAATAGATATTCAAGAGAAAGATGGGATCTGATAGAAAATTAGACACCTTCAAGGCATGGCTCGTAGTCAAGGGATACAAATGGAGAGAAGGAATCATTTATGACGAGACATTCTCTCATGTGAGCAAGCGTAAATACATAGAGACATTGCAATCTATAGTTGTGTAACTTGACTCCAGAATTTAGAAGTAGGTTGTCAAAACAACATTCCTCAATGGATTCCTTGGTAAGGATATCTTTATGAAACAACCTCGAGGCTTCATAATTAAGGAAGGCAAAGTATGCAAGCTGAAGGAATCCATCTATTCTCTTAAACGTGCTTCTCATAGATGGAACATCTGAGCGGATGAAGCTATAAAGAGTTAAGATTTCGTTCACAATCATGACTAACCATGTACGTACAAGAAACTTAGTAGGAGTGTCATTTTGTTCATTGTGTTTTTTCTGTAGATAACATCCTAACCATTCAGAATGATATTGGGATTTTGACAATTGTTATGGTATGGTTGCCTGTACTATTTAGATGAAAGATCTCAGGGAAATCTCTTATATATTGGGTCTCAATCTTATCAGAAATAGAAAAAGGATGATATTGGGACTATTAAAAAGGATATAACAAGAAGGACTTGGAAAGATTCCATATGGATAACTCCACGAAAGGCTTCCTTCCATTATGACATGGTATTATCCTATCCACATGGGTGGCACCACAAAGCATTGAGAATAACAAGGATATCGTTGGATGCCTTTATGCATCAACTTTAGGAAGTCTAGTGTCTGCCAGGATATGTATAGGATCAAATATCTGCCATGTTGTGGGAGTGACAAGCTGTTACCATTTCTACTATGGAGAACACCACTAGAGCGTAGTGAAAAGCATCTTCAAGTACGTAATCACTCAAGACCATTTCTTGATTTTACGTAGATAATGTAACCGAGTCTAAGGATACTAAAATTTAGAATTCCAATTAGATGTGGATTATTGGAAGTCATCCTCAAGGTTCATATTCCTATTAAATGGTGGTGATGTAAGTTGGAGAAGCAAGAAGCAGGGTACAATGGTAGATTTGATAACTGAAGTCGAGTACAATACCACATCTTATGCTACTAAAGGGGTTATGTGGCTGCACAAGTTCTTCTTGGAACTTAACGTAGTTTTTTATTATCCATGTTCGTTACTCAGCAATAACATGGGTGCCATAGGACATGAGAAGGAACCCATATAGCAACAAAAGAACTTGCACGTGGAGCATAAATATAGCATAATTCGAGAAACAAAAACATGGTGATATCACTATCACTAAGGCTACCTTTGCTGAAAATGTTGATATGCTTACCAAACCTTTAATTGGAAAGGCTTTTGACCAACATGTTAGGAAAATGAATTTGAGTGTCATCCATGAATGGCTCTAAGGGCTAGTAGGAGACTATTGGACATGTAAGCCCATGGAGAACCATTATATAATAAAGGTCATTGCAAATTGTCTCATTCCGTTTAAGTTAAAGCATAATTTTTCTTCGCACTTATGAGGTCCCTTTATACAATTTGGCTACGTACAATGACCATCTGGATATCATACAAATGTTTATCTAAAGAGTTGGATAATAGAGGTTGATGTAGGATGGTAGATCGAAAGAGTTAGATTAAAGACACAATTGGCATCGCCAAGTAATATTCAAGAAGGATTTCTAGTCTGAGAAGAAACAACAATTTCTCTTATGACTAATATTTGATTAACATTCTCGATGCAGGTCATCTGCATGGATATAGAGATTCAGAGGTGTCAAATAAGTCAAGTTAAAGAGTTAACATGATGACAATGAGTTACTAAAGACAAGTATTATATATTGTCACAAATAGGCACAAACCCTGTGTTGGAGACATATATGCAAACATATATGCATCTATATATATGAGCATGTGCATTGGACAAACTCTTAGATTGATGAATTGACAATGTCTATGTGCCAGCGAGTTGGTACACATATTGATAAATTTGGGATTCACTAACCTAATGTTAATGTTTCGTCTAAATTCCTAAGAAAAACACCAATAAAATTACATAAAAAATAAAAATATTAGATGCAATAAAATACATTAATTGTATATATTTAATATTTAAAAAGTCTAAGAAAATTTTTGAATAAAATCTATAAAAACAAGTTAAATTTGTGTGTATTCTTCTTTAAATAGCCTAAAATTTCCTATTTTTTTATAAACTCTTGTTAACTCTAAACGATAAAATCATTTCAAATTTGTACATATCACAAACCTTGATAAGTAAAAAAATTTAAAATGCTGACTTTGTATGTATATCAGATAATACAAACCTTAGTTTTGAGACAAAAAGCTATAAAGTCATATATCTTCTCTATATGGTCGCATATGAATTCGAACTCACTTTTCAATCAATGTACATCAAATTATCTATAAAATAAAAGATCAAATTCAAGGGAATTATAATTCAAGATCAAATTCCATTTTGCAATTGCAATTGATTTTTTTCTTATACGATTGCATTGGTGTTCATACGATGAATACCTTATTAGTACGAATTTGATTCATTTATTCCCCATTTCCATGATGTGCCATCCTTCCTTCATCTCTCCCTCCCTCACATGGTTGTCTTCTCTTATGATGGTGTGCAATGACTTCAATCTTCATGTCCTTTTATAGATCGAGATACAATCAATCTAAATAAATTTCAACTAATCAAGATCTCAATTAAATGGCAATATTAATGTAATATGATAAAATAAAACCTAATAAAATATCACTAATTGCTACACGAAATAAAACTCTAAAGTATTATAATTTATATTTTTTCAATCATAGTCCTACTAAAGTCATTATTGTATAAGCCAATGTTATATACATGTAACAATGGATATTAATGGTTGTAGATTGTTTTTAATTATTTAGAATTATAATGGATAACACGTTCGAAGCCATATCCTTGTAACTAATTATTATAAGTTGTTTTAATTTTTCTAAATCATAGCAAAATAACAATGTTGAGTAAAAAATCTAAGAAAAGGCTCATTGATAAAAAAACTGTTAAGGAAAATGTGTGACCTATATATATACACAATAAAAGTTAACTTTAATACTACATATACCGATTTTTATATATAAAAACATTAATCCATGTAAATAACGCTAAATAAAAAGCTATTACAGAGAGATTGATGGGAGACAAGCAATAAGATGCATCACCAATCCCTTTTGGATGGCAAATCCAATTCTTCGAGATACAACATCTATAGATTTGGGAACCATAACATTATTAGGTATAACTCTTTGGACCCTTTTGAGGAGTCCTATTGCTTCAGATGCCAAGAATACAAAGGTGTCAAACCAAAAGTGATGAATACATGGTGATTGTCAATACAAGCCTTCTCATTCTTAACAACTTTGACAGAGATAGTTTTCTGTGCAGCGTATCGTAGTAAAATCACTCCTTATTGGACCCACCAATGTAGAAATTCTAGTCAAATCAGCACATGCATGATTTCCTCCAGTCCATCCAAATATTAAAACATATCTGGTTTGAGTGTCCATCTCCCCTTTTGTGGATCTATCAAAAAATTCACAGGTGCTTCTTTCTTTGAAGCAACTCCAGCATGTCTGAGTACATCATAAATGACATCCCTTACAAAGTCATGTCTGTATTTAAAACTTCGGAGTTCACTACAATGAACTGCATGTTGGGTTGAGCGTTGGGTCAGGCTAGCCCGACCCAACACGCAGTCCGGCCCGTTAAGCCTAGCTCGAACAATTTAAATTTGGACCAAGCTCGGGCCCAAAAAAAGAAACCGTTTTTAAAACGGGCCAGGTTCGGGTTGGGTAGAGCCCGTCCCGAAGCCTAGCCCGAAGACCCGGTCCGATACCTTGCCTGAAAGCCCGCTCCTAAACCTATAATATATATTATATTACTTTAACCCTATTCCCTCAAGGCTCACTCCAACCCAATCCCCCTCAAACCCTATCTCCACCCTCCAACGATACTACAGTGCACATTGAAAAAATAAAATGCTTATGAAAAAATCGAAAGTTTTTTAAGAGGAAAAATCGAATATTTCATAGCTTTTTAGTCAAAATGTCATTGGGATATCAAGATTCTAAAATTTATCACAATTTTTTTAAAATCAAAAATATAAAAAGACATTTCCATACCATCCTTTGGATTATGCATTTTCAAAAAAATCAAAAGTTTTTTAAATGGAAAACTCTTATTGGACTGGCCCGATCTGAACCCACCTTGTTGAGCTTCAGGCCATGTTCGAGTTCAAGCTAGTCCATCCAGATTTTTTCGGAATGCGGCCCGACCCAAAACACAAAGAAAAATGAGCCAGGGTTTAGGCCATGGTCCCACCTAGCCTGTCTGACCTGATAATCAACCCTAACTGTATGCTTCCCAAACGCGTCCAAGCTTGATTTGTGGTATAGTGGGCAAGACTCATCAGCTAGAAATAGAAGAATCATAAGACGATACTTGAGGATAGTACGATACTCAATAAATGACATATGCATTCTAAGGCCCTTAATAGGAATAGAAAGGAGAAAGTCTTGAGCATGGTTAGCCTGTAAACAATGAAAATTTGCTTTTTGTCTAACATGTATGTCAAAATTAACTTCTATTTATTCAATAATATTGTTAAAAAGAGAACTCGCCAAAGCCTTCTGGGCTTTAGAGGGGACAATATCCTTGTTAGAAAAAAATGTAAGATTGATGGACGGAAGTGAGACACATAGACCCTCCAAAGCGTATAGAAAGTCAGAATCCATATGTATCCCATTGTCTCGTAAAATGTTAGCTTGAAGCATCCACGATTGGACTCTACAGGCCACGAAAGATTATGAAGAAGCTCGAAGAGCTGAATGCAGACCGAAACCACTATGTCTGATGGGTAGTGACGCTACCCTCTATAAAAGGTTGCCGAAAAAGGGCCTCCACAAACAACAATATCCTCAATATCTCATCAAAGCCATTTGTCAAATCACGTAGCATCTCGTTCCATGTATGTGGGTTGACATGTCCTTAAGCCAAACATGAGCTTGGTAGGACACATACAAGATCGTAATAAAAGAAGCTAACTTTATGGATCATCCAATTGAGGGAGTAAATGCATTAAATCAATAGCTTTGGTGGTTCTTATCATAACCAGGTCTTCACCAAAATCTTTATGCCTACTCACTACACCTCCAAGTAACCTCACTCCTAACCGAGGCCTCCCAATATCCACGGGAAACAACCCTTTACGGATCTTATCCCCATCACATGAAGGTCAGAAAACTTCAGTTTTTTTATATTCAACATAAGCCCCACTTGCATGGTATACTATCAAGCACCTTGGCTACCTCCAAAGTATCTTGATAGTAGTCCCATCATCAAAATACCAATTGGAGAAGGAGTTTACAGTTGTCTCGAATCTTATGAATAAGTGGGTGCGAGCCAAGAGAAAAAAGAAGTGGACCTAAAGGATCACCTCGCTATGCTCTTGTGTTGGCTATAAATGATTGTCTTCAATATATAATCTCTGGTAGGTTGAGCATATATAAACTCCACCCATGAAGAAATAGATGGGCATATCCTCCTAACTTCATTCAGAATCAGTGATCTATTTATCATGGTGAAAGTATTAGAGAAATCTACTATAAGCATAGAGAGAGACCCGTCACCATGAAACTTGCTCAAAAGTCTGTTGATGGAGTGTAAGATGGCTTTTGCTTCTTCAGATACACCAACTACAAATTGAAAGTCATTGAGATACTTAGACATCGTTTTCCCACTCCTGTCAGAGCATCTTTAGATACAAGACGCCTCCAGATAGTACCTACACTAATATGATGTATGTCGTCTGGTTTGAGTAGTGAAGTAAGAGGTGCAGATGCTACAAGCTCGACCAAACTCAAGGGGCATCTCCTACGTAGCCGTAGATTAACTACCATGGAGATAGCACGTAATAGATCAGTGGCAACTACCAACCCCTCCCCACAAAGGGCATCTAAATGTGTTGAGCTCTGACATTGTCTCTACCACATGATGTCCCTTTTGGAAAGGATTTGATAGACTGCAAATAGCATCTGCATTAGCTATAAAAGGAATCTCCAACATCAAAATATCTGACAGAGAAGGAGACAGCTTATACGAATGTTTAGCTTTTAAAGTCTTAACGGTGTCCTCATGTAATAAATACGTCCAAACTCATTTTTTGTTATACGTCCATATTATTATTGCGATGCCAATAAAAATTAGTTTTTTTAAAGTAAGCAGATGAAGTTTTTAATATATAATCTATGGAAGAGCCTTTCCAATATCGGGTTCTTGGAAAGAACGACAACATAGAGGGTAACCCATCCAATCAAAGATATATGACATACAATATACATAAGAAAAAAATACGATATTAAATTCTCTGGAAAAGATGTTCAAACTAATTCTGAACTTCAAACGAACCATTTGATAGGAGCGGTTCTAACTTCAACGTCCCCATTATTGAAGTGCGGATGCATGGCATTATCGGTGGACCTTGTCTAAAAAGACAGGAAGCCGTCGCGAACAAGACATATGTACTTTTAGTAAGTGAGGTGATATTTCTATGTCATCGGAGCTATCTGATGATCCACTTCATGTCTCTCTTTCAATAAATTAGAATGATATCTTCTTGGGGAGGTGCGGCTTTTGTTTTGTTTTTCCTGTGCAAGCGTCATGGCCAGCCATAGAAAGTTGGCATCACTCGGTTGTGAATCGGTTTACGAGTCGGCCTTATGGGATATATTTTAACTTATCAAATCTATGTTAACCGATCTTTCACGGCAAAGACACAAGTATTCGGGATGAACGGCAACAAAATAGGTCTATATGGATGAATAATATGAAAATCACCTTTACACTATCATAGTGAGCTGTAAATCAGCAAATGACAAATATATTATTCATTGCAAAATTAGAACGAACATTTTTTATTTTTAATCGAAGAATATAAGAAAATCGTTCTTCAACTACAGCAAAATAGATGTACGCCAACGAATACTTTGAATATTCATTATCTTTTCTTCCGATGCTAGATATATGACAACTAATATTATTCGTTGCAAAATTAGCGTTTGTTATTGTAATTAGTCAAGAATACCATATTAGTTGCTAACGGTTGATATAAAGATAAGTTCTTCATTATTATTCTATATAATTTGTATTCATCATTGCTAAATTTCCACAATGATTAGACAAAAAAGTCAAGGGAAATCATTGTCATACTGTTAGGAATTTTGTAACAAAAATAATAATCATCATAAATTTAGGAATCAAATAAAGGAAATTATTCATTTTTATATTAGACTATGAAAAATATAACAATGAACGTTGAATTGTTCGTTTTGTTAGGTCAATTTTGTTGTAGCATACATTATCGTAAGCGTGATTGGATTTTCACCTAACAAAAAATCTGTAAAAACCTACAAAATCCAATTTGTAATATTGAATATGGCTAGCACTAATATCATTGTATTCATCATTCGGTGTGATTTTCAAGTTAAAACAAGCACCGAGGAATATTTGTTACTATAGACATTCTGTGATAGTGCAATTTTTACCATCTAATTGTGGTGTTGCAATAGTCGTTATTTAGCATTCAGTCGAAGAGGTCATTGAATAAAGAATATTTAATATTTGAGAGAATATTCGTGATTATTTGATAATGTATTTTTTAAATTATTTTAAATATAAAAGTTATGTTTAACGTACATATTCTTATATATTTATACAAATATGGTCATCAATCCATAAGAGTTTAAGATAATAGTACCGATTAACAAGTTACATATATGGATCTTTAACATTTGTGGTGATACCGAGATAATTGGGAACCTTTAAAAAATTTTAAAAATCAATAGCTCATTGCAATATTCGGTTGAATATCCGAATATTCGGGTTGAATGTTCAAGAATATTCTGGTTGGATTGAATATTGACTGAATAGCAATATTCTTGAATATTCAAGAATATTCAGGTTGTATCAAATATTGATCGAATAGCAATATTGCATTTGATCACCCCACATAATAAGAATATTCAACTGAATATTCATTCTATTAAATCAAATATTACAACAATGCCTAATTGTCATCTTAGACCATTACATTGCAAAGTTATTCGAATTATACTACACGTTGGAGTCAAGTGGCGAAAGGAAAATATTTTCATTCTGAGATCAATTATGATTTAGTAAATAATCATCTAATTTGGATATTTTAAATAATTTTCATAGATTATACAAATCTCCTATATGTAGTTATTTGTAACCCAATATGAATAAGTAAACTACAGAGATGGAGATGAGCATTGGACATGACCCTTGTGCCCATGCAATGCTCAAGTCCATTTAACATGTAGGATTTGAGCTGTGATCAAAATCCAACCTAAACTACTTACACATCTAATAACAACACTTGATAATTGCTAAGTTTCTCATTCAATAACAATATCATCAATGCTTGCTCTTTTAATTTGTTGGAAAATGGTCAAGCTGACATTTCTCATATAATCTGTTATTAAGTATTTTATGCTTAACATTCTAAATATTTGTTATAGGAAATATCTCATGAACTAGAGGGTCATTCAACATTTACGTTCACATGAACCTAACACTTTAAAATGTATAGGATAGATAACCCAAAAGATTTTGCTCAGACAATAATAGAAAATCAATATTATATTATATTATATTATTTTTTAACATTGTATATTATATCAAGATAACGAGCCCAACAGGCCTGGCTAACCTCAGCTTGAGCCTGACCGAAATAGTCATGTGGGCCTATATTTTTGCTCAGGCTTGACCCATTTCAATTTTAAGCTTGGTCGGGATAAGTTTCGTGCTAGATTGGGTCAACCCAATCCAACTATATCCCTACAACACTGAGAACGCATGATTCACACCACTGTATAAGGCCGTGGTTCAAATCTGAAATTGAATTTTATATGGTAGAATTCATTAGAAATAGATCCAATCAAGCAATAAGAAGTAGAACAACAACCAAGCAAGATAACCATGATTAATCTTTAACACAAGATTTTATAATGTTCAGTGAAAATCATGCTATCTCTTGTTTCTTATTGAATGTATATGGAGTACAATATATGGTTCATCAATGTATTGTTTTTTCTGCACCAAAAACACCCATGGTACATAGCAATACTTCCAATCAATTCTCAACTAATCACAAGGTGAGAGGAAGATTAACCACCTCAATAATCCTCCCTATGAACTCTACATCAATTACAAGATAAGAGGAGGGCGATTTACATCAGCAAACATCCTTTTTAGTTCTCAGCCAATCAATCTTAGAAGATAATCCCTAATAATATACCACTTTAAATATGAATCATAGTACATTTTATAGCATTGAATCCATGAGTTGATCGCCATCAATGATGTTGGTACGAGGTTTTCCCTTGTAATATATGCTTGAAGACCAATAAAAGTAGAATATGTCTTCAGCTTTTCCATTGTAGACTTGGTAAAAATATTTACATGCTTTTACAATATGTAGATCTTCGTTAAATCAAGTTGTTTATCCTTGCATTGTATCTAAATAAAAAAGTACTTTCAGAATGGAGTAGTACTTCTATAAATATGCTTAGTCCTTCAGTGCAAGCATAATTCTTTACAAAATGAAACGTATTTTGACTATTACTAACTAAATTAAAATCTTCAATTTCATTATAAAGTTCTTTTTGTCAGACCGTCTAACAATATCATTTCCTGGCAAGCTTCATTGCTATAACATTTTGCAGTCCCCTGGAGTAGAAAAACTTGAACCAAATTTGACACAATATAGGTTGCTTTCATGAGTTGCATAACAATAATGGAACAAATAATTAAAGTGAAATCACATGGTAGCACAAAATATTTCAAGACCGCTTTACTAACCACATGAGTATAAAGAATACCTTTGCAGTGTGGTTCCAAGTAAAATCTAAGAATGGAGGGATCCTAAACAAAGTTCGATCTGACGAATAGTTCACGTACAGGCACATTGATGACCCATGTGATTCCCACAAACTAGAGAGATAATTCTCATCTCCTATTTATCGTGCTAAGGGTAATCCTTTGGCATCAATGTCCTAATTTCGTCTCATGAAATCGATACCCTCTTTACATGCATGAGGCATTGAAGATTAGAAGAGTCCCCTTTCAATTGAAAAGACCAAGCAGAAGAGGAAGAAAATAATGCTCATGATTGTATAGTGGATACGGAGGGAGAGAGGTGAACATCCAAGGGTAAATATGAGGAGAGAATTTTATGTTATTTTCTTACGTTGGAGAGGAACTAGGATGTGACGGATATGATGCCTCTTAATGATTGGATCTACGCCTTTTTTATAATCTAGTAGATGATCAAGATGGTGATCCAAACCATTCCATCAGACAACCAAGATTGGGCTCCATAATTCAAGGAGATGGACATGTAGTTGGATAACGTCCTCTTATCTATCACATAAAAGATAGTAAAATAAGTTAGCCAACAACCTCATTGTCTGTCGTATAGAGAATAACAAAACGATGTCCTTCCATGGGACCCATGGTAGACCTATATGAATTGGGGGATAAAGAGTATCTCTCTATCTCCACCCTAATTATCATGTTAATTATATCATTATAATTCATAAATAGCATGTAACAATTAGTAAGACATCCTTTCATGAAATGAATTATATTCGAAAGCAAAATATAAGACATAAATCAATGTTTAATATCAATCCAATTGACATTAACATTTATTTTATGTGAATCATATTTGCATATGGATCATGATACTACATATGAATCATAATAATATTAATTAAATAATGTACATTAGTATCCACATTAATCGAGCATCCATCGTATGAATCATATTCACATACTAATCCTAATATTAAATGTTAACCACATTTATGTTAATATTGATTATTGGAAATTGATACTTACATTTGCATTGATTAGTTTTAACTAATATTCTCATTAATAATGTCTAATTATATGAATCATATTCACATATATCTTAATCAATCAAGTTAATTAATCTCTCAATTTATGATTCATGATATGTGTTGCACCTGTAAATACCTTAAGATAAGTACACGTAGATTATATAATTCATGTACAGTGACATAATATTAGATGATATCTAATATCTAATTGACTTTTCTTATTTAACAAGATAATGAATCAATTTCTTCAATTGACTCTAAACACTTTGAGATCGATTTCCAATTCTTTAAATCAGGAAGATGATCCTATGAATTGAGATTTAATATAATTAAATCTCATTCATTTAGATTCAAAGCACAGTCACTAAAATCCATCCAGTTTCATCACTCCATCAAAATGTAAGCATCATGATATTCAACATTTTGAGATTGTATCACCATTGAGTATTTGTACATCCTATATCCTGGAGAACCTTTAATAAACCTAAAGTCCAAATTCATTGTGTCTATCTTCTTCTAGGTTTTTATTTGTAAGTTTATCAATTGATCATTGCGTGGCAATATCAATCATGAGCTTTCTAAAAGCAGATATCCCGTCTCTTTGAATTATTATCTTGTTTCTCAAATAAGACAACCAATGATGGAATTCAACATGACCTTCATATATCATGAGTGAGTCATGCCTCCTAATTCAACAAGGAACTTATATGATTTCTTTGACAAATCACTAAGAACTCAAATTTTGCAAGGGTTAGATATTCTCATAAGGGGAGAACACCGTCTCCGAGGCAACCTCTCACGAAAGTCAAAGTAATAGAGATGTCGATCAAAATTTATTATAACCCTACAATGAAATCCGTATAAAGACAAGTATGGTATGGTATAAAACACATGGAGACAAGTTGATGTAGCAAGTATATTAATTAAAAATAAATAATTAATAATTAATATATGTATATTTGTGTAATATTCAATCAATTAATCAATTAATTTTTTGTGGGTTTTTCTTTTTAATATATATAATATTTAGATATTTTTTAAACATTTTATAAATTTTATTTTCTTTTATATTTTTCTTATTTATAAGATATTTATAAGATTTATAACAATATTAATTGTAGGGTTTTTATCATTTGTTCTCGAGTGAGATATTGCAATTTCAGTTATGCCCCTCCCTTTTTGGGAATATCAATACTGCCCCCAACTTCTCATCGTTCTATCACTTGTGCCCCTCTGTCACTTTAACTTTCACTGAGTTGAACTTAACCATAGTTTCTTCAAGCCATGGTACTATTAAGAGGGGTATAACCGTCCACCCATCATCCTCCACTACCTCATCCTCTTCTTCTATCGAAATTGCTTCTTTCCTCTAGATCTGGGAGGGGCAGTTGTAGAGGGAAGGTGGCGTGACTGGGGAGGTGGCCAACAGAGGGGGTTAGATGGGGAGGGTTGTGGAGGAGGGGCAAAGGAGGCAAAGGAGGGGGTCATGTCGAGGATGAGAGGGCAGAAGGAAGGGCTGGGGAGGAGGGGTGGATGACGATATACGAGGGTTAGACCCAAGGAGGAGGGGCGGATGGAGGGGTTTGTGGGGGTTGGGTTTGGGAGGAGGGGTAGAAGGAAGTGCTAGAGGGACGAGCTGGGGAGGAGGGTCAAAGCAGGGACCATGCTGGGGAGAAGGGGACAAAATGAGGGAATTGGGAGGGAAGGTTGAGGAGGAGGGATGAAGGAGGAGGTGCGGGGGCGGGCTGGGGAGGAGGTGACAAGACTGGGAGGAGGAGGAAGAGCCAAAGGAAGTGGGGGCTGAAAGATCTACGGGAGGAGGAGGTGGCGAAGGAGGATGATGAAGATAGAGGAGGTGGAGAACAGAGAAGGTGCGAGCAGAGGAGGAGGCGAAGAACAAAGAAGGTGGGGGATGGAAGATCAGGGGACAGAGGGGGAGGGAAGGAGGAGGTTTTGGCAGCGAAGGAAGGAGCTCGAGGAGTAGGGGGTGAACAGAAGGGCGGGCTGGGGAGGAGTTGCAGGGGCGAGCTGAGAAGGAGGTGGTCAATGAAAGGGGGCAGTGGGTATGAGGGGGAGGAGCATAGGGTGGTGGTGCGGGGGCAGGAGAGGAGCTGGGGGCTAAGGTAGGAGCTGGTGGTAAGGGGAGGAGGTGATGGAGGATGAGTAAGAGGCTAGGGAGGAGGAAGAAAAGGAGATTAAGAGGAGATGATGGGGAGGAGGAAGATAGTGGTATTACTTTCCAGTACTTTTTAAAAAATTGAATTCCTCTTGTGTTTCTAAAGTTGACGTCTGTTTACAATGGGTATGGAAGACCACAAACTCGAAGGGTAGGAGTGATAGAATGCCAAGAAGTTAGGACACTAGTTATATTCCCAAAAAGGGAGGGCATAACTAAAATATCAATATCTCGGAGGGGCACAAATTATAAAACCTTTAATTGTATATAGTTATATTATTGGTATATAATATAATGTAGGTTATTTAAAAAATAATCAAAATTTTAGAATGATTTTTTATGCTTTTTCTATATTTTTACAATTTTTATGATTTTTCAGGAGCTTTTGTTGATTCTAAGTTCTTTTAAAGTCCAAAAGTACAAAATTGGGGACTTTATAAATAAGACGAATTGTTGTAAGATTTAAAAATAGTAAATGAATTCAAAATTCCAAAAACTACTTTTAGTATGAAAATAATGATATATATAATTTGTAATATAAACTAATATTTTTGAGATTTTTCTAAAATTTTTTACAATTTTTATAACGATTTTAATGCTTTAATTTTAATGATTTTCTTTTTATATTTTTATGGATTTTTGGTCTAGAGGAACAAAATATAATAATAGAAAAATAATTTTTTAGAATTTTTAAGAGATTTTATTATTGTTTAGATTTTTAAGTTAAAAATGGAATAACTATGCACTGATTGACTTTAAATAAATAGCAAATATGCATAAAATGTAAAACAAATTGTATACCACGAAAGAGTTTGCAACCATGTACCTTATCCAATTTTTTTCATAATTTTTAGAGCACAAAGGGTATTTTTAGAAAATGAGAAAAACATACACAAAAATGAATTGAACTCACATGGGTATATTTGTAGTTAAAATAAAAGTCATGGGCTAACATGAAAATAACTCAAAAGTTTTGAACTAAATTCAATTTCCTGACGTTAAACAAAATTACAAAAACCTGCAAGTGTGTATATGCAAAATGCATAGATCATGTGGGAGGCCACGTGAGCTGAGCTAGCAAGGACCTAAAAGTATTATATAAAAATTCCAAGGATTTACTTGGTAATATTACATATAGTATTATGCTACAATTTAATATTATAGGATCTAGTAAAAAAAGTTGATGGGAGTGTCTACAAAATACCAAAATATGCAAACTCACGGACAATCGGATGATACCACTTATCCACGTATCGCATATCACACAGTCGGTACCCCTTCATTTCAGACGCTTGAGATTAGATCCTCATGAAGGATCTAACAATTATCGTATCTCACATCCAATGATACCTCCTCCTCCTCAAGTGGTCGTCTTGATCAAACGATAGATGATGGGGATGGAAGAATCGATGATGGACTTGACATTGGAGCTCCTTCCTCTTATTGAATCTTCATCTTCAGGACCTGGATCAAGGTGCTGAGATGGTGGAAATTCTCCAGAAGTTGTCCCCCAACTGCAGGGATCTTTAAAATCATCCGATCCTCGACGATCAATGCCAAGAGTTCTCGTTAAACCTGGGGCTCCTAGAGGTGATGTTCTTGGGCCAAACACTCCTTAAACGGGGTCTTCTAGTTGTTGTTCCTGTAAGGGAAGAATGGAAAGGCTCTAGCAACATAAGCTAGGCTTTTATTGGTGGATTTTGAGGCAGGAATGGATGTGGCGGAGTGATATCAAGCGAGGTGGCAGAGCTGATCTCGATATCCAGATCTAGGTCGGATCTGCGTGGTTAGGGAGTGTGGGTAGATGGAGAAATTGAAGGGTATTATAATGGGATGGTTGGTACGAGTCAAAATAGGATAAAGACGGTCAGATATAGGCAAGAGCTCTAGAGCTCTTGTGAACTTAAATCCTAAAGATTAGGCTACTACTACTACTAATTAGAGCATCAAATAAAAACATGAAATGAAATTTACAATTAGAATCTACCTAAAATGCATTGGAAAAGTACCTCGACATGTTCGGTAGCCAAGGAGATGAACCATCTGGAGTGGAGCTCCGACAATGCCTAGGATCCACTTCATATGCCACTCCTCCTCACTATCAGAGCATGGATATCTCCTATCACGAGTAGCCTCTCCACGAGGGTGCTCCAAGGGGTCAAGATTGGGTAGAAAGGCAACCAACCCCAAAAAGAGGAAGAATGGTGGAAGATATATGATAGTGGAGCGTGTAGTTTGATGGATGATGGTGTACGATGAAGGAAGATACGATGGAAGGATATGGGTCGGAGAAGATCCTGGATGATTAGAGAGCAGCGTGATGTAATGGATCGGGGGAGAAATGAGATAGTATATGTGGGAAAAATGGGAGAAGATGGGTGATACGTGACTTCTGACAGAAGTCAGAAGGGGGCAAGATAATTGATTCAACTCGACCAAAGAAACATGGACCAACCAAAAAAATATAATAAAAATTCTTTTTAAATTCAATAATTATTAATAAATTAATTAAATTCAATTTTTCTTATAAAATAAAAAATGTTTTTAAATGTATATAGTAATTAATTCATATTTTTATTTATTTTTACAAGGTCATTTATTCTAATTAATATTTACATGTGCAATTATAACTACATTTACATATATATAGTATATGATTTTTATTATGTATTTAAAATTTTATTATTTTTGACACATAATTTATATACTTATACTTTATTTAAGTACACATACACCCATATTATTTTTTTGAGTTCATTTGCACACTTAATTAATTAGATCTATTTATTATATAGGTATGTTTATCTATACTTCACTTATGTATTTTTGTATACTTATTTATTTTATTATTTTAGATGGTTTTATTGTATTCTAATTATGTACGTATGTTATAAATAATAATTAAAAAATTATAAAAATATGAAATGTTAAATAATATAAAGAATAAATAAAATGAGTATTTTATTCAGGTATATTGTATAATAGGGGTCCAAAATCTAACTTTTGCATCTTAACTCTAACTTAAATGAAACTACCTCCATTAATAAGCTAATTAAGAGTTATATACAATTAAAGGTGACTTTAATGAATTTTGAGTTCTGTGGAGAAGATACCGGTCTTTGAAGTTGGGATTTTGGATTTTATTTTGAGTGCAAAAGGCACATTGTGCATTATTTTTATGTGAAATAATTTTTCTGTATTATGTGTATTTTTATCTACAACTTTCATGTACAAAGTTTATTGATTTGATGTATAGATAATAAAGAATAAAATACATCCCAAAACTCAATTATTTGGCAAAGTAATTTGGAATTTTTATTGTTGTTTTTACCCTTATCACCACCTACTTTATTCCTTATCAACCTAGTCATCACGATGCCTAGGTCTCGGGGCTTAGGGTCATTCAATATCTTTGGTATTTAATTTCTTTTTCATTTTATTTTCTTTTCTTTTCTTTGTTTTTTTATTTTTGCTTTAAATATAGTATTTTACACAATATTTATAAATAAATGAAATGTGTTATTTTATGCAAAAATAATGTAATTTCATGCATTTAGCTAGGGTTTAAGGACCAAAATGAAAGAATAAAGATGATGAAATGGAGATACATCATCCCCCTATACCTGCCTTGCTAGACCCCAGCAAACACTTATGCTTACAAGCGTAGAACATAAAATGAAGATAAGAAAAAGAAAGAACTTGGATTGATTTTTAACATTTAAACTTGTCTTCATAAAATCAAAGTTTGGAGCGCAGTCATACCTTTGGAAGTTAAGTTTGGTCAGAACCTTACTGGAAAATAGATTTGAAGCACACCAATCTCTAAGACCCACAAGACTCTGCCCAAGTCTGCTAAAAAGCCCGGTCAGAACAAGTCGATATCATACATAGTCCCTTATGACTATGACTATCTTATACTATGTCAATGATGTAAATCTCCTCTCGGTTGAAGATGTAAAAATTAATCTTCTCCAATATAGAGACCCCAATTCCCCTATCCAATAATTCTTTCCATGAGAAGTTGAGTATTCTCTTCTAAGCT
Source organism: Ottelia alismoides (assembly GCA_037367405.1). Classification (NCBI taxonomy): domain Eukaryota; kingdom Viridiplantae; phylum Streptophyta; class Magnoliopsida; order Alismatales; family Hydrocharitaceae; genus Ottelia; species Ottelia alismoides. The sequence goes on along the minus strand of JAZKJV010010768.1, from coordinate 460,252 downwards.
CAAGTACAACTAGCTCAAGAAGAGGAGGTGGAGAGAAGAATGGACGACAACGAGTTTAGCTAGCTATGTGATGAATCTCCCTTTCATGACCTTTATTCTTTCATTTTGGCCTTTAAACCCTAGCTAAATGCGTGTATATGTCATTATTTTACATTAATTAACATTCATTATTTATTTAATCAATATAGCATAAAATACATTGTTTAAAGTCAATATTAAAGAATAAAGAAAAGAAAAGAAGAAAAATATCAAATGTATTTTATGACCCTAAACACCGATACCTAGGCATCTTGATGACTAGGTCGGCAAGGAATAAAGTAGGAGGAGATTAGGGTTAAAAACTCAATAAAAACCCAAATTTTTACTCTTAAATAATCTACTTTTGGGGCCCATTTTATTTTTTGTTATTTACACCTCAAATAAAAAACATTGTACATGAAAGTTGTCGATAAAAATACAAATAAAAATACAAAATTGATTTCACACAAAAATAATATACAATGTTCATTTTATAGTTAGAAAAATTCAAAACCCAAGCTTTCCAGACCCATAACTTCTACATAAAAACTCAAAATGAATCAAAATCACCTTTAATTATATACAAATTTTAATTAGTTATTAATGAAGGTGGTTTCATTTATTTTGGTATTAAGATGCAAAAGTTAGATTTTTGACCCCTATTGTATTGTGTACTTGAATAAAAAATCATTTTATTTATTCTTTAAATATTGCATTATTTTATATTTTTATAATTATGTAAATATTGTTTATATTGTATGTAAACAATTAAGATAAAAGAAAACCACTAAAAATGAACTAAAATAAATAAGTGTATAGAATACATAGATCAATATACTATACAAATACATATAATAAATACATCTTTTATTTAAGTACACATATTATATGAGAAAAATAAAACAAAAATATATTTGTATATGTTTTAAGGATTTATAAATTTATAAACTAAATATATAAATTAATAAAACTTAAAATACAAAATAAAATTAAAATGAGCTATACATAGGTAAATATACTTATAATTATACATCTAAATACTAAGTCATAATAAATAGCTTGATAAAATTAAAAAAAATAGTAATTAATACTACGTAATATAGCAAACATTTTTTATTTTATACCCTAAAAATTTAATTCATTGCCTATGTATTATTGATTTTACAAATAATGTTCCCTTGTAATTTTATGGTTGGTCCATGTGGACCAACCAAAAGCAAACCCTAGTTGACCTAGGTCAACTCCCTTGACTCTAGCCACATGGCACGTCAGACATCAATCGAGCTGTTTTCTCCCAATTTCCCCTTTCGATCTGTTGATTCTCTTCACGATTCCAACCTTCTACAATCTACACTCAATTATGACATAGCTTTTTCGAAGTGAAAGGTTCATCGGTTAAAAAAACCCCTAATCGAATAAGACCTCCTTGTCATATATATTAATAACCTCTTGCTCTTTCCATCCCGATTCTGAACCCTTTTCGAGCCCTTAATCTCCCACACTTGTACGTGAGAGTGTTCCCGATGACAACAAGGATACCCCCGATGTTTCAGAGCAGAGCAAGGAGGAGGAGAGGAGGTCTTTGGCGTCGCTCCGGTGAGGTCTATCCTCGCTAGTCCCTAAGTACAAGCTACACATTTGTCTTCTATTTCTTGGTAGATTTAGTGTTAGTTTTTGTCTTCTTACCTTTTATTTCATCCTTAGATAGTGGTTAAGCTTAAATTTTAAAATCAAAGATTGCCAGAGCTCTCTACTCCAACCTTTTTTTGTCGTGTCTCTGACCGCGTCGACCAACCATTCCATGCCCACTTCATTCCCCATCACTTGCTCCATCTTTCCCTTCAGCTGCACCAACCTTATTCCCTCTAGATCAGTGAATCGGAGCTTGACCTCTATCGTACACTGGAGATCCTCCATTCACCTCCATCCTTGTGCTATGCAGCTTCAAAACGGGTCAAGGTGAGTCCCCTCCAGCCCGACAACTTTCTTTTGTTGGAAATGTGCACTAAGGACCCAAGCGGGTTCAATTCTGGAGCAGGAGGGAGCTTTTAGGAGGTGTGAACTTCACTGAGCTCCAGACATCTCCCCAACCAGGCCCGAACTCTTTTATTGGTACCATTCGACACGGGGCACTCCTAGGAAGATCAGGAGCTCCTTAGCAAAGCAGAAGGTAGCCAGGTCGAGGAGAAGTGCACGATCAAATGAAGGGTAGGGAGCTGTTCTTCCTTCATCATTTAGCACCATCGGATCTCACATACGACTGAGATATACTCTAAGCCATTGATTTCTAACAAAGTGATATTTAGCCTCAATCGCCTAATGCTTTCAAGTGTGCATTTGTGGCACACTCCTAAACGTCCCATCATGTGCTATATGGGATTTAATTTCATCGATGCCCCTACCGTTTTGTATATTTTTATTTACTATTTAAATTTAGGTCTGGTGTAAAAAATTGTGGAACTTTTGCATAAAGCTCCCTACCTTTTTGTGTATTTACACTGATATCCATGCCATCTCACCTCACGTGGCTCCCCACATGAGGTGGGTATTTTGTAAATATTACCCTACGACTTTTTGTATTTATATTTAGTCCAAAAAATTGCATATTTCATGTAAATTGTTGTGGATAAATTGCACAGAGCACCTTGAATGTTTTGAATATTGCAAATATGCCCCTTCCAAGAACTTTTAATTTGAATATTCATGTATAATTTGCATCTTCTCCCCAAGATTTTTTATGGTTCTGACATACATGTAAAATTTTAATATTTGCAAAAAGGTCCCATCCGTATTCAACTTTTGTACATGTTTCTAAAATTTTTATAAATATCATATGTGCTCCAAAAATCATGAAAACATGATAATGTTCCTGGATCTTGATCTTTCATGCTATATTTTTATATTTTTTTTTCAGTTTAAGCATGTTTCCTATTTATTAAAAACCAAACAGAGAACTTTGTACCCATGTTTAACTTAAAAATTCTAAAAACATATAAAATCATGTTTAAAAATTTCAAAAAATAGAAAAAGAAAATGGTTAGAAAATTAAAAAGCTCTAAAATCCTAAAACAATATGTTTTTTTTGTAAAAATTACAAAAATTTGTTTCAGCTTGATAATTTTACACATGTAGTGCATATAAAAGTTAGTTTTGAGAATTGTTTACTCTATTTGCTATTTTTAAATCTTAAAACAATTTGACCTATTTATTTAATCTTTTTTTTGGTATATTTCTGATTTCGAAAATACATAAAAATTTGCAAAATATACCCATAAAATCACTAAAACATTAAAAAATGAAGAAAAACAACAACATCCTATTTTGTAAAATTTGATGATTTTTATCTATAATTAGAACTATAAAACACTATATTGTATATATATTGTTTATATTATTACTAGGGTTATTATAAACTTCTTATTATTATTTGAAAATCATTATATATGTATATTATACAATTAAGACTATATATGATTTTATGTTTTTTCGTAAATTTATTGAATTTATTAAGATATATATGTATCTTATATGTTTAGTACATACACACATAAATATACCTATACAAATACATATATTTACAATATTATATAATATTTAAATTAAAAAGAAATTAAATTTAACAAAAAAGTATAAAATTAAATAAAATCAAATAAAATTTTAGAAACTAAAAACCCACAAACATAAACAAAAGAGACACTTATGTACATAATTCATTCTTCATTTGCAATAATCAGTAGGCTACCTTGTTTTCTATCAGTGGTTCAGCTTCCACATGATTTCATATTATACATCTTTGTTTGTAGAGTACAATACAATGTATTTCACATTTTTGTCATTCATTGATTAATTATATATTGTGGGTACTTGTTGTTTCATTTGACTTTCGTAAGTGGTCACCTCAGCGACACTCTATCTTCGCTTTTCAGTGAGGATATTTTCATACCCTCGTGGAAGCCTACTCAACAAATGGCACCATTACCGGGGAGCAACATAGTGTAGCCTGATTTTCTTTTGATTTATTTTTCTTGTACATACATTATCCATTTGTTCTTACTTGTACATATTTGAGCTCTCATTTCTTACCACAAATTATTTGATTATTTATGCTAGCACCTCTCTTGTTGTGTTTGTTGCGAGGGCCCGCTACTCGCGGATGACCTTTTAAGGAGTTGATGCGGATGGACATGGGGATACTAGCCTTCTTGCCTTGTCCAGTAAGAGAGGCAACAAGCACATCAAGGAAGATACTTAGCATAAACGATAGCTTATGGTTTTATTTTATTTTTGTTCAGAGAGTGATTCATTATTCACCATTCATTATTTGTATAATACAGGGACTTGGACATTACTCTACTTAACGAGGTCCATTGCCAGGATGTTTGTTCACCCAGGGGCCTTCTCGTAGTTTTCTTGAGTTTTCATCCCTTTATTTTATTTGTGTCCTGATGTCTTGAGTTTTCCATTTTTTTCTATTTGTTTTCTATATATGGATCCCCTAAATATAAGACTATTTGTACCGGTAATTAGGTCCAAACCCTAATAATCCCCATTGTCTTCTGCTTTTTGGATCTAGTGAAATAAATAATTGTCAATTATTTGGACTTGAACCCACGCACTAAGAGAGGCTCCATACAATTCTAGCAGGACTTGTTGTGGCGAGCACTGAGGTGTCTCCAAGATCGGACTCTAGGGATCACTTTTGGCAAATTTAGATTTGGTTCTTCAGAACTAATAATAGTTATTGTTTAAGGTGACTTTGTTGATTGCACACCGTCATGTAGATAGGTTTAAAAATTATGTTTTGCATACTGCATGGAGAGAGATGGTAAACATTGTAAGTCCTCTAACTCTGCAAGCATCATCAGTTTCTACAGTGAGATTTCCATCATCGAATCAACTTTCACGACTTTTTTTCTGTCTCTCTTTCATTTTGATCACCTATGACATAAATAAAAATTCACAAAATCCTTAGGCGCTTGTATGCGAAATATCCAAAAAAGAGAAAAACAAAAAATCTAAAACAAGGGGAGTGCTAATAAACTTTGTCCTTAACTAAATACTATAATGGATAGCATTGTTTGGGGTTCATAAGGCCCTCATTATTTTCTGGTACCTTAGGAGAGGACCATAATCCTTCCCATGAGAGAGGCATGACCCGTTAGAAAGCAGAGTCAAAACCTAGTATGTAACTGCCTTGTGTATCGCTTGGATTTCTGAAGTATTGGCGCTTCTATCATACATGGATGAGTAGGAACTAGTCAACAATGATGTTCTCACCTTATGTAGAATGTCGATCTTGTCTTATGTATTGAGCCTAGGACACACCCTCACGGGTGTGTTTGTCTCATCGTCTCGCATCCGAGTAGGTCCTTGAACGCTCACAGGTGATTCTGTTGCGAGCGAGGTCGAAAGTAGTGGTTTCGCCTATGGGCTTCCTCTTTTTCATTCTTTGGCTGAGTAGGGATCTAGGAAATGTTACAAGGATCTCAAAAAGTGCATACTATAGATTATAAAGGATGAGGACAAGTAAGGGATACTTTTCTGCCAGTACATTTGCTCCTATGGGGTTAGAGTCTAAGGACTTGTTAAAAGAAATGCCCGAAATAAGAATTCTAAAATTAAAAAGATAAAAAATAACTGATACTTTATGGCTTCAAATGTGTAGAGTTGGTGAACCCAATTTTGCACTATGTATTGTATGGATCTAGACTAAGGTTCAAAGATCAAGCCCCACGTATTTGCATAAAATTTATCTTATGTGTTTCCTCTTTGTCCCCTTGCTTATTTTGATCATTTGTATTGTTTTACATTCCTTATTATTCCTTGTTGACCATCATATCTTTCCTCCTGCATCGATCCTTCTTTTGCTTCACGATGTCAATCTATGGATGGTCTAGTCGAGACTCCACTAATGCCTATATCGATTCCATGGACTCGGCATCGTCAATAATTTGGGGCGATTCGTGAGAACCTAGTTCAAACCTTGCAAATCGATCTCTAAACTCCTCATCTTCTATCCACTGTATTTATTTCTTAATAAATTGGGACCACTCTTGTCCCACTTTGCCCCAATGTGAAGATAGGTCGATTTCAGTCTACATCTTCTACTCTATTCACAACTATCTGGGATTGACCTTAATCCAAGAATCATAACTTCAACTGGTATTCATCTTCACAGTTGTCTGATTGGGATACCTCGGCATTGCAGATAAAAGTCGGTCCTGTATCTAGAAATCCTTTCGTAAGATTAAGACCCAAAGATCGCTCCTTAGGGAAAAGTAAAAGGGGCAAGATAGAAGCCACCCTAGCTAGAGCAGAGCCAAGTTCCCATTCAGAATCAAGTGAATGCTCAGTTGCTGGCTTCCATCAAAGCTATCCAAGAACAACTGATTGTGCATGTACTAGTGCAAACCGCATTCCAAGATATGTTGAATGATACGAGGATAAAACCATGAGGAGGAGTAGGAGAGGATGAAGGATCCCATGATGATCAAGAAGATGAGGAGACAAGGAATGAGTATTCTAAACCTACCCTAGAGAGACGTATAATCCTGGAGACAACCAGATGATCGAGGGTATTCGCAATATCCTGGTGCACTATCAATTTGAGCTCAAGCCTTAGTTCCTTCCTCTTTTACCCACCTTCCACAGGAATACTAATGAGGAACCATACATTAACCTACAACAATTCTCTCATATCTGCAGAACTGTACACTACTCTAACAATCCATTAGGTGTAGTCAAGATGACCGCATTTCCCTTCTGTCTCTAGAGCAAGACCCTATAATGAGTCAACCACTTGGGAAAGGTCATCACGACTTAGGAGGAACTTAAGTTTGCATTCATTCTCAAGTTTTAACCTCTCAGTCAGATGCTATACATGATTAGAAACTTCTCCCAGGCTGCCCACGAGTCCATCTAAGAAACTTGGGAGCAATTAACTGATCTGCAGCAGAAGTGACCCCACCATGACATACCAAAGACTAGCTTGGGACAACATTTCTTTGAGGTCCTAAATGTTTAAAGTTAGAGAAGGTTGGCCCTATCTGTGAGGAATCTCACTTTAATAAGGATAAAGATGTAGTTTGGCATATTTTCGAAGAAATTACTGAAAGAGAGGCCACCCTCTCTTCATCTCGTGCATATCAATGGCAACCCCAAGTCCCCCATAAGAAAGTACACATGGAAGCATCTCACAAGGCTGAGAGAGATAAGAGTTACAACCTCAGTATCATTAGATGACATCTCTCCAAGGTTGATATCATCTACAAGCAATCATAGGATCTCGAGAAACTAGATGTGATCGAGCAAAGTACCCAGCATCTGGACATGTTAGATCATATCACAAAGCAACTGGAGTTGCTGGTAAGTACCGTCAATATCTTCTATTAGGTGTCTCCATCGTATGAGACTCTAGCTAAGAAGAAAGAAGAGGAACCCATGAAGCATCAGCCTTAGACCAGTCCACAGTTGTCGGCAGTCCAGCACGTATACTACGTGCCAACTCCTGATCGGGCACCACAGTAGAAGCTATTGTTGTTTTACCAACCATAAGTAGACTCTCCTTTTTATCCATTCTCTCATCCGCTGTCTCTCATTCAAGAGTTGAATGGAGTTTGGTCGAATGACACGCAGTTGGCCCATCCAGGCGGACCTCAGTAGGGATAGCCTACATATTCTCACCATTTCCCACAACATCATGGAGGGAGATTAGTGCAGTATCATCAGCAGCCTCAGTACTACAAGTATCCACAGTATTATAACAATTGTATATAGATCCAGTAGTACCAACATATACGGTACTACCTGCACCAGCCATACCATTCTATGTGGTTGCACCTCCGCAGCAATGTCCTCATCCTCACTACTAGCATCAGTGTCAACTTCCTCCACCTCAGTAACAATATTAGCATCAACCACAGACTCCATACCATCAACCACAATGTGGTCAGCATGTTGAACCTATCGAGGTGGTTTTAGTGAACCCTAGCCTCGATTTCCTAGCCTAGTTAGTATAGGGACTAACGGAGATGACTCAAAAGCTATATGACCTGATGACCACCAAAACTCTAATTTCATCCCATGTTGAAGCAAACCCTAATAATTTTAAGAGAAATAAGCAGGTGGAATGTGATGTCCAATCTGTACCTGTAGAGTCAGATGATTGTGATTTTGTTTTATCTAATGTTGTTACTCACAGGAGTGGTAGGACCTTGCCTATATCTGCCACTATCAGAGGGAAGAATAAAGCTCCGACTGGTGAATCATCATCTTCTACATCAGTCGTGCCAGCTACAAGTCTGGATGAGGAAAAAGAAGGACAAGGATCCATGACAGTTACTTGCCACCACCACAAGCAAAAACAACAAAAAATAGAAAATGAAAAGTTTAAAAAGATTATCGTAATTGAAGAAAGGTAGCGCCAACCATGGAGGATCCAGTTAGAACAACCTATCCAACGCCAACTAACGAAGTGGAGATTATAGTTTTTGGATGTCCACCCCTAGCTCTAGATTGCACACCTTTTTGCAGATTGGTTATACAAAATTTTGTGGACATGAATTCTGATGTAAAAGAACAATACTTCTTATTTCAATTATGTACATATTCGATTTACTGATGCAATAGAAAAAATTAAAAAATGAAAAAAATGCATTATCTGATCCACAGGCTGAATACTTGATCATTGAATTACCATTGCTGAAAGCCATGGAACATATGTCGTGGTAAATAAGGAAGCATGTACGAACAGGAGTTGGTCAAACTGCAATAACATATGCAACATAGTAGCGAAGCATGTCCTAACCATGGGTACAATTACAACCATCATCAATCTCCCAGAAAAGAAGCTAGACAAAGGTGCACCTTTGATCAGCTGGACAAAGCCGACATGAATGACCCTTCAGTTCATTAATTAATCAATCCAGTGACCCTAAAGTTTATTGGAGGATTTTGTCATAACAGTGTAGGACATGTAGTATACAGTTGACTTTGTGGTCCTTCATATGGACTCCCTTGCACTATTACTCCTGACCCCGATTATTCTTGGACGGACATTCCTACGCACTACTGAGGTCGTGGTTGATTATGGGTCTGGGAAGATCATGTTCTGCTCGAAGAACAATCAGTAACAATGGACATGGTTAATGAGTATTTTGCACCATATTTACACAATAAATGATATGTGTTATTTTATGAAAAATAATGCAATTTATATGCATTTATCTAGTGTTTAAGGACCAATATTAAAGAATAAAAATGATGAAATGGACATACATCATCCCCCTACACTTGCCTTTGCAAGACCCCAGCAAGCACTTACACTTACAAGTATAGAAAAAATGAAGATAAGAAAAAGAAACAACTTGGATTGATTTTTAACTTTTAAACATGTCTTCATAAAATCAAAGTTTGGAGTGTAGTCTTACCTTTCGAAGTTAAGTTTGGTCAAACCTTATTGGGAAATAAATTTGAAACACACTAGTCTCCAAGACCCACAAGACTCTGCCCAAGTCTCCTCAAAAGCTAGGTCAGAACAAGTCGATGTCATACATAGTCCCTTATGACTATGAGCCTATCATTTATTCTGTCAGTGATATAAAGCTCCTCTCGGCTGAAGCTATAAACGTTAGTCTTCTCCAACATGGTGACTGCAATTCCCCTATCCAATAACTCTTTCCTTATGAAGTAGAGTATTCCCTTCTAAGTTCAAGAACAACTAGCTCAAGAAGAGGAGGTGGAAAGAAGAATGGACGACAACCAGTGTAGCTACCTATCGATGAATCTCCATTTCATGACCTTTATTCTTTCGATTTGGCCTTTAAACCCTAGCTAAATGCATGTATATGCCATTATTTTGCATCAATTAACATTCATTATTTACGTATCAATATTTCATAAAATACATTGTTCAAATCCAAAATTAAAGAATAAAGAAAAGAAATAAAATACCAAATGCATTTTATGACTCTAAACACCAATACCTCGGCATCTTGATGACTAGGTCGACAAGCAATAATGTAGGGGGAGATGAGGGTCTAAAACTCAATAAAAACCCTATTTTTTAGTCTCCAATAATCTACTTTTGGGACCCATTTTAGTCTTTATTATTTACACCTCAAATAAAAAACATTATACGTGAAAGTTATAGATAAAAATACATAGAAAACTAAAAAATTGATTTCACACAAAAATAATATACAGTGTTCATTTTACAGTTAGAATAAAAGTCCTAAACCCAAGCTTCCCATAACCATAAATTCTCCATAAAAAATTAAAATGCATCAAAATCGCCTTTAACTTTATATAACTTTTAATTAGTTATTCAATGTAGAATGGTTTCATTTAATTTGGATTTAATATCCAAAAGTTAGGTATTTGACTCCTATTGTATTATATACATGAATAAAATATTCATTTTATTTATTCTTTAAATACTGCATTATTTTATATTTTTATAAATATATAAATATTGTTTATATTGTATGCAAATAATTAAGATAAAAGATAACCCTAAAAAATGAACTAAAATAAATAAGTGCATAGAATACATAGATGAATATACTATACAATACATATATAATAAATACATCCTTTTATTTAAGAGTATATATTATATCAGCAAAATAAAAAATATTTGTATCTATTTTAATAAGTTATAAAATCATAAATTAAGTATATAAAATAATAAATTTTAAAATACACAATTAAAATAAAATAAGATTTATATACGTAAATATACCTATAACTATAAATGTAAATACTAAATCATAATAAATCGACTGATAACATTAAATAAAAATAGTAATTAAAGACTACATAAAATAACAAACATTTTTTATTTTATATACTAAAACTAATTAATTCATTACCTATTTATTTTTTATTTTACCAATAATTTTCGCTTAGAATATTCTGGTTGGTCCACGTGGACCAGCCAAAAGCAAATCCTAGTTGACCAAGGTCAACTCATTTGACTCCAGCCGCATGGCGTGTCAGACATCAATCGAGCTGTCTTATCCCAATTTCCCCTTTCGATCTGTTGATTTTTTCCCCTTTCGATCTGTTGATTTTCTCTTCTCGATTCCAACCTTCTACAATTTACCCTCAATTATGCGAGAGATTTTTTGAAGTCAAAGGTTCATTGGTTAAAAAAAACCAAATCGAATGATCTCTCCACGTCATATATATTAACAACCTCTTCCTCATTCTTTCACGATTTTGATTCCTTTTTGAGCCCTTAATCCCCCAGCCTTGTGGGTGAGAGTGTTCCTGGTGACAACAAGGATACCCCCAATGCTTTAAATCGGAGCAAGGAGGAGGAGAGGAGGTCCAGGGCGTTGGTCCGGTGAGGCCTCCACTCATTGGTCCCAAAGTACGAGCTATACATTTTTGTTCTATTTCTAAGTAGATTTAGTCTTACTTCCTTTTATTTCATCCTTAGATGAGTGGTTAAGCTTAAATTTGAAAATCAAAGATCGTTGAATCTCTCTATTCCAGCCTTCTTTTGTCGTGTGTTCGACCATTCCGACCCATCATTCCACACCCACTTCATTCCCCATCATGTGCTCCATCTTTCCCCTCATCTAGATGAACTTGATCCCCTCTGGATCAACGAATCAGAGCTTGTCCTCTTTCATACACTGGAGCTCCTCCGTTCACCTCCATCCTTGTGTGCTATACAACTTCAAAATATGTCGAGGTTAATCCCCTATAGCTCGGGAACTTTCTTTTGCTGGAAATGAGTACTAAAGACCCAAGCGGGTTCGATTTTGGACCAAGAGGGAGCTTCTAGGAGTTGTGAACTTCACTGTGCTCCAAGCCTCTCCCCAGAAAGGCCCAGACCCTCTTATTGGTACCATTCGACTTGGAGCACTCCTAGATTGATCCGGAGCTCCTTAGCAAAGCAACAGGTAGACGAAGCGAGGGGTAGTGCACAATCAAAGGAAGGAGTAGGGAGTTGTTCTTCCTTCATCCTTCAAAACCATCGGATCTCACTTATGACCCAGATCTAATATGACATGTTGCTTTCTAAAAAATAGGTATCTAGCATCAACTGCCTAATGCGTTTAAGTGTTCCTATGTGACGCACTCCTGAACATCTGACAGTATGCTATATGGGGTTATATTTCATCGATGCCCCTACTTTTTGTATATTTTTATTTAATATTTAAATTTACGTCTAAAGTGTAAATAATTTTGGGATTTTTGCATAAATCTCCCAACCCTTTTATGTATTTTCATTGATATCCATGCTAGCTCCCCTCACGTGGCTCCCTACATTAGGTGGATATTTTGAAAATATTACCCTATGACTTTTTATATTTATATTTAGTCTAAAAAATTGTATATTTTATGTTAGTTTTTGTGGATAAATTGCACATAGGACCTTGAATGTTTTGAATATTGCAAATATGTCCCTTTCAAGCGCTTTTAATTTGAATATTCATGTGTAAATTGCATCTTCTCCCCTGGATTTTTTAGGGTTCTGAAATACATGTAAACTTTTTAATATTTGCAAAAAGTTCCCTAACCATATTCTATTTTTGTACATGTTTATAATGTTTATAAATATCATATATGCTCCAAAAATCATGAAAAACATGGTAATGTACTTGGATTCTTTATCTTCATGCTATATTTTTCTTTTTTTTTCATTTTAAGGATGTTTCCTATTTATTAAAAAAGAGCACTTTTTACCCATGTCTGACTAAAAAAATCGAAAAAAAAAATAAAAAATCAAGTTTAGAAATTCCAAAAATAGAAAAAGAAAATGGAAAAAAATTAAAAGCTCCTAAATCCTATAAAAAATATAGTTTTTTTGGAAAAAAATCCAAAAATATTTCTTTAACTTTGATAATTTTACGTATATATTAGTGCATATCTAAATTAGTTTTGAGTATTGTTTACTCTATTTGCTATTTTTAAATGTCAAAACAACTTGGCATGTTTATTTAATCCTTTTTGGGATATTTAATATTTTTAAATTCATAAATAATTACAGAATGTGCCCATAAAATCACAAAAATTATATAAAAAATGAAAAGAAAGAAGAGCATCCTATTTTGCAAATTTTTATGATTTTTATCTATAATTAAAACTGTAAACCATATATTGTATATATAGTTTATATTTTTACTAGGATTATTATAAATTTATTATAAATATTTAGAAAATAATATATGTATAACTATATAATTAGGAATATATTAAATTTCTAATTTTTGTATATTTATTGATTTTATTAAGAGATATATATATCTTATATGTTTGGTATACACATATATATACCTATATAAATACACATCTATATAGTATTATATAATATTTAAATTAAAAAGAAATTATAATTAAAAAAAGTAGAAAATAAAATAAAATAATATAAAAATTTAAGAACCAAAACATACAAAAATAAATAAAAGAGACACTTATGCACATAATTCATTTGTAATTAGGAACAATCAGTCGGCTACCTTGTTTATTATCATTGGTTCAACTTCTGCGTGATTACATGCTATACATCTTTGTTTGTAAAGTATAATACATTTTATTTCACATTTTTCATTCATGATTTATTATATATTGTGGGTACTTGTTGCTTGATTTGACATTTGTGAGTGGTTGCCTCACTCTATCTTCGCATTTTAGTGAGGATATTTTCAGACCCTCTTGGAAGCCTGTTCAACAAATGGCACCATTGCCATGGAGCAACATAGTGAAGATTTATTTTTTTGACTTATTTTTATTTTACATACTTTGTCAACTTATTCTTACTTGTACATATTTAAGCTCTCATTTCTTACCACGTATTATTTAATTATTTATTCTAGCACCTCTCTTGTTGTGTTTGATGCGAGGGCCTGACATATGAGGATGACTTTTTAAGGAGTTTATGTTGCTGGGCATGGTGGATACTAGCCTTCATGCCCTGGCCAGTAAGAGAGACAATAAGCACATCAAGGAAGATACTTAGCATAAATGATAGCTTAGGGTTTTATTTTATTTTGATCAGAGAGTGATTCATTATTCATCATTCATTATTTATATAATACATGGACATGAATATTACTCTACTTAACAAGGTCCATTTCCTAGGTGATTGTTCATGTGGGAGCCTCGTGGTAGTTTTCTTGCGTTTTCATCACTTTATTTTATTGCTTTCCTGATGTTTTTAGTTTTTCACTTTTTTTGTTTTCTGTATTTTGATCCCCTAGATATAGGATTGTTTGTGTCGGTAATTAGGTCCAAACCCTAGTAATAATAATGTTCCTATAGTCTTCTAAGTTTTGGATCTAATGGAATCAATAATGGTCAACTATTTGGACTTGAACCTTGCACCAAGAGAGGCTCCAAACAACGCTAACAAGACTTGTTGTGGCGCGCACCGAGGTGTCTCCAAGATCGAACTCTCGGGTTCACTTCTAAATATTTGACATTTGGTTATTCACAACTAATAACAACTACTATTTAGGGTGATTTTATCAATTGCACAACACCGGGTAGATAGGTATTAAAATTATGTTTTGCATACCACATGGAGAGAGCTAGGAAGCACTGTAAGTCTTTCAACTCTGCATGAATCATCAAGTTCTATGGTGAGATTTCCATCTTCAAATTAACTTTCATGACTTTTTTGCTATCTCCCTCTGGTTTTGAGCATATAGGACTTACATAAGAATTCACAAAATCGTTAGGTGATTGTATGCAAAATATCCAAAAAGAGAAAATCCAAAAATCTAAAACAAGGGGACTGCTAATAAACTTTGTCCCTGACTGTAGTCTGTAATGGATAACATTATTTGGGGTACATAAGGCCCTCATTATTTTCAGGTACCTTTGGAGTGGACCAAAGTCCCTCCCATGAGCGGGGCATAACCCGTTAAGGAGTAGAGTCAAAACCCATTATACTGCCTTGTGTATCGCTTGGATTCCGAAGTATTGACACTTCTATCGTATGTGGATGAGTAGGAACTGATCAACAATATTGTTGTCACCTTGTGTAGAACATCAGCCTTGTCTGAATTATCGAACTTAGGCCATGCCCTTACTGGTTTTTCTGTCTCATCGTCTCACATCCGAGTAGGTCCTTGCACGCTCACGGGTGATTCCGTTGTAAGCGTGGTCCAAAGTAGTGGTTTCTCCTATCAGCTTCTTCTCTCTTTCTTTGGATGAGTAGTGATCCATGAAGGATTACAAGGACCTCAAAAAGTGTAGACTACATATTATAAAGGAGGAGGACAAGTTAGGGATACTTTTCCGACGACACTCTCACTCCTTTAGGGTTAGTGTCTAAGGACTTGTTAAAAGAAATGCCTGAAACAGGAACTCTAAAAATTAAAAGATAAAAATAGCTGATCCTTTATGGATTCATATGTGTAGAGTTGGTTAACCCAATTTTTTACTATGTATTATATGGATCTACATCAAGGTTCAAAAATCAAGTCCCGTGTATTTGCACAAAATTTATCTTATGTGTTTCCTCTTTGACCCTCAGCTTATTTTTAGCATTTGTACTATTTTCCATTCCTTTTTATACCTTGTTGACCATCGTATCCTTCCTACTACGTCGATCCTTCTTTTGCTCCATGATGTCAATCCATGGACGGTCCAGTCTAGACTCTGTTGATGCCTACATAAATTTCATGGACTCAACATCATCAATAATTGGAGGCAATTCTTGAGAACCCAGTTTAGAACTTGTAAATCGATGTACAAACTCCTCATCTTCTTTCTAATCTATTTATTTCCTAATAAACCGGGGCCATTCTTGTCCTTCTTTCTCCCATTGTGAAGGAAGGTTGATTTCAGTCTACATATTTTAGTCTATTCACAGCTATCTAGGATTGACCTTAATCCAAGAATCATCACTTCAGTTGGTATTCAATTTCACAATTGTATGATTAGGTAACCTCTTGCATTGTAGATAAAAGTCAATCTTGGATCCAGAAATCCTTTCGTCAGATTAAGACCTAGTGTTGGATCCTTAGGGTAAAAGAAAAGGGACAAGACATAAGCCACCTCAGCTTAAGCAGGGCCAAGTTCCCATTCAGAATCAAGTAAATGCTCAACTGCTGGCTTCCATCCAAGCCATCCAACGATAACTAATTGAGCAGGAACTAGTGCAGACCACATTCCAAGATATGTTGAATGATATGAGGAACATACCATGAGGAGGAGGAGAGGATGACAAACCCCATGATGATCAAGAAGATAAGGAGACAATGAATGAGAATGCTAAACCAACACCGAAGAGACATATAATCATGGAGACATCCAGATGACCGAGTGGATTCGCATTCCCCTGGTGTACTATCACTTTGAGCTCAAGCTTCAGTTCCTCGCTCTTCTGCCCACTTTCCACAGGAATACTAATGAGGAACCATACATTCACCTACAACAATACTCTCATATCTACAGAACTAGACACTACTCTAACATTCCGTTAGGTGTAGTCAAGTTGATCGCATTTCCCTTCAGTCTCCAGGGCAAGGCCCTATACTGGGTCAACCACTTTGGAATGGTAGTGACGACCTAGGAGGAACTTAAGTTTGCATCCCTTCACAAGTTTTACCCTCTTGGTCATATGCTAGCCATGATTAGAAACTTCTCTCAAGATGTTCATGAGTCCATCTATTAAGCTTGGGAGCGATTAACTGATCTACAACAGAAGTGCCCCCACCATGACATACTAACGACCAGCTTGGTCCAACATTTCTTCGAGGGCTTAAATGTTGAAAGTCAGAGATTAGTTGACTCTTCCTGTGGGAAAATGCAAGTTAAATAAGGACAAAAATGTAATTTGGTAGATTATTAAAGAAATGTTTGTAGGAAAGGTTGCATTCTCTTCATCTCATGCATATCAAAGGCAACCCCATGTCCTCCACAAGCCAGTCCATATGGAAGCATCTCACGAGGTTGAGAGAGATGAGAGCTCCAACCTCAGTATCATCGGATACCATCTCTTTAAGGTTTATATCATCGAGAAGCAATCATAGGATCTCGAGAAACTAGATGTGATCGAGCAAAGAACCCAGCATCTGGACAAGTTAGATCAGATCACCAAGAAACTGGAATTGTTGGTGTGTACCATCAATGTCTTCTAGTTGGTGTCTCTACCGTTCGAGACTCCCGTTGAGAAGAAGAGCAACGCATCAATCATCAGCGTCAACCCAGTCCACAGCAGCCGGGAGTCTAGCATGTATACTACGTGCAGACTCCTGACCAGGCACCACAGTAGCAACAGTTCGTGGTTTACCAGCCAAAAGTCAAATCTTCTTTTTATCCATTCTCTCCTCCATCATCTCTCATTCAAGAGGTAAATTGAATTTGGTTGAACAACATGTAGCTAGCTCGTCCAAGCGGACCTGAGCAAGGCCAACCTACAAATTCTTGCCCATTCCCTAAACATAAAGGGGTGAGATTTGTCCAGACTAACCAATAGCCTCAATACTACAAGACTCCAATATCATAACGACTGCAGATAGAGCCAGCAGTACCGGCAACTACATTACCACCCACACTAGCCATACCACTCGTACGCGGTTGCACCTCAGCAACAATATCCTCCTCCTCACTACCAACATCAGTATCAACTTCCTCCACCTTAGCAACATTATTATCATCATCAACCATAGCCTCCGCACCATTAACCACAACATGGTCATCACGTTGAACCTTCTGATGCGGTTCTGGTGAACCGTAGCCTCGTTTTCCTAGCCTCTCTAGTAAAGGACTTAGTGGAGATGACTCAAAAGCTGGACGACCTGACGACCACCAAAAGTCTAATTTCATCCCAGGTCAAAGCAAAACCTAACAATTTTATGATAAATAAGCATGTAGAATGTGATGTCCCGTCTATATCTATAGAGTAAGATGATTGTGATTTTGTTTTATCTAGAATGTTGTTACTCTCAGGAGCGGTAGAACCCTGCCTCTGTCTGCCACTATCAAAGGGAAGAATAAAGCTTCAACTGGTGAATCATCGTCTTATGCATCAGTTGTGTCAACTACAAGTTCGGATGAGGAAGAAAAAGAAGGGGGAGGATCCATGACAACTACTTGTCACCGCCCAAGCAAAAATAACAAAAAATAGAAAAATGAAAAAGATTAAAAAGCCGATCATAGTCAAAGAAATGTAGCTCCAGCCTTGGAGGAGTTGATTACATTAAGCTATCCAACACCAGCCAATGAGCGGAAATCACAGTTTTTGGATGTCCATCCCTAGCTCTTTATTGTACACCTTTTTATAGACTGATTATACAAAATTTTGTGGATATGAATTCTGATGTAAATAAGAACAATACTTCTTATTTCAGTTATGTACATATTCCACTTCATGATGCAATAGAAAAATAAAAAAAATAAAACCAAAAATGCATTATCTGATCCAAAATGAAAACTTGATTGTTGAATTGTCATTGTTGAAAGCCATGGAATATATGTCTGTTGTAAAGAAGGGTCTGAAGGAAGTATGTACGAACAAGAGTTCATCAAACCACAATAATAGATGCAATAGAGTAACGAAGCACATCGTAACCATGGGTACAATTGCAACCATCAACAATCTCCCAGAAAAGAAACCAAACAAAGGAGAACCGCTGATCAAATGCAAGATTTTTGACAAGGATTTCGAGCAAACTTTTCTTGATAACAACTCTTCAATCAACCTCATACCTACTTCACTGCTCACCAAATTTGGGCTGGGACTGCTCAAGTCGACACACATGATCCTTTAGTTTGTTGATAGATCAATCAAGTGACCCAGATGTTTATTGGAGGATGCTATCCTAACGGTGAAGGACATGTAGTTTATGGTTGATTTTGTTGTCCTTGATATAGACTCCCCTACACCATTACTACTGACCCTGATTATTCTTAGACAAAATTTCCTACACACTTTTGAGGTCGTGGTTGATTTTGGGTTTGGGAAAATCATGTTCTGCTCGAAGAACAAAACAGTAACAATGGACATGGTAAATGAACCCAAAGTCGTGTCTGATCAAGGTCTAGAAGAATCATCTGAAGTAGATAATGACTTTATTGCAAATATTAGAGATACATAAATCTCATTGATTAACACATGTGTTCCGACAATCATCTCTCCAAAGGAGGAACTAGATAACATAATCGATGCATGCTCTGATGTCATTTAGGAGATAGATTTTTACTTGCCAATGGACCTTTTTAAGACAAAAGATTCATGCCAGTATGAACAAAATGAATTCATTTATTTGGTACACTATCAGTGGAGCCACTAATGATCGAGGTGAGCAGCACCTCCAAAACTTTGGTAGATCATCTACCTACTAGTTCAGTTTCCAAAGTGACTAAGAAGTAGGGCAAATCAGAACCAGAATTAAATCCACTTCCAGTAGACCTCAAGTATGCTTTCATTGCGAGGGAAAAGAAGATGCATTCGATCATCATCAACAACAGGCTGACCCTAGATTTGGAATCTCGACTACTCGAGGTTCTAGAGGAAAACCATAAGGTACTTGATTGGCACATATAAGACCTCCACAAGATAAATCTTGCTCGGTGCTCACAACATATCTATTTGGAAGAAGATGCCATGTCATCCTGAGATTTTCAGAGAAGACTGGATCCTAACTTGTAGGACGTCGTCATAAAAGAGATCACGAAATGATGTGATGTATGGTTTATTTATCCCATCTCTGACTCAAAAGGGGTGAGCTCCTTGCATGTAGTTTGAAGACATATGGGTTCAATGTGTCTTACAAATGAAAGAGGAGAGGAGATTTCTACTCAGTTACCGACATCCTGGCGTGTGTGTGTTCATTACCCTTGCCTCAATGTTTCAATTAAGAAGGACCACTTCCCCTTGCCGTTTATTGATCATGTTTTGGAAAGATTGGTTGACAAGGAGTTCGGCTCTTTGAAAGGGTATTCCTGGTATAATCAAGTGGCAATCTCCCAAGAAGACCAAGAGAAGACCATCTTTATTTGCTCGTTCAACACCTACACTTTCATGAGAATGTCCTTTGGTCTGTGCAATGAAACCACCACATTTCGAAGGTACATGCTTGTAGTTTTCGCCCATATAGTTGACACTTTTCTCGAGGTGTTTATGGATGACTTTTCTGTTATGGTGACAATTCAATCCTTGTCTTGAGAACCAAGATAGAATTCTTCAGAAATGTCAAGAAGTCAATCTCGTACTATATTGGTTAAAGAGCCACTTTAGGGTCACTAAAGGGATTGTGCTAGGCCACATTGTTTCCAAGCGTGTCATGGAGGTCGACACAATAAAGGTGGATGTGATCTCTAATTTCGAGTCACCTCAGAATGTGAGAAATGTGAGGTTACTCCTAGGGCATGTGGGTTTCTACAGTTGCTTCATCAAATATTTCAATCGCATCGCTTGATCTCTAACTGGATTATTGTGAAAGGAAACCAAGTTTAATGTTGATCAGCATGTTCTCCGTTCCTTCAATCAGCTGAAGGATATAATTACTCAGAAACTAGTACTACAACCACCAGATTAGTCTCTATACTTTGAGATCATGACAGATGCGTCAAATTTTGCAGTTGGGGATGTGTTAGGACATATGAAAGACAAAGTGCCCTACACCATTCACTACGATAACAAGACATTGGATGAAGAACAATAAAATTACACGATTATAGAGAAAGAGTTGTTGGTCATGATTTTCTCTCTCGAGAAGTTCATGTACTATCTTCTTGTATCTAAAGTCATCATCTATACTAACCACTCTGCTATCTGGTAGTTACAGCAAAAGAAGGATGTAAAGCCATGTTAATTAGATGGGTCCTTCTCCTCCAGGAGTTTGATTTAGAAATAAAGGACAAATCTGTAGTTTAAAATGTTGTAGCAGATCACCTCTCCGGAATTTAACATCAAGAGACTCCACTAAGCAGCACACCTATCACATACATCTTTCCTGATGAGTCGATTTTGTCCATGGATTCTCTCCCTTGGTATGTCGATATTCTGAAGTACCTCATCTCAGATGTAGTCTAACAAGACTGGATGAAGTTCAAGAAGGACAAGTTCTTGTCCTAAATTCATTTCAACAAATTGGAAGACCCACTCTTATTCAGGGAAGGAGCATGATGTATTTGGTGATGGTGTATCCAGAGGGAGGAGCATCGATGTGTCCTCGAGAATGGTCACTTGCTTGAATCTAGTGGATACTACTCTGGAGATAGAATGGCAACAAAAGTACTATAGTGTGGCCTTTGGTGGCCTACACTATTTAAGGATGTTGCAACTTATGTGAAGCTCAAAACTAACTACTAGAAAATGGGATGTCTGGGTTGAAGCTATTCCCTCTTGAGCCATAGATAGCCGTACAGTTTGTCAATTTATGAGAGAGAAAATCATTTCTCAGTTCGGAATACCAAATATTCTGATATCTGTTGGGGGTAGCCACCTCATAAATAAAGAGGTCAAGAAATTAATGAAGGAGTACGGCATGGAGCACAAAGTCACTTCTCCTTATATCTTAGACTAATGGCCTTGCAGAGCTATCTAACAAAGAAATGAAGACAATCTTGTAGAAGCTTGTGAGGCCAAACATAAAGATTTGATCACAACTCTTGGACTCTGTCCTTTTGGCATATAAAACCACCTACAAGTCTGTATTGGGCATGTCACCCTATCGTCTTATATATGGAAAGCCATGCCATCTACCCATTCAATTAATTCATAAATCATTATGAGCATTGAACTGTTGTAACTTGGACTCACAGAATGGTGGTCAACAAATAAAAGTTGATCTGAATGGACTCCTGAAATTTCAAGACTATGCATATGATAATAGCTTGATGTACAAGGGGAAGGTAAAATGCTGGCATGACCGGTACATCAGACGAAAGACTTTCAAGACTGGACAGAAAGTATGGTTATTCGATACAAAGTTGAAGATACTCCTAGGTTAATTAAAGAGTAAATGGACAAGGAAATTTAAAGTAAAATAAGTGTATGACAATGAAAGCATTATAATATCAAAGTTGTCATCTGACACACAACTATTCATCGTCTATGGTCGGTTACTGAAGTCGTACCTCGAGCATGACAATTTCCTAGCCATTGTCTACTCAGTTCAGGTGATCTTCAACGATGCATCATTCACTACTCCAGCAGCATCCAAAGATTCAGATAATACTTCTCTAAAACTCTTTCTTTACTTTTCTTCTTCTCTTCTTTTTTTCTATTTATTTTCTTTCTTCTCATTCTTTCATTCATTCCTCTCAATCATCACTACTATACTTCGGATATGCTTCATCCCAAATATGGGGGGGTTGTATGACTAGGCCCTATTGTTGATTATTTGATCCCTCGCCTGTCTCCTCTATTGTTTATATTCCAATCTATAATTAGGGATATTTTACCCTAAAAATATGGGGAGATAGGATGAGTTATTTATATGTTCATTCCCACCCTTGATCCTCCCTGTATGTAGATACATTCTGCTATAATAAGGATTAATTGACCCTAAGTATAGGGGGGATGGTTGATTTTCCATTGATTCATTATTTATTCTTCAGACTTTGTAGTATAGACTTTCAAGTACTCATTTCAAGTTATATCTTCTCTTTTCTGTCTGATCTATGAGGACATCTCTCAAGCTAAGTATAGGGGGATGGTATATTTGTTGTATATACTATAGCCATAACTTGTACTTTTGTATTTACAATAAGTATAGCTAAAATACAATTAATTAATTGTAGATAATGTACTTGCATAAAGTTCACTAAAATTCTTTGCATATACCTATTAATAAATCATGTAAAAATGCTTTGCAAAATGATTAAAAATGGTTTGGAAAATTCTTTAAAAAATCTTTTGAAACAATTGTTTGAAAAATATTTTATAAATTTTTTTAAACATTTTAGAAATGTGTTTATTTGTAAAAATTCCTTTTTTTGTTTGAAATATTTTTTTTGAAATTATATTTACAAATGGTTTGAAAATGGTTGCAGAAATATTTTGAAAAATGTGTACATATTGTTTGGAAAAACTTAGCAAAATGATTTTCAACATTTTATTAAATATTTGTAAAAATTGTGTCAAATTAGTTTGCAAAAGAATGTTTTGAAAATATTTGAAAAAAAAATTCAAGTTATTTTTATAACTATGTACATAATTCAAATAAATAAGGAGTCTTTGCAAACTTGAATATACAAATTTGAAAGTTCTTGAACTCCAACTCTTGTAAATAACAAGACGCACTCCCGTGTAAATATCTACCAATATGTGATTTCCTATAATTTCCTTTTTTTTGTGAACAATCCCTAAAAAATTGCAAAAATAAAATTCAAAATTATTTGTAAAATAGTTTTAAAAACTTGCATAAAAGTTTGCAAATCTTTTTCAAAAACCCATAAAACTTCAAAATCAGAAAATTACGTCATATTTCCTTGCATTGTACATAGCATTTGCATTTTTCGAATTGGTATAGATAATCGACAAGTCCAAGTAAAATTCAAATATTGGAGCTTGGTTGGACCCTAAATCCACTTAATTACAGGTACCTTATAGGATTTGGAATTGAGATACTTCAGGTCATCTAGATTTAATTCTTTGAGACCACGAGACTTGGTTCAGTGTCATCTTGACTGTCTAAGTAGAGAATTTTAGAACACATGCATGGCTCTCATTTATAATGACCTAGATTTCACACCTGCACCTTACACTTTTCTTACCTCAGATGAAGTGGTAGAGGGCTAGATTTGCAGACGTGACACAAGCTAGTGGAAACATTGGAAGTCACATATCCATGGCCATTGTACCCCAACCCGATCCACTAGCGATGAGGTCTAGAGACAAAAGTTGTGGGTTGCAATAAAGCTTCAAAAAAAGGATAGTCTAGTGGCCAAGAGGAAAAAATCCTTATGTAAATGTTGTCGTATATATTATTCAAAAAATAATGAAATAAAAACTCCAAAAAAGTAAGCACAACTTATTGACAATAAAATGCTTGTCGGAGTATGTATACATTTGTGTAGTCAAATAAGCAAGGTTGAGATCCAAAGTCATAATCATGTGAGCCTACAACCGAGTGACTTTACTACACTAGTCAAGAATCCCAAGATAGGTAGCTACACCGGTTACCGTCCATTCTTTTCTCGACCTCCTTTTCTTGAGCTTGTTATAATTGAACCTAGAAGGGGATACCTCACTTCTTGAGGAAAGAGTTGCTGGATAGGGGAATTAGGGTCACCATGTTGGAGAAGACTGACTTTAACCACTTCAGCCAAGGTGAGGGACATATCACACACTCTATCCAAGATAAATTCATAGTCGTATGGGTATGCATATGAGTTAACTTATTCTGATCTAGATATTGAGGAGACCTTAGCAGAGTTTTGTGATTCTCAAAGGCTGTTGTGTTTCAAATATGATACTCAATAAGGTTCCGACTAAACATAAGGTCCAAAGGTCAGATTGAGCTCCAAACTTTGATTTTAGGAAGTCAAGTTTACGAGTTAAAATCAATCCAAATTCTTTCTTTTCCTTTTCTTTCTTTTTATTTTTCTACACTAATAGGCATAAGTGTTTGCTAGGGACTAAAAAAGGAAAGTATAAGGGGGTGATGAATCTCCATTTCAACACATTTATTCTTTCTTTTTAGCCTTTAAACCCTTGCTAAATGCACACATATGTGATTATTTTATATAAATTAACATTAATTTTTTATTGTATCAATATTTCATTCCTTCGCGAAAAACCTTATGCGATCTACCTTCAATCACTCTAGAGCTTTTTTGAAGTTAAAGATTCATCGATTCAAACAAAAACCCTAATCAAATGATCCCTCCTCATTGTGTCTATAAATATCCTCTTCCTCCACCCTTCCCGATTTTAATCCCTTTTCGAGCCCGTAATCCCCCAACCGTATGCACGAGAGTGTTCCCTATGGCAGTGAGGATACCCCCGAGGTTTCATAGTGGGGCAAGGAGGAGGAGAGGAGTTCCAAGGCGTCGCTCCGATGAGACCTCTGATCCATGACCCCCAGGTACGAGCTGTGCATGTTTCTTTGATTTCTAGGTATTTAAACTTCATTTCATTTTTAGCTGCATGTCTTTTATTTCATCCTTAGATCAATAGTTCAACTTAAATTTAAAAATCAAAGATTGTTGGAGATCTCTGCTCTGACCATGTTTCACAATGTCTCCGACTTTGCTCACCCACCATTCCATGGCCATTTCATTCCCCATCGCGTGCTACATCTTTCCCCTTATCTAGACCAACCTAATCCCCATCTCCTCTGTCATATTCTGGATCTCCTCTATTCACCTCCATCCTTGTGCTATCAAACTTCAAAGCGGGTCAAGTAAAATCACCTTGAGCCCGTGAACTTTCTTCTACAGGGAATATGCGTTAAGGACCCAAGCAGGTTTGACTCTAGAGTAGGAGGAAATTTCTAGGTGCCGCAAACTTCACTGTGCTCCTTGCCTCTCCCCAGAGATGCAAGGGAACTCTTGTGGTATAATTTGAACCAGGACACTGCTAGGAACATCAGAAGCCTCTCCCTGAAGAAGCAGGTGCGATGGAGGGTAGGGAGTTCTTCTTCCATCGTCCTTCAGGACCGTCAGATCTCACACGTAGCCTAGATCTAATCTGAGTTGTTGATTTCAAGCGAAGTGGTATATGGCCTCAACCGCCCGATGCATTTAAGTGTGCACACATGGTGCATTCCAGACAATCTGACCGTGCACTGTATAGAGGTAAATTTCATCGATGCACCTTCCTTTTTGTATATTTTTATTTAATATTTAAATTTATTCCTGAAATGTAAATAATAGTTGGATTTTACATAAAGCTCATTGTCATTTTGTGTATTCACATTGATATCTGTAACAACTCACCTCAGACGGATCCCCATGTGAGGCGGGTATTTTGTAAATATTACCCTATGACATTTTATACTAATATTTAGATCAAAAATGTATATTGATGTTAACTTTTGTGGATAAATTGCACAGAGGATGCTAAATGTTTTGAATATTACAAATATGCCCTTACCACACACTTTAATTTAATATTTATGTGTAAATTACATTTTAGCCCTGGATTTTTATTTTAAGGTTTCGAAATACGTGTAAACTTTTTGATATTGAAAAAAGTCCTTGCAAATATTAAATGTGTATGCATGTTTCTTTAATTTATATATATATATATATATATCCTCCATGCTCCAAAAATCATTAAAAAATTTTGATAGGGTGCATGTATGCTTGATCTTTCACACTATATTTTTATTTTTGTATTTTAAGAAAAATTCTTACTTATTAAAAATAAAAAACATCACATTATCGCCCTATTTGACTCAAAATTTGCAAAAAAAAAAATATAATTATCTTTAAAAATTCCAAAAAATATGTTTTATTTCTTTCGTATCCTTTAACATCAAATCAGAAATCCCTAAAAGTAGAAAAGATATTATATATCTCAAAAATCCTATAAACAATATAAAAATTCTACAACAATTCCAAGAATATTTTTTCTATTTGATATTTTTACATGTATAGATTAGTGCTTATCAAACTTAGTTTTGATAATTTTTATCTCTATGTGCTATTTTTAAATCTCAAATAGTTCATCCTATTTATTTTATCCCTATTTTGGGAAATATTTTATTTTAAAATACATTAAAATTGGCAAAAATACCCATAAAATTACAAAAAAAAACAGAACAACAAGAAATACACAAAAACATTCTATTTTGCAAATTTTGATTATTTTTATCTATTGTTATAACTATAAAACCCTACATTATATAAATATGTATAATTTATATTATTACTGGAATTATTATAAATATCTTATATATTTAATATATATTATAATCAATACTTATTTATTTTCACTTTTTTTATATTTACTATATTTATTAAGATATATATCTAATATCTTAGGCATACACATATATACCCATATAAATACATATCTATACAGTATTATAAGATATTTAAATTGAAAATAAATTAAAATTAGCAAAAAAAGTATAAAAGAAAAGAAACTAAACAAAACTTTAAAAATAAAAAATCCACAAAAAAGAGACACTTATGTACATAATTCATTCTTGATTAGCAATAATCAGCAGGCACCTTGTTTATCTAAGTGGTTAGAGCTCTACGTGCTATATATCTTTGTTTGTAGAGTATAGCAAATTGTATTTCACATTTTTGGCATTCATAAATTAATTGTATATTGTGGGTACTTATTGTTTGATTTGACTTTTGTAGGCGGTTGCCTCAGCAACATTCTATCTTTGCTTTTCAGTGAGGATATTTCTAGACCCTTGTGGATGCTTGCTCAATACTATAATTGAATGCTTACCCAATGTAGCTAAGTCATCCAGTTGCAGGCTCAGATACATGTTTTACTATGAAGCTCAAGCTTGCTTATCGACTATATACATGCTCCGATGGGAATTGATTTTTCTTGGATTTTTGACCATCTTTTCTTTTTAGATCTTTTGGTTTTTCCATTTCTGTTAATACTATGTACAATAGCATTTACATAAGGACTTGTTCCTCCTGAGATAGACTATCCCACTTTTGAAGCATTATTGCAACTCACAACTTCTGTCATTATACCTCATTGCTAATGGATTGGGTTGGCATACAATGGCCACAAACATGTAAATTCTATTGTTTCCATTGTCTTGTGTCTCATGCTAGCAAATACAATCCTCTACTACTTCAACTGAGATGAGCAAAGTGTAAGGTGCAGGTGTGCAAGCTAGGTCACTATCAACAAGAGTCATGTGTATGTTCCCAAATATTCTAGTTAGGCAGTCATGACAACACTGAAACAAGTCTTGTGGTCTTAAAGAATTAAGTCTAGCAGACTTGAAGTGTCTCAATTCTAGTTCCTACAAGGTTCCTACGATTTAGTAAGTTTAAGGTCAAACCAAGCTCTAATCTTCGGATTTTACTTAGACTAGTTCAATTGTTATTGTCAATACGAAAAGTAAAAATGTTATGGACAATGTAGAAAATCTTTTTTGATGTAATGTTTTGGTTTTGAACTTCTTTATGGTTTTTTTAAATGTTTTGCAAATTTTTATGCATTTTTTAAAATATTTTACATTTTTAGGGATTTTTAGTTTTACAAAATTGTAGGGATTTTTTTAAATAAAAGAGACAAAAAACAACTATGTATAGATATTTACATGGGAGTGCGTCTTCTTATTCACAAAAATTTGGATGAAGAATTTACACTTGGTAATTATAGGTTTGTGTACAAGGTTTGTAAAGAATTCCTATAGTCTATAAATAATTTTTTAGAAACACTACAAAATTTGAAAATCAATTTGTAGAGATTTTTTAAATAGAATGTAAAGATTTTTCAACCATTTTCCAAAACATTTGCAAATAGATTTTCATAACATTTATTAAAAGAAATTTTTACAAAGAAAACACTTTCTACAAAGGTTAAAATCATTTTACAAGATATTTTCTAAATAGTTTTGATAAGATTTTTCAAATAGATTTTTCAACCATTTTTCAAACATTTTGCAAAATATTTTTATCTGATTTATTAATCAGTATATGAAAAGAATTTTAATGTGTGTTTTAAGTTTTTTAATTAGTCTTAATATTAATAATATACAAGTACAAATTATGGCTAAAATTAAAAAAATTAGTATATATGATCACCTATAATTAGCTTGAGTTGTGTCCTCATAGATCAGAGAGAAAAAGAGAAGACACAACTCGTACTAGGTATATACGAGCCTATACTACAATGATAAAAGAATGAAGAATAATGAAATGTTGACTATCTCCCCATACTTAGGATCAATTAATCCTATGTATAACAGATTGTATTCTAAATGCAGGGAGAGTCGAGGGCAGGAATGAATGGTACACATCTCAGTCTATCTCCCCCTATACATAGGGTGAGATATCCCAAGGTATAGACAAAATATCATTAGGAGGGACAGTTGAGGGGACCAATAAAAACCAATAAAAAGAAATAAATACATTTGGTGAATGTATGCATCACTCCCCCTATACATAAGGTAAACGAGACCAAAGTATAGGCGACAACAAAAGTGATGAAACAGAATGAAGAAAGAGCACTCGACTCATCCACCCTCCCCCTCCATATATTTAGGACAAAAAATGTCCTAAGAAAGGCAAACACACGGTACATGATGGATGAGTGGAACTGTATATGGAAGGAAGTAAACGAAAGCAGATATACAAAGTGGAGAATATACAGAGATCAAGAATGTAAAAAGCATAACTTCTTGTATGACCTCTAAGGATGGATCTAATAAGGCGCAAGTCGATATCGAGGTCATCATATGATTCAAATTAATCAGGATTGACCTGTTATAAACCGTCAGAAGTCTCAAAGAAAAAAGACAAGAAGTGGTCATTGGAAATAGTGTGATCA
Organism: Ottelia alismoides; assembly: GCA_037367405.1. Classification (NCBI taxonomy): domain Eukaryota; kingdom Viridiplantae; phylum Streptophyta; class Magnoliopsida; order Alismatales; family Hydrocharitaceae; genus Ottelia; species Ottelia alismoides. The sequence goes on along the minus strand of JAZKJV010010768.1, from coordinate 430,836 downwards.
GGTTCAGCCTGGGACATCTCAGGAATCTCAAAATGAAAATGCACGAACTCATCCGTGGAAGTAGTCAAGGCAATTCCGGTCTGTGAAGTCACTCCTAAGTCTGCTTTCCGCACTAAGGTGTCTATGGTGTAAATATTGTGTATGTCATCAACACATCGCCATGCACATGAAGAGGGGACTCTAAGGTCTATGTTTTTTTAGTCTTCCTCCCTAAAGAGGAATTCTCAGGTCTTAGTATCATTCATGATAAAGCAAACCTCTTTGATATCAGCAGATAGGTCATAGTCCTTGGGGTCGGTTGACATGGGTACACTCTCATCAGATGTGGGTCTCTAGTTCATGGTGGGTATAATGATCAAGACAACGCTTTTATCAGCAAAACAAAAATGTATATATCTATATACATAATCAATAATGACTCTCACAGAAGTGAGAAAGGGTCATCCCAGAATGATTGGTGAGGACTCCACCGGGGTAGAGGTCTCCGTGGACAATACAACGAAATCTATAGTGAAGTTTATTCCTTAGATCTGAATGACAATGTTATAAGAATACCCTTTATTGATCCATTAGCAAATTGACAAATCATCCTAGTTTTCTTAAGAGGCCCAAGATGAAGAGATTGCACCAAAGAAAAAGGTATTATATTAATTAATGTGTCACCGTCAAAGAGTGTGTGATCAAAAGAATGGTCAGAAATGGCACATCTCACGAGAAATGTACTAGCATCCCTTTCCTATAGAGTGGACGACAGGTGATGGTTTAGGCAGTGGCCATGATGAGACACCCCGGGTCTGCTTCGTCACTTTATTTTCATGGGTTGGGTAGAGGTAATTGGTTCATGGCCTTTTGAAATGGGGTCTCAATAATATCATCAATATATGCCACCTCTTCAGGACGATTCAACATTTTTTAAAGATTTTTCTATCTCTTCCATAAAAGGGAAGAGATCAGAATCAACATCTATATAAGGATGAGTAAGAGCAGTTTATACATTGTCATCCTTGGGGGTCAAGAAGGTGGGACTGTGAGGAATGTGTGGGTGGTTGAAGGATATGGCATGGGTGCCATCTCCTTGCAAACCGACTCAGGTAGATGTCTCTCTTATTCTTTTTGTATTTTTATTTTTTTTCTGATTTTTATATTTATGATGATTGCAAGATCTCACCTATTTCCTCTAGTGAATCCATAGCATAGGAAGGTGATGCGGCAATATGGCTCTTATTTACAATAGTGAGGTCATCTATCATCTGCTTCGTTTGCTCCACTATCTGGGTCATGTACTCAAGAGTGGTATCCGTAAGAGGTAACTCCAACAGCTCAATCTCGGGTGGGTGAGATGGTGGGAAATGTGATGCTGGTGGTGGATAAAAATCAAAATCCGATGCCTAAAATTGTAGATGAGGCAGATATGTGTACAAAAAGATAAGTCGGGAGCAAAAGTTCTCCTGATACAATGGAGGTGGACCAAATGGAGAGTAAGAAGGATTTGCAATGTACGGATAAAGATAACTCCAATCAACCATCTCTGAAATAAAAGATGGTGATTGGGAGATCATGAAGGTCAAGTCAAGATATGCAAGCAAAAAAGGCGCAAATACGCAGAGAAGATCAAGTATGCACATAAACAAACATAAAATATAAACAAACAGAACCCTCAATTCACCAACTCAACATAATCATCATTGTGAAGGTTTGATCTTTTCATCTTGTCAAATTTTAGAGTTAGGTGAGAAAACAAAATTTACAAGCTCACATGTGTAGTCACATGGAGTGGTTGTGTTCTGGTCGATGATGTACACCTACTAAAACACCAGAACCACTTCGTATAACATCTGAGGCAGGTGCTTCCAGAAATAAAAGGGCTCAAGTGTCGACCCAAGCGCTGAAGACACAAGTCCAGGGATGGGTGCTCTATTCCTTAGGTGTATGTGCCCCACTCAGTTAAATTTTCAACATGTGTACAAGATGGTGTTACTCTCCCCAAAATGGTGATTTGTCCTTATTTTTATTTTTCTGTCAAGTAGAATTAATAGTCCCAATTTTATTGGTTATCACTTTTTGTGGATATTTTTGAATGCGCGAATCCTAATGAGGGATCGATTCCTTTAGTATCCTTAGTGGTTAAAATCAGAGGGAGAGAGTCAGAAAAGCAATGCAAGCATAAATCGATGATGTATTCTAAAATAGATGGTGCTCACCTTGCCTCTAGCTCTCTTTATACAAGATTCTAGACAGGAATTAAAACCTACATTATATGCAATGCAAGTCGATGAAAGAGCCACAGAAATAGGAGTTGTTATTATCTTAAAGAACAAAAGCTGACTATCTAGAAAAGAAACATAGAGTCCGATCATGGAGAGTTGGTGCCCACCATAATGGGTCCTACAAGAGCTCTATGGAGTCTCTCACAGTACGTGGTTTCAAATCCCAATAATCGAAAATTAAATTTGACCAGATCCAAGCGCAAGTCTATAGGTACATTCAATTCATTTAGGGCTTTGGTCCTATTCTATAGAGCAAGAAAGTCCTAAAATAGTTCTCAATCACACAAATTAAATAAAAAGAAAGTCGAAAAAACTCAAAACGCATGAAACAAAGAAAAATAAAAGCGATGAAAACCACAAAAATATTGGTTAGGCCCCCAAGTGAATAGACACCCGGACAACTGACCTTGTGAGGTATGGCAGTGTACAATATCAAAAATTATTACAATTTATTTTACAAACATAAAAAGAAAACGCTCTCTCACAAAACAAAAATGGTAACAGAAAGTGCTAGGTATCATTCTCTATTTGCCTCTCTTTCATGTCTTCATCTAGTTGGCTCAAGTGCGTCAACCTCCTAAGAAGCCATCGATGTAGTTCGATCCCTCACAAAAAAAACAAACAATTATATAAGTGGTCAAAATAGTAAAATAAATATAAAAAATAAATAACATAAAATAAAAGAATAATAGTGTACAAAAGTGCTACATTTTTTTGCTCCCTGACAACAACATCATTTGAAAACTCGACTTTACAAGGGTTAGATATTCTCACAATGCAAGAACACTATCACTGAGGCGATGTCTCATGAAAGTCAATGTAATTCAACATCCAACCACAATATAATAACGAAGCAATAAAAGCAAGATATGTTGATCAAAATTTATTATAACCCTACAGTGAAATGTGTATAGTGACTACTATGATAGGGTGTCGAACATAGGGAGACAAGGTGGGGTAGCATGTATATTAATTATAAATAAATAATGAATAATTAATATAGGTATATTTTTACAATATTCACTCAATTTAATAAATTAATGTTTTGTGGTTTTTTATTTTTAACTATATATATTAGATTTTTTATTTTAAAAGTTTATCAATTTTATTTTATTTTTATAATTTTTGAATTTTTATTTTCTTTTATTTTTTAATATATAGATATATTTATAACTATATATGTAATATGTATAATATAAAATGATGTATAATATAGAATATATGATAAATATATAAAATTCTGGAAAATACCTAAAGAAAATTCCTTGTTTTTTAAAGGATTTAAACTATATGATGTACATTATAAATATATCTAAATTATACACAATGTAACACAATAATGAAGATTATTTCAATTATAATGTACATTAATAATGGTATTAATTATTTATATCTATATTATAGATATATAACACAATGTAGATTATTTAAATTATAAATATATCTATAAATAATATAAAATTTTATAATAAAATGTTTTTATGCTTTCTATATTTTTCTAATGTTTTTGTGATTTTTCATAAATTTTAACTAATTTTTAGGTCTTTTTAAAATCTAAAATATACAAAATCAAAAGCTTTAAATGTTTTAAAAATTTTGAAAACTAATTTTAATATGTAGATATATATATATGACATTCAGAATAGAAATAATATTTTTGAGATTTTGTTGAATATTGTTTATAATTTTTATAAGGATTTTGGAGCATATAAACTTTTAGCAATTTTCTTTTGATATTTTTAGGGATTTTTGGTCTGGTGTTTGAAATACAATAATAGACAATACTATTTTTTTAGAATTTTAATGTGGTGTTTAAATTTTGTTGGGTCTGTTTAAGGTATGGAAAAAGCATACATAAAAATTAATTAAACTTGTAGTGGTAAATTTGTAATTAAAATAAAAGTCAGGGGCTAACTTGCAGATAAATATTTAATTTTTATGATATTAATATACAATTATAAAAAACTACAAGGTTATATATGCAAAATTCCTAGCTTATGTAGGTGGCCATGTGAGCTGGGCTCGCAAGGACCGAAAAGTGTTATAAAAAAGTCCAAGGGTTTACATGCAAATATTACATGAAGTATTATGCTAGAATTTAATATTATAGGATCCAAAAATAATAACAAAAAGTAGAAGGGGTGTCTGCGAAATACCTAAGATGTGCGCATTTACAGACGACCGGATGATGCCACTTATCCACGTATCACCTATCGAATGGCCAGTGCCCCTTCCTTTCGGATGCTTGAGATTAGATCCTTGTGGAGGATCTCAAGATTGTTGTAGCTTGCATCCAACGACACTTGCTCCTCCTAGAGCGGTGTTCTTAATCAAACGACAAAGGATGGGGCTGGAAGAAGATATGATGAACTCATCCCTAGAGCTCCTTCCTCCCGTCGAATCGTCGCCTCCTTGAGCTAGATTGAGCTATGGAGATGGGGGAAATGCTCCAGAAGGTTGTACGTAGCTGTGGGGATCTTTAAAATAGTCTAGACCTTGACGATCAAGGCCAGGAGCTCTCCTCAAACCTAAGGTTCCTCGAGGTGTAGTTCTTGGGCCACACACCCCTTAGACGGTGTCTTCTAGCCATTGTACCTGCAAGGGAAGAACGATAAGGCTCTGGCGATGTAAACTAGGCATTTATTGGTGGATTTCAAGGTGGGAATGGATGTGGTGCAAAAGGTCTCAATCGAGGTGGTGTAGGAAACCTCGATCTCCAAATCTGGGTCGGGCCTGGGTGGCTAGTGAGTGTAGGTAGATGGAGAAATGGAATGATAGGATAATAGGATGGTCGATGGAGGTCGAAACATGATTGACATGGCGAGATATAGGCCAGAGCTTGAGAGTTCCTATGAACTTAAATCCTAAAGATTAGTCTACTACTTCTGATTCGAGTATCAAATAAAACATGAAATAAAATCTACGATTAAAATCTACCTAAAATCCACAGAAAAAGTACCTCAAATTGGCCAGAAGGAAAGGAGATGAACTACTTGGAGCGAAGCTTTGGCGATGGCTGGGATCTGACTCTTATGCCACTCTCCTCGCTATGAAGCACAAGGATCTTCTCTTGGAACGAGTAGCATCTCCACGAGGGTGCTCTAAGGGGTTGAGAATGATTTGAATGGCAACCATACCTAAAAAGAGGAACAAGGGTGGAATACATAGGATGGTGGAGCATGGAGTTTGATGGATGATGGCGTGAGATGGAGGAAGAGATGATGGAAGGATATGGGTCGATGCAAATCCTGGATGATCAAAGAGCAGAGTGATGGAATGGATCAAAGAAGAGGGCACATGGTGGATGCAGGAAAATTGGAGAAGTTGGGTGATCTGTGACTTCTGACAGAAGTTGAAGGGTGTAGGACAGTTGACTCAATTCAACTAAAGAACGCTCCTGCTTGGTCCTGGTGAACCAACCGGGAAAAAGATAATTGAAAATTCTTTATAGCTTATTTGTTCACTTAATTAATTATATATATATTTATTATATATGTATGCATGCGTATACTTCATCTATATATTTTTGGATACTTATTTATTTTAGTGTATTTTTATTGGTTTTATTTTATTCTAGTTATTTACATATATTATAAATAATATACACATAATTACAAAAATATAAAAATCTAAAATCTAAAGAGTAAATAAAATGAATATTTTATTCAGATATACTGTACAATAGGGGTCCAAAACCAAACTTTTGCATCATAACTACAAATGAAGCGAAACTTAAATAGATGATTAATATTTATATATAATTAAAGGTGATTTTTTTGAATTTTGAGTTCATATGAAGAACATACAGGTCTATGAAGTTGGTATTTTGGATTTCTATTTTGAGTATAGAAGAAGCATTGTGTATTATTTTTATGTAAGATAAATTTGAATTTTTTATATATTTTCTCTACAACTTTCATGTACAAAGTTTATTAATTTTATATATAAATCATAAAGAATAAAATAGGTCCCAAAAATCCATTATTTGGCGAAGTAAATTAGGATTTTTGTTGTTGTTTTAGGCCCTTATCTCCCCCTACTTTATTCCTTGTCGACCCAGTCATCATGATACCTAGGTCTCGGGGTTTAGGGTCATTCAATGTTTTTGGTATTTCATTTATTTTTCCTTTATTTTCTTTATTCTTTTATTTTGACTTTAAATACAATATTTTCACAATATTTACACAATAGATGTATGTGTTATTTTATGCAAAATAATGCTATTTACATGCATTTAGCTAGGGTTTAAAGGCCAAAATGAAAGAATAAAGACAATGAAATTGATTTTCTTCAATCATACATCACATATGCCCTCATATGCGTACTATCTCATCATTATTAGCATTTTTCAGGTCATGAAGCTATCGATTTTTCAAATATACATAGCAAAACATATAGAAATATATCTGTCTTCAATCAAAAGATGTGTCACATACGCAACCGTATACAATACAAATATTTAGTTTCACGATCTTACAAAGTCAGCTCTTTAACCTTTACTTATTTGAAATCTCCAAATTTCTATATTATATAGAAGGCATGAATCAAGACTGGCAATCAGATATTAGTATTTAGAGAAATATTTATATATCTTCTCATATTGGAGATCGTTCAAAAATATTGTTTTATTATTTCGGTTGTCTTCTCTATTTAACTCTTTAGATCTAAAACCTTGTGTCAACCTCCATAACTTAACTTTTTAGATCAATACTTGTGTGATATCAAGATGGCCATGGTACATAACCCTATTTATACGAAGGGACCTTGTTAGTGTGGATTGAATATGCTTTATTTCAAGCAATAAAGTGAAAGTAATAACATTTATCACGTAATGGATCTCTGTGATCTCACATGTCCAACGATCTCCAGTTAACACATAGAGCCATTCGTCCACATCACTATGTTAATCATTCAACTGTTTAGTCTAATGTTTTTGTCACTGACTAGACACTTTGTGCTCAAAGACTACGCCTTTTCTTGTTATAAGCTTGTATGCTAATGGTAACAATGGTTAAACCTAATGCAGTCGTTATATCTATTGCAATCAATACTTGACCTTGTTGAAGTCGATGTGTCCTGCATCTTATTACTCATAGCTCGCAACATTACAATCCAACATGAAAACAACCATGATGGAATTCCTTTTATTCTTATTTGAATAAAATTGGGTTTGAAGATCACCACCTTCATAGACTAGGACATAATCTTAAGTCTCACTAAGGTTGATGAAGATAAGACTTGGATATTACTATCTTCATAGTCTTAAGTTCTTGAAGATTTTTATTATCGTAGTCAAGTATTTGATCTCCATGGTGGGATTGATAACTGTTCACCACTCCCATTGAATGGAATATATCTGGTCTTGTATACATCTTGTATACATTATGGGTCTAATAGTTCATGTATAAGAGAACATAATCATAGCCTTCTTATCTTTAACACTTTGAAGTGCCATTTTTTAGATAAGTTAATATAATATCTTAATGAAAGGAATCCTTTCTTGGAATATTCATGCATAATCTTTCCAAGTTGCATCCTTGGTGTTACATTTCCAATACTCTCTTTATTTTGTCTTGGAACGGCTTCATATCCAAGATATAAAAAGCATCCTTGGGAGCTTTCATTTTAAAGATATGTGAGAACTAGATCATAAAACAGTAATCATCATACTTGTATCATTCATAATGAGTAGGATGACATTTATATAATACATTATGAACACAACGGTCCTCCCACTAAGCTTCTTGTATACACATGTATCATTAGAATTCCAAAATTGTATCTTTATGATCTCATTGAATCAAATTTTCCAACTACGACAAGCTTGTTTAAGTCTATAAATGGATTTCCTCAGCTTACACATTTTTCCTTTCTCAACTTTGAAGCTCTGAGGTTGCTATATGTAAGCATCCTTGATAAGGTAGTGATGGAGGAAATCAGTCTTGGCATCCATCTTCCAGATGTCATAGTCAAAGTTATGATCAATGCCTTCAATCTATTTGTACCCTTGGACACGAATGATGCCTTTAAGGTTTCTACATTTCCCTTACAACCTCTCTTTATATCGAAGATCTATTTACATTTGATGGGTTTAACCCCTTTAGATGGATCTTCAAGGGTCCGGGCACCATTCATATTCAAGAAGTTTACTTTCAACTTTATTGCCATTAGTTATCTTTACATGTCATGATGCTTTAGTGCTTTATCATAGGAAGATGTATCATCAGCAGACTCTTCTAGTACATGGAATCCATGCTTCTCAAGTGATTGTAACTAAAGGCTTAGGTTTAGTCCTGAGCACATCACAGAAGCATGAAGATTGCATCACATGCGATCAAGAGCAATAGTTTGCAAGGGGTAGGAGAAATTAAAATTTTTATAAAGATGAAATCACATGAAATGAGAACCATTCTCATATTGTTTCATTAAAATCACAAACATGAAATAGGATTACATCTTGAAGCATGTTTGCGATCATGTATCCCTAAATGAAGAGGCCTCCTGTCTCATGTATGATAGAACAATGGACGCTCTTGCAGACCCATGGACGAGACGTTGCTTCCCACATTTTGAGTTGACGATCTGAGTGTGGAATCTCTTGTTTTCGTCTCACAAAAAGTATGTAGTTCCTCACGTGCAAGATGCATCGTAGAAGGTGGAGATCCATGAGCAGTCCATCAAATAGCATAATGGCGATGCGACATCGATGATGCTCTCAATATCAACATAGTGGATGAACAAAATATTTATAGAGAGAGAGAGACAACTTGGCATGTATGAGAAGGGGGACACGTAGAGAGAGAGAGAGATGTTGTTTTCTTCTTGTTATTAGAGAAAGAGTTAGATCTAGCCTTTCTTTAATAACAAATTGGATGGTGGAGATGGACTCCTAATTCAAATCAATTCCAATGATTTTGTTGCATAAATTTGTGACAACAAGTAATTGAAAAGAAAAAATATGTCGAATAATATTCACTAAATTTAGATTCAATTAAATCAATTTAATATGGCATAAGAAGGAAGGAGGAGATCCTCCTTCCTCATTAGGTTGGACGACCACCAAGGAGTCCTCCTTGTGGTCATCCATTCCTAATAAGAGTGGAGCCTCCTCCTTTCCTTATTGGTGAGATTCTCAAATCTCATCACAATTTCCACATGCTTGCAACAACTTTTATTGCTTAAATTCTCACCAAAATAATTCCAAATTATTTTTAGCAATTTCAATCATGCCATTAACAATTATACATCATATTCAAACACCCAATATAAAAATGTAAATTATATTTATAATTAATTATAAATAGTGAATTCAATTCACATTAACATTTAATTTGTAAATCCTATTTCAAATTAATCTTTCCATAATTTTATAAACCATATTTACAATATTTATAATTGTTATGGATGGTAATATGCTCATTAATAACATCTTTTACAATTACATCTTATTTAATTATCTTAGATGCCTCTTTTCATATATACAAATAATATGAATCATAAATAAAATACGTAATAATTAAGTTATATTTAATCATTAATGTTCCAATGCTCATATATATTGTCAATAATATAATTATTCTCGAATTCTTTTAAGAACAGTGTACCTTGTCCATGGAAACTTGGAGATAAGGATATGGAGATTGTACATTCCATGTATAGGTACTTGGATATTGACATCTTATTTCATATCCAGATCCAGATGACCTCTTAATGATGTTTGATTAAATCGAATTGTAAATCTAATCTTCTCATTGCATCTGAATTGCATTCAGATCAATGTCCAATGTTTGAACTAAGATTAGATTATCCATCTTGTTAGAAGAGTCCCTAAAATCCAATCTTGTTTCACCACACCCTCTGAATTGAAGTGTCATGGTTATACAATCATTTCCGATTACATCACCCTCGAGTATTCTTAATACCCATACATTCGACATACTGGAAGACCTAGAATAAACTCTAAGTTTTAAATCATATTTAAATTGTCTTTTTCAAGAGTTTATCATTAGGTTTTTTCATTCGGTTATTGGAAGTTCGTATTGATCATATGGTTTCCAAAAGAATATATCATATCTAAAAATTCTTATCATTCTTCTAAAGTAATACGACCATGTATAAGATTTGATCGGTCGCAATATCTCATGAGTTAGCTCATGTCTTCTAGTTCAGTAGTGACCCTGTATGACTGATAAATCTACTAGTCATCACCTTTATTCTTTTGTTTTGGCCTTTAGTCCCTGATCACATGCATGTAAATAGCACTAACTAGTACAAAATAACATTCATTATTTATTGCATAAATATTATACATAATACTATAATTAATGCAAAAATTAAAGAATAAAGTAAAGAAAAGAAAAAGAAATAAAATGCCAGAGGTATTTTATGCCCCTAAACCTCATGACCAAGTCAAGAATTGATTTGGTAGACAAGGAATAGGGGCAAAAAATACAATAAAATCCTTATTTATTTATTCATCAATAATCCATTTATGGGTCCCATTTTATTCTTTATTATTTATATATCAGACCAACAAACTTTGTACATAAAAGTTTGGGATAAAAATATATAGAAAAAAACAAAATTATTTCATATTAAAATAATATGCAATGTACATTCTACTCTCAAAATAAAAAGCCAAAACCTAAAGTTTTCATAACCATATCTTCTCCATATGAACTTAAAATTAAATAAAATAACTTTTAATTGTATATAACTTTTTATTATCAATTTAGTGAATCCTAGTTTTATTTATTTCGGATTTAATATGTAAAAAGTAGGTTGTGGATCCTTATTATACAATATACCTGAACAAAATATTATTTTTATTCATTTTTTTATATTTTTTTATCATTTTATATTATTATATTTTTGTAAATATTATTTATATTATATGTAAATAAATAAAATAAAATAATTAAAATTTTTCTAAATAAATAATTGTATAAAATACATAGGTAAATATACTATACAAATACATATATAATTCATACATATATTAATTAAATGTTTAAATGAACATAGAAAAATACAGTAAAATTATATTTAAGTGTATTACATAAGTTATAAATATATAAATTATATGAATAAAATAATAAAATACAAAATACAAAATAAAATTAGAATAAACAATATATAGGTGTTTAGTAGACTTTGACGAGGGTCTAAGATAATATCCTCACATAGGGTGAAGGTATATTGTCATTGAAGTGACCACTCATGAAATTCGAAATAAAACAACAAGTACCCAAAATTTATGTATAATCGATGAATCACAAAAAATTGTGGGTTACAATTTATTGTACTCTACAAAAACATGTGTATAGTGCGCAAGCAAGTAGAGGTTAAACATGGGGAGTAAACATGACAGACTGTATAGTGATATGCAAAATTGTTCATCTTCTTGTCTTCTTATTTTCTTTGTGCGGGTTTTAATTTTATGTTTTTTCTGGAATCTAATTTTTTTAATTGTTTTTAATTTCTATTTTTAATTTCCTATTTCTATTTTTCTGATTTTTTAGTTCCTTTTTCTTTGAAATAAATAATATAGGCTTATATATAACTACATATATAGTCCAAGGTAGTATATTTATAAATGCAAAATTAAAAAATGTAGAATAAATTATTTTGTATTTTTTATAATTTTCTACTATTTTTGTAAATTTTAGATAATTTTGTTAAATATTACATATTTTTAAAGTTAAAAATATACTTAAATAAAGTATAAATAATAGATCGAATTGATTTGAGATTTAAACATAGCAAACATAGTCAAACATTTTCCAAAAAAATAATATAATGATAATAATATATATAAATTTACAGAATAAAAATTAATATTTTTAGTGTTTTTGTTGATTTTTTAATTTTTTTAAAGTATTTTGGTTCTTTTTAATTTTTAATCTTGTTATTTTTCTATTTTTAGTTGTTTTTAGTCTGGAGTTGTAAAATACTTCAGTAAAAAATTTTGGGATCTTTCAAAAAGATTATATTTTTTGGTATTTCTACAACTAAACAAGATAGAATGCGCTATTTTTTATTTTTATATAAAATAAAAAACTCCTAAAATACAAAACTAAAATTATGATGTGGAAGAGTAAGATAGCACTCACATTACCCGATTTTCGCATAATTTTTTTAGCATGGATGATATTTTTTATTAATAGAAAACAAGCACAAAAATATATTACCTAGTAAGGGCATTTTTGCAATTAAAATATAAAACAAGGTGATAGATGCAAATTTCTCAAAAATATACATCTGATATTTAAATTTTATTGACTAACTTACAATTTACAAAAATAACAAGGGCCTGTGTGCAAAATGCCCAGCTCACATGGGATGACGCATGAGAAGAGGAGGACTGGACCAAAGTGGAATATGACACAAGCATAAGGGTCCATGTGCAAAATTTACAAAATATTTACAACAACATATGAAAGATTAAGTATTGAATAAAAAAATACAAAAATGCAGGGGTAAGAAACGCAATTTACCCCCTAAGGTGTGTTATCTTGCGATTCGGGATTCTTCATTTGCCATGTTCATCTTCTCCGCGCATAACACCCCTTCGTTGGATGAAGGCCATGATCAGATCTTGGATCTCATCCGATGGCTGAACTAGGCCTCGATCGAACAACTATGGTTGAAACTGGAGCTCCTTGATCCTACAGTTGTTGCTTCGCTCGAAGAACTGGGAAGAATATCTCCGTCCCCAAGCTTCGACTCGTTGTTTCTTCCTTCTCCAAGATCCTCAGATGATGCACAAAGATGCTCAATCAATTCCAAGAGGTGATTTGCAGTTGGAGATATCCGAAATGGTTCAGGGGATCGTTGACCGATTGATCGATCCTTGGAGCTCTATGGTTCATAGAGGTGTTCCTGGGCATCGAGTGGGGCTCAGATGCCTTCATTCAGACCTACAAATGGGATAGAAAGTACAATGGTGGAAAGGGAAGCGAGTCTGGGTCGTTATTGGCGAGAGTAGAAGGTGGAATGGTTTATATGGGTTGAGGATCGGTGAAGGGGAGGAGAGGGACCTCCAAGGTCTTGATTATTGGTTATCTGGGGGTGTTGATGGGTCGGATAGGTGAAGAAGTGAAAGGGAAATGTCGTGGGTGCTTGTGATGGTCAGAAACGAGATTATATGTTGAGTAACAAAGGTCGGAGATCTAGAGCTCCGACGAAGTAAGATCTTAACCCTACGTTAATGCGATCGCTTAAAAGCTAAACAAAGGATGAGAAATGAAATTTTGTAAATGAAACTACGTAAAAACCTAGAAAAGGGTGCAACTCATAGCTGGATTTTACCATGAAGTAGAGGTGGTCGGAGCATCACCTTGGGTACACCTCCCCTCCTACATCTCCTCCAGAGCCTCAAGGGACCACCTCCTATCACCGGGATGCATGCTTGGTCAAGGCTAAAGAGATTTAGGACTTGGAAAAGGGACCAAAAGACCAAAACTGGCGAAGGTAGATCTTATATACAATGATGACGAGTGAATTTTGATGGAGGGTGGCGAGCGGAGGTGCAAGCGATGATGATGTTGGAAGAATGGTTAGTGAGAATCATCGAGGATAGATGATCAGAGGGATGGAACAAATCGAGGATGAGGGGACAAGGTGATGGTGGGAAAATAGGGAGAAAATGGGGGATTGGACACTTCTGACAGAGTTGAAACATCGGGGGAGCCAGTTGACTGGAGTAAACATAAGTGATAATTAATAAATATACTATACGAATTTGGGTTATAAAACAAAAAGTGTTCATTATTTTATTATGACTTTTATTTATTTTTTCGAGTTCTTTTATTATAATTTATTATTTCCAATTATAGTTATAGGTATATTTACCTATATATTATATTTTTTTATTTGGTATTTTTACACCCATAACCTTGAATAATTTCGCAATAACATTCATAACACTGTATAATCGCGAATTACATGAGAAACCCTAGGTAATGCTTAAGTCTTACTTGAAATAACCCCATGTTATGACCCGTTTGGTATATCTGTTATATGTAACGATTTCTATTGAAAAAGACAAAAACTGCCCCTGATGTTCATTCTTATTTATAACATATGCTATCCTTCCCCTTTCCCACTACCGAGCATTATCCCCTCCTCCTTTTCAAGACATGGGTTGGTGCCTCCTCCCAACCCCACCACAACGACTGTGACCCATGCCCCGCCACCTCTGAAACCCCCCCTCCACCCGGTCGTTGAGATTTCTCCTCTCTTGGTTTGATGCCCCCCTCTGTCCCCGAGCTTTGAGGTCGCCACCCACCAGGCAGAGCCCCTCCTCGACTGCGACCTCCTCTGCAGGCCCCATGGCCACCTGCTCGAAACTGCTGACCCTCTTCGAAGCCCCCTCCCCCCGTGCTCGAGCTTTGAGGTTGCCACCCACAGAACCCGAGCTCCTCCTCGATCGTAACCACCTATGTAACGCCCCTGCCTCGAATCGCATCCGCGTCCAGCTTCCTCATCACACCCCCTCCCCCAGCAGGTTGCTCCTCCCCTGCTTGTCCTCCCCTCCTCAGTTGAGCTCAAAGCCCACCCTCCCCCTCCGCCAAGTTCAAACCTACCCCCCCACCCCCACTCCCTCCGAGTTGCTCCTCCCCTATTCGATCGCCCCTCCTTTGTAGAGCTCAAAGCCCCTCCCCCCCTCTCCTACTCGAATCCCCACCCCAGCTATAGCGCCAAGCTTGCTGCTCCCCTTGGTTGAAGCCCCTCCTGCTCCATATTTGAATCCCCACCCCAGCAGTAGCACTCCCCTGCTCGAATCCCCACCCCAGCAGCAATGCTCCCCTGTTTGAGTCCCCACCCCAACAACAACACCAAGCGAGCCTGCCTCGCCCTCCCCCCCCCCCCAACCCGACGACCCGAGTTTCTACCTCTGCTCGATGCCCCACAACCCACTGCTCCCCTAACCCGAAGCAAGATGGAGGTTGAAGGGAAGGAAGAGGGTTTTTTTGTTTGTTTCCTAACCATTGGATTGAGGATGAGTTAGATTAACTCATTGATATGGTTGAGTTAAGATATTAAACTAACGTAGGGTTATGAGTGTAAGACAAAGTGACTATCCAAGGTTTCTCATGTAATTCACGATTATGCAGTGTTATGAATGTTGTTGCAAAATTACTCAGGGTTATGAGTATGAAAATACCTTTTTTATTCTCTACTTAAGATTTTATTGTATATAATTTATATTTATAACTTATTTAAATATACATAAATATATTTTTATTTTATTTTTTTATATAAGTAAACTTAAATAAATAGAGGTATTAATTATATAGGTATGAATATAGTATCTTCATCTATGTATTTTAGTATATTATTAATTTATTTACATTTTTACTTGTTTAATTTTATACTTATATTTTGAATGGGATATAAATAATATTTACAAAGTTATAGATTAAAAGAATGAAAGAATAAACTCCTTTTTTATTTATTTATCATACAATATTAGTATATATAACTCATTTATACATGGTACTAATTTATTTTACCTTCTTTTTATGAAATTATTTTTTCAAATATGTACATGTGCTTTCAATAATTTTACAAAATTTTAAAAAAATAAAATAATTAAGATTATAAAGAATAAATAAAAATAATATTTTATTCAGGTATATTGTGCAATATGGGTTCAAAACCTATCTTTTTCATCTTTAATTAAAGTTAAATGAAAGAACCTTCCTTGAATAGCTTATTAAATTTATATACAAATAAAGTGATTTTGATGCATTTTGAGTTCAAATAGAGAAGTTATGGGTTTGGGAATTCAGGGATTTAAAATTTTATTGAGTGTAAAATGTACAATATATATTATATTTGTATGAAATCAATTTTCTATTTTTCTAAATATTTTTATCTACAACTTTAATGTATAAAGTTTATTGATTTGATGTACAAATAATAAAGAATAAATCGGTCCCAAAAAATGAATGATTTGGTAAAATAAATTGGTATTTTTATTGTATTCTTGGCGCTCATCTCCTCCTACTTTATTCTTTGTCGAACAAATCAATTCTTGACTTAGTCTCGGGGTACAGGGTAATAAAATACCTTTGATATTTTATTCTTTTTCTTTTCATTCCTTTATTCTATAACTATAGTATTGAATACTATATTTTATACATAATAAATATAATAAATAACGAATGTTATTTTGTAGAAGTTTGTGATATTTACAAGTATTTGGCAAGGGTTTCAAGGCCAAAATGATAAAATAAAGGTTATGTAATGGAGATTCATCAATGAGTAAATATACCTATGATTATACTTATAAACAATAACTTGTAATAAAATAATCCATATATAAAAATAAATAAAAATCAGATTAAAATACTACATAAAATAATAAATAAATTTTATTTTATAAATATTTTATTTAGTTAATTCAATTAATAATTATTTTTCAATATACCAATCATTTGTTAATTCATTTTTCCTCGTTGGTCGATGTGGACCAACCAAGGCCCTCTGACAGTTGACCCCAGGTCAACTGTGCTCTCTCATCTTATGACTTCTGTCAGACGTACAGCCTACCTGTCATCTCCCTTTTTTGTTGCCTCTGCCATATCTCTTTCGCCCTCGATCCCTTCACCCATCTTACTCCTCGTACAACCCTGATCCACCATGACCCGCCTTCTACATCATTCCTTCCGTCTTTAGTACATCACCACCCATCGAAGTTTACTCTGTATCACTATATATAATCTCCTCACCCACCTCCTTTTTGAACATTGTTCCTTTTCTCCACACACTTAGCATCTCAGATCCTTCCAAACTCTCCATCAACGTGACAACTCGCTCTAGAGTAATTTGCAATGAAGAGGTGAGGCGAAGGACTAGTTCAACCACTTTCGGCGATACCTCGTAGTCAAGGTTCTCCGCCTCGCCTTCTCACCTCCATTACCTTCCTTGTCACCTTCTCCGCCTCCCAGACCACCCAGACCCCTTCAACTCCTTTAGGATAGAAGAATCAGTGCTCCCTCTAGCGCCATCTCACTAGAGTACATCATCCCACATCATTTTACTGCGATTCTCCACTAAATAATTTGCCGCCACCTACCCCATTTCCTTGTCGTGCATTTTGTCTTATGTGCAGGTGTTGAAGTGCACATATGAGGGTTAGTTTTGCTTGAGAGCAGCCCCGGGTTTGTGCATGAGTACCATCAACCTCCAGGGGGCGTATCAGTCTCCCCTGGACTTTGTGAAGTGTCTGTGTACTACTGGGTGATTGCAGGAACACAACGAGCCACTCGGTGGTGCTGTAGGTGGCTGGAGACGCGAACTCCATACTTGCTAATGGCGAGTTCATCTCGTGATTTTCCGAGCCACTTCTACGTTATTTGACCAAGAACCCGAAGGCCAGGCATGCAGCTGTCATACGATCGACTAGTGCCACGATCGTTTATCCATTCTCGGGGATCTAATCTTCATCGTTGTATATCGAACCATCATCGCGCCACCATGTGCTACCGCGTGTCAAGTAAATCTCTTTCAACCATCTGATCAGTGCCTATTTTGGGTATTTTGCATTGTTACCCTACCTTTATTTTATTTAAATTTTAATTCTATAACTAATAAAGTATGTTTTACATCTGTTATAATATTTGCAAAGAGCCCCCTAGAGATCTTGTATATTGTATTTGGGTCTAATCTAACTCAACTCAAGTGTTGTCCCACGTGAGCTGGCATTTTGCGTAGAAGCCCTTGGAACTTTTTGTAATTGGCATTTAGTATTTAAAGTTTGAATATTAATTGTAAACTTTTGGGTTACTTGCACATATGTCCCTAACATTTATTTTAATTGCAAATAACACCTTATTAGTTTAAGTAATTTTTTGTGTTTGTTTTCTATTTTCTAAAAATATCATCTTAGCTCTGAAAATCACGAAAAAATAGGGTAACATGCATGCTAGCTCGAACGTCCGCGCTTTAATTTTAGATTTGCATTGTAGGCATTTTCTATTTCTAAACATAAAAATAGCATGTTTGATTTTCTGTTTGTTTTAAAAAATTAAAAAAATAAAACTGTATTTAAAAATTCTAAAAAAGTACTATTATCTTATTATTGTATTTTGTACCTCTAGACTTTTAAAAATGGAAAAAAGAAAAAAATTAAAAAAATCCAAAATCCTTATAAAAATTTTATAAAAATCTTTTAAAAATAAAAAAATCTTTATTTTAATATTTGAATTTTAGTATATATTATTTATTAAAAATAGTTTTGGAAAATTTTTATTTATTCAATATTTTTAAATTCCTAAACAACTATGCATATTAAATCGTCCTTGATTTTGTTTATTTGGGAATCTAAAAATATGTAAAATTAGCAAAAACATCGAAAAAATCGCAAAAATATTAGAAAAATATGAAACACGGAATTATTCTACACTTTTGTATATTATTTCTCTGTTATTTTTACATTTTATTGTTTTAGTTGACTGTTTTGTCCACATCTTTCCTTAATTATCTTTCTTGCGAGGTATTGACCGGCAACATAATCTTCTTAGGAGTTGACGCACCCGAGCTAACTAGGAGCAAGCAAGAGGAGGAAGTAAATTGAGAAGGAGACAAAGCAACCCACTTTTAGTTTTTTGAGAGAGAATTTTTCCTTTTTATTTTTAGATAAATAAATTTTAATAATTATGGGCTTGAACATTCACACTTCACTTTACACGATCCATTGCCCATGTGATTGTTTACCTAGGGACCTCATTGTGTTTTTCGTGATCGCTTTTCTTTTTCTTTGTTTTTCACCTTTATTTTTATTTATTTTGTGTGATTGAGCCCTTGTTTAGGATTTGTTTGCTCGACAGAGTAGGTCCAAAGCCCTAGTAATTTGCATTTACCTATAGTTCTCTTTTAGATATAGTCAAATTTAGTTGCTCCTCACTTAGACTTGCAACTGTATGCCGCGAGAGGTCTCCATACAATGCTTGCAGGACCCAATTGCGGTGGGCACTGAGGAGCCTCCAAGACTGTACTCTTTAGTTCCCTTTTAGGTGTTTATCACCCTATTCTTCACGCTAATAACATATTATGTTATAGGACGATTTCATCGGCATGCATTGCATATAGAGTATGTTTCAATTATACTTAGAATCATGTACGAAGAGAGTTGGAGGCAAGATGAGCACATCTATCTGAGCATACATCAATAATTTATACTTGCATTGCTTTCCTGAGTCTCTCCCTCTTATTTTGACCACTTAGGATACTAAAGGAATTGATTCCTCATTAGGGCTCGTGCATTTTTATTAAAATTCCAACAAAAGTGATAACCAATAAACTTGGGACTGTTAACGCTACTCGACCCTAAAATCTAAAAGAAAAATCCTTATCTTGGAGAGAGTAACCCCCTCATTGTATTCGCATTTTATACTTGACACGTATGTACTAAGAATTAGTATCCACTCAAGGGCCAATGTGTTTGTACAACTTTGTGAAATTCACCTAACTCTAAAATCGACAACATAAAAAGATCGAAATCTTACGGTCATCATTATGTTGAGATTGTGAATTAAGGGGTTTTGATCGTTTATATTTCTATTTGCTTGTGTGAGTACTCGATCTTCTCTATGCATTTGTGCCTTTTCTTGCATATATTGACTTGACCATCGTTCTCTCCCAAATACCCGTATTTTGTTTCAGAGATGGATGACTGGAGTGATAATGATCTAGCCTTTGTGGATCCTTCTTCCACTCCAACCAGTTCACCTCCATTTTATCAGGAGGATTTTACTTCTGAATTTTTGTTGTACATATCCATCTCACCCACAGTTTCAGGCATCGTATTTTGGTTTTTACCCACCACCACTGAAGGATACGGGAAAAATCCTCAAGTGCATCACAGAAGCGTTATGATCGCATCGAATGCGATCAGGAGCGACTAGTCGTACTAGTGCTCGATGCAGCAGAATTTAAAAAAATTTATTTGATGAAACCACATGATCCAAGAGCACTTCTCAGATCATTTCATCTAAACCACAAACAAGTAATAGGATTACCTCTTGAAGCATGGATACGATCGAGTGTCTAAATGAAGAGACCTCCTGTCTCAAGTCCGATCCGTCGGAGGAGACGCTTGCGAGCGCGGGGATGAATCGTGAGCTCCTCGCGATTCATGCTGATGATCCAAGTGGCGGATCTCCTGGTCTCATCACACGAGATCCAACATCTTCTTCACGAGCGAGACGCACTAAGGAGATGGAGATCAAAGAGTAGATGATCCGGCAGCATAACGACGATGTTGCGTCGATGACGTCTCTCACAATGGCTCCATGGTGGATGACCATTATAAGAGAGAGATAGAGACTTAACGCGTAGAGAAAATAAGAGAGAAAGAGAGAAAGAGACTCATCGAGTCAGTGTCAAGTCAAAGAGCAAGGCACGCCTCTTCTTATATAGGGTTTTGGGAGTCCATGAATCTCAATCCATGGACAACACACAATCAATGGTTGAGATTGATTTGTGTTTCTTTCAATGGCCATGATCTTGTTGTGAAAAAAACAACAACAATTAATTTAATTTAATTTAATTTAATATATATCGATAAATCAATATATTTAAATTCAAATCAATTAATTATCCTTGGAGATAAAGAAGAGAAAAACCATATCCCCTAAAAATAGGGGACAACCACTCTTCTTTAAATGAGATCTCATTGTCTCATGAGATCTCATTATATCATGTTATACCTCCAAAATTTACAACAACAATTGTTGTAAATTATTTTACAAATATAATTCACAATTATCCTGTGAAATATTGCAATCATACCATTAAAGAAAATGTGAATCATATTCACATCTCAAAACAAAATGTAAATTATATTTTCAATTAATCATCTAATGTGAATCCAATTCACATTAATAATTAATTAACAAATATAAATCACAATATGCTCTCTCTTATATAGTATAAATCACATTTATAATATATATGATTACTATGGATAGTGCTATCCACATTATTCATATCCATGATAGTTAAATCACATTTAATCATCTTGGATCTCTTTTCTCATGTGCCCAAATAACATGAATCACATTCACATTACTCATATCTCTGATAATTAAATCACATTTAATTATCTTAGATATCTTTCCTTATAATATGAATCATATTCATATTATCCATGATAATTAAATCACATTTAGTTATCAATTTTCTCGATGCTTGGATACTTATATCAACAATGAAATTTTCCATGAACTCTTTCAAGGATAATGCGCTTTCTCCGCGAAAACTTGGAGATAAGGACCGGGCGATTGTATTGTTCCATGTGTAGTGACTTGGATATTGAGATTACATCTCAAATCCAGATCTTAGGCCTCCCATAAATGCTTGATTAAATCAAGACCGCAAATTTAGTCTTCTCATTGCATCCGAATCACATTCAGATCAATGTCCAACATTTGAACCAAGATCATATTACTTCTCTACTAAGAGGAGTCACTAAAATCCAGACCCGTTTCATCACTCCCTAGGAATGGAAGCATCATGGTTATACAATCGTCTATGATCACATCACCCTCAGGTATTCCCAATACATATGCATCATGCATTTTGGAAGTACCAGAATAAACCCAAAGTATTAGATCAACTTTATACTATATACTTCAAGGTTTTATCAATAAGTTTCTCATTTGATCACTGGGATTTGGTATCGATCATATACTTTCCAAAAGCAAATATCATACCTAGGTCTTGATCATATACTTTCCAAAAGTATATATCAAACCTAATAATTTAGTCAAGCTTCTGAAATGAGACGACCGTGCATGGAATTTGATTCTTCTCAATATCTCATGAGTGAGCTCATGTCTTCCGGTTCAGTAGTGAACCTGTATGATCCCTTTGAGAGATCGTATAACTCATATTCCCTTATATGCACACCAGCGCGTCGGTGTATAGACCTTGGTTAGGTCATAAACCTATTGGTCTGCCAAATGTACATACTCAGACATATAGTAACACATCTGTCTCCGGTCAGAGGATGCGTGCCTGTATCGTGACAACATACGATATAGGACTTTGGTTGTCTCGATCTCGTTAAGTCAACTCTTTGACCCAACTAATCTGACACCTCCAAATCTCTATTCATATGCAGAGGACCTACATCAAGAGGTCGGTCAGATATCAACCTATGTGAGAAAGGATTGCCATCAACTACTCAGGATGGAGATCACATCTTAACAATCATTTGACGGTGCTTGATGAGTCCTCAATCTAACTCTTTAGATATTCATCCAAGCACCAGCCTCTATGATTCAATAATTGAATCAACAGATGTATGATCATTAAGATAGCCATGGTACATAACCCTAATTGTACTAAGGGACAGATTCCCTTTCTCTTGAAGATCCATTTACACCTTTATGGGTCTTACCCATATAGGTGGATCCTCGAGGGTCCATATACAACACTTGTATAGGAAGTCTACTTAAGACTTTATTGTTAATATACAACTTTCCATGTCATGATCCTCGGGAGCTTCATCACATGAAGTCCGATCATTGCCAGACTTAACTGACATATGGAATACATCCTCAAACTCATTTGAAGAGGTATTAATGTTTCATCTTTAATTATCCTTTTAGTTTCCGATTTTAGGAGCCTCATTATCAACTCAAGATTAAATGAGTTCCTTTACTTCATTTTCTTCTTGATTCTTAAGAGTCTCAACCTCTAAGAATCACATTCTCAGAGATGAGGTATTTTAAGAATCTCAAGGTCATAAAGTAGGTATCCCATACCATCCTTTATTTTCCTAATGAAGTAGCACTCTCTAGTGCTTAATTCCATCTTACTTGCATGGAATCTTATTAAGGATATATAGTGTAGTCTCTACTACATATATACCTGTAAACTAAGAGGTAATTATGATAAAAAACATCATTGATCAAATCATGTCACACATGATCCAATTGTATCTCCCTACAACTCTATTGAGTTTAGGTTTATCAGGAGGAGTGAGATAGAAATGATATTCATATCTCCATAAGGTATTCTTTGAATTTTATCTAACAGGTACAAGCTACCTAGGTTAGATCAAATTCATTTCATCTTTCTTCAAACTTTGGTTCTAAACCAAAATTGTGAAATCTTTAAATGTCTCAAAGGTTTCTTAGGTGAAGATAAGAAATCGCATATCACAAATAACCATTGAATGATATCACATATCATCAATGTTTATTATGATACAGATGACCCACAAGATCATGAATACCCTGGCATCTTACACCATTCCCAGAGAAGAGTGTATTGGACATATTTACTTTGAATACAATATTCACAAGTATGTAAGATTTGAACCTTCAGACAATCTAAAGTTCAATACCTCACTAGTCTATTGATCATGTGAATAGATATAAGTCCAAGACTCGATGCCGGATCATTGTCAAATGATCTTCATCCTCCTATTCATCTGTTAAGATTTAATTTTCAGTATTAGAAATCTTAATGAACCATTCATTAATTTTCTAATTTTGTGGAGTCCACTAGATGTTAGATTACTATCTGAAATATATCCATCATAACCTTTTATGATAATTCTATCTCAGAATTCATGTTTATTTCCAATATTTAGAAACAAACATTGAGTGTATTCTAATATCTAGGTCATAGAGACATTCTCTAAGACTAAGGCTCTCCCACTGAAACTTTGAAGTCTATCAATCCAACAGAGATTATTGCAACAATTACATCAATATCCATGTGGATAACTATAAACCTTAAGATCAAATTTTTTCGGTCTTCTAAAACATATGCATCAATTGCACGTGTCATTAGAAGAATGAAATACAATTATTAGTCTTTAATCTTATCTTATAAGAAAGTCAATTTCAATTATCAAATGTAGATTATTTCGATGCACTATCCGAGTCCTTCTCTAAGGATCCTAGATAGTCCAGATAGTCGTACTATCAATACATCGACTCATTGAAGTATTGGCATTCATCCAACTATCTGGATGCCATATGGAAGTCACAGAAGTAGGTCAACTCTTTGACTTTCTTCTTGCTTGTGTCAGACCCATGCTTCCACTGCGCTCTCTTTATCTATGAACAACTATTGCTCAAGACAAAGGATCTCTTATGTTGAACTCAAAAGATTTCAATATAAGAGAACTTCAACATTTATACATGCTTCATTTAATTCATACAATATTAATATTATGAAAATTCATGAATGACTTGAGTATAGACAGTAGAATTATGGCATTCATCATTACTACATCCATCTAGACTCTTAAAACATTGGTTCAGGTAGGTATTCAAACATTTTGAATACATCATCTTTTCGACCTACCATTCTGCATAATGGAGAGAACCAGGTCATTCATGATTAATGTCTAGAGCACATATGTATGCCAAAATATCTTATTTGACTTTATAAGGATTAATCGGCAATTACGATCATCATCGACATGTCACTTCCAAAGTTCACTCGATGAAAGATCAAGACTATAGAGATATACGAACCCTAAGGTGATGTTTTATTGTCTTATTTAATTATCATACCTCATTATGTTTAGGAATCTTGCACAATGCAACCACATACATTATGTGTCCAACTGCAAGTACAATATATGTATCATGAGTCCAATCCATGATATTTTACTAGTTAATATTGAGTATGACATTGAGTGGGTTTCATGAAGGATTATCTGAAATAAGAAATTTGCATAAGTGTATATATATATATATATATTTCACTTTGATTTAGGAGTTTTTATATCAAAGTTGTCTTGCCTTGTCAACACTGAAAGTTCATTCCCTTAATCACTTTCAATGTAAGATATATACTTACCATTATATCTCAAGCAAGATCTAGGATCTCCTTCCTTATCTTTGTCACATCCCAATAATATGAGAACTTGTGACTCCGATAAAAAGAAGTAGGAACACATTCCGCCTTGCAAGTCCAACTTGCATCTCCCAATTCGGTCTTTAACACCCAGGTCCACCACCCCTAAGGCGATGTTGACCCGTTGTTAATTGAACCAACCGTCAATAGGATTAGAACTCGCTATACACAATCCAATATCACCCCAATAATATGAGGACTCTATATTGGGGTCACTACGCATCGAGAAGCAAAGAGCCCGATCCAGATGCGCTTGCATACATGAGCTGTCACTTCAGACATGCGTCTCATACATACAATCCCTAGTGACGGAACCCTTCTCCTTGACGGGAGACCATGGATGTCACTTATATGATCCTCCATATCATATTCAAATTCTAATTAATCATCATGAATCACATTCATTATGATTAATTCTTCCAAGGGAAATACACATCTAATCATAATAGAGTGCTTTTACTTGGATATAATCAATTTAATCACATTAAATTAATTATCAATCCAATTTTCAATCAACAAACTTGATTATTACTTAAATGGGAGGTATAATCTCAAGGTATATATTATTCGATTTTTAATAATTAGAAAAATACACTTTGACTTCTCCGGCATTATCGAGTCCCTACCCGTTATCATGGCCAGTACCAACGAGAGTGGGACGGACCACATACACTGCAACCCACTACCCAATGCTCTCCACTAGTCACCATATCCACCTCAGGAAAGGATAATGCCAGATAGATCATTGTGTACTTTGAGATGCTCATCGGTTTTTCAACCGAAATCATACCATATAATATACATCAAAACAATTTTGATTATATTATAAGGAGATTTGCTAAAAAAATCCCCAATCCAATTCAAGCAAGAGGGTTTTTCATGTAAAAGTTGTCCTACAACTTTTGTAGGATAAACTAGGGTTTTGCATGAAAACAATGTTTGTTGATGGTTTCATATCAACCAATTATGATCAAGATCAACTATCTTATCATTTTGGTTGGTGAAATGTCATTCAAGGAATTGATTATCATCTTTAATTATTTCACAGATATATATCAATAATCATTTCAGAAAATTAGCAATTAATTTCCATTAATTTATTTGAATGACAATCACAAGGTTTTGGATAATCATGCAATTTCCAGCAATGACCCTCACTAACTTAAAAATAGCATATCTCATTCATTTTAAATCTAAATTAAGCAAAATCAATTTCCAAAGATTGATAACTTGATTTAAAAACGAAATCATGTGATAAACAAGCATTTCCGGGCATTTTAAAATCGTAATTAACATCTTAATTACGTCTCTAATCGCCATCCCCGAAACAATGGATATATGGTTAAAAAAACGACCATATCTTGAGCAAACGAATCCAAATTACACAAACTCAAATCCTATTGTTT
Organism: Ottelia alismoides; assembly: GCA_037367405.1. Classification (NCBI taxonomy): domain Eukaryota; kingdom Viridiplantae; phylum Streptophyta; class Magnoliopsida; order Alismatales; family Hydrocharitaceae; genus Ottelia; species Ottelia alismoides. Next base: position 404,270 of record JAZKJV010010768.1, on the reverse strand, counting down.
TCTTGATTAATGGAGAACATTTTCCAATTTAAATTTCGTATTTAAACATTTTTAAACATGTTTAAAACTTTATTACAAGACAGGGCTGCGAAAATTGAAATGCTAAAATCTTCACGAACCAAATCGAGCCCAAATCTTCGTAGGTTCATGGATCTCATCCAAAACCTTCGAAAACCTGGCTCTGATAACACTTGAAGGATACGAGAAAAAATCTTCAAGTGCATCACGGAAGTGTGATGATCGCATCGAATGCGATCGGGAGCGACTAGTCGTACTAGTCGCTCGATGTAGCGGAATTTAAAAAAATTAGTTGATGAAATCACATGATCCAAGAACACTTCTTGGATCATTTCATCTAAACCACAAACAAGTAATAGAATTACCTCTTGAAGTGTGGTTGCGATCGAGTCTCTAAACGAAGAGACCTCCTATCTCAAGTCTGATTCGTCGGAGGAGACGCTTGCGAGCGCGGGGATGAATCGCGTGCTCCACGCGATTCATGTTGATGATCCAAGCGGCGGATCTCCTGATCTCGTCACACGAGATCCAACATCTTCTTCACGAGCAAGACGCACCGAAGGAGATGGAGATCCACGAGTAGATGATCTGGCAGCATAACGACGATGCTGCATCGATGACGTCTCTCGCAATGGCTCCATGGTGGACAGCCATTACAAGAGAGAGATAGAAACTTGGCGTGTAGAGAAAATAAGAGAGAGAGAGACTCGCTGAGTCGGTGTCAAGTAGAAGAGCAAGGCATGCCTCTTCTTATATAGGGTTTTGGGAGTCCATGGATATCAATCCATGGACAACACACAATCAATGGTTGAGATTGATTTGTGTTTCTTTCAATGGCCATGATCTTGTTGTGAAAAACACAATAACAATTAATTTAATTTAATTTAATATATATCAATAAATCAATTTATTTAAATTAAAATCAATTAATTATCCTTGGAGATAATGAGGAGATAAACCATATCCCCTAAAAATAGGGGACGACCACTCTTCTTATGAGATCTCATTTATCTCATGAGATCTCACTGTCTCATGAGATCTCATTATCTCATGATATATCTCCAAAATTTACAACAACTATTGTTGTAAATTATTTCACAAATATAATTCACAATTATCCTGTGAAATATTGCAATCATGCCATTAAAGAAAATGTGAATCACATTCACATCCCAAACGAAATGTAAATTATATTTTCAATTAGTCATCTAATGTGAATTCAAGTCACATTAATAATTAATTAACAAATATAAATCACAATATGCTCTCTCTTAGATATTGTAAATCACATTTATAATATATATGATTAATATGGATAGTGCTATCCACATTATTCATATCCATGATAATTAAATCACATTTAATCATCTTGGATCTCTTTTCTCATGTGCCCAAATAACATGAATCACATTCACATTATTCATATCGTTGATAACTAAATCACATTTAATTATCTTAGATATCTCTCCTTATAATATGAATCATATTCATATTATCCATGATAATTAAATCACATTTAATTATCAATTTTCTCGATGCTTGGATACTTATATCAACAATGAAATTATCCAAGAACTCTTTCAAGGATAATGCACTTTCTCCACAAATACTAGGAGATAAGGACAAGGTGATTGTATTGTTCCACGTGTAGTGACTTGGATATGGAGATTACATCTCAAATCCAGATCTCAGGCCTCCCATAGGTGCTTGATTAAATGAAGATCGCAAATCTCATCTTCTCATTGCATCCGAATCACATTCAGATCAATGTCCAACAATTGGATCAAGATCATATTACTTCTCTACTAAGAGGAGTCACTAAAATCCAGACCCGTTTCATCACTCCCTAGGAAAGGAAGCGTCATAGTTATATAATCATTTATGATCACATCACCCTCAGGTAGTCCCAATACCTGTACAACTTGCATACTGGAAGACCCAGAATAAACCCAAAGTATTAGATCAACTTTATACTGTCTACTTCAGGGTTTTGCCATTAAGTTTCTCATTTGATCATTGGGATTTGGTATCGATCATATACTTTCCAAAAGCATATATCATACCTTGGTCTTGATCATATACTTTCCAAAAGTATATATCAAACCTACAAATTCTATCAAGCTTCCAAAGCGAGACGACAGTGCACGGAATTTGATTCTTTCCAATATCTCATGAGTGAGCTCATGTCTTCTTGTTCAGTAATGAACCTGTATGATCCCTTTGAGAGATCGTATTACTCACATGCCCTTATATGCACACCAGCGCCCCGATGTATAGACCTTGGATAGGTTATCAACCTATTGGTCTGCCAAATGTACATACTCATACATATAGTAACACATCTGTCTCCGGTCAGAGGATGCGTGCCTGTATCGTGACAGCATACGATATAGGACTTTGGTTATCTCGATCTCGTTAAGTCAACTCTTTGACCTAACTAATCTGACACCTCCGAATCTCTATTCCTTTACAGAGGACCTGCATCGAGAGGTCAGTGAGATATCAGCCTATGTGAGAAAGGATTGACATCTCCTACTCAGGTTGGAGATTACATCTTAACAATCATTTGATGGTGCTTGATGAGTCCTCAATCTAACACTTTAGATATTCATCCAAGCACCAGCCTCTATGATTCAGTAATTGAATCAATAGCTGTATGATCATTAAGATAGCCATGGTACATAACCCTAATTGTACTAAGGGACCTATTATGCAAATTAGTTATTCTTCATTTCAGATCAGGGAATGATATGTGCAATAACATTTATTGCATAATGACTTATCGTGGGCTCGCATGTCCAACAACCACCACCGTCACAGTGCCCTCCATCTCACCCACCTGAGATTAAGCTGTTGGAGTCACCTCTTATGGGTACCACTATTGAGTACATGACCAAGATAATAGAGCAAATGAATCAGAGGATTGATGACCTCACTAATATAAATAAGAGCCATACAACCGCTTCATCATCCGATTTCATGGATTCATTTGAGGATGCCCATGAGAGGTTGCAATCGCCCAAAATACAAAAAATGAGAAAACATAAAAATACAAAAATATTTTGGGAGACACCTTGTCTAATCAGCTTGCGAGGAGAGGACACCCATGCCTTATCCTTTGACCACATACACATCCATCACAATCCTCACCTTTGCTCCCAAGGATGACACTATACAAACTTCTCTTTGTCATCCTTGTGTAGACAATGATTCTGATCTCTTCCTTTTATAGAACTGATAAGATATTTAAAAAAATTTGACCATTCTTGAATTGGTGGTAGCCATTCTTGATATTGTTAGAGCCCCACTTCACTAGCCATCACCCAATTATCTGCACCCAAACCCAAGAAAAGAAAACAAATAAGAACATCCGAGTGACACATTCTGACCATGGCCATTGCCCATGCTATCACCTACTATCCATCTATTAGGAAAGGGAACACTGGTACACTTCTTGTAAGTTGCACCATTTCTTACTATTCTTGTGATCATACTCTCCTTGACATTGATGCTTCAATTAATAAAATACACGTATCGTTGGTATAGTCTCTTCATCTTGACTCTGTCCAGAACATTAGGATGATATGCCAAATTACTGATGGATCAATTAAAAGGTCAAGGGTTATTCTATAGAATGTTGTCATTCAAATCTAGGGCATGAGCTTCAATGTTGGTTTTGTCATATTGCATATGGAGACCTTCACCCCTGTGGAGCATCCTCTAATCATCCCGGGATGACTTTTTTCTCACCTCTGTGAGAGCCGTTATTGATTATGGATCTAGAGAGGGATTCTCTTTCATTCTGTTGATGGAAGCATTGTCGTGATCACCACACCTACCACATACTAGAGACCCGCATCTGATAAGAGTGTACATGTGTTAGCCGACCATAGGGACTATGATCTTGATGTTAATACCATAGAGGTTTGCTTTAGGATGTATGAAACTAAGATTCGAGAATTCATCATCAGGGAGGAAGATTCGAAAAACATATACCTTAGAGTTCCCCATTCCAGTGTGTGGCGATGCATTGATGAAATCCACAACATTTACACCATAGACACCTTAGTGCGGAGGGCAGACACGGGAGAGACCTCACAGGACGGACTTGACTTGACTACTTTCATAGATGAGTTTGTACCTTTTCATTGTGACATCTGTGAAACTTCCCAGGCTGGACTTGACCCTACTACTTCCATTGATGAGTTTGTGCCTTCTGCTGAGAACCCCAAGATGAACCTGATCACACTACTTCTATCGACAAGTTTGTGCCTTTCCTTTATGTGGTTGTTGAGGAACATCATCAGGTCAATCCTGATCGGTTTGTTTCAGTTGATGATACAAATATAGACTTGTGCTTTGTTCGATCCATTCCTTAGCGATCATGCAAGAATGCCCGCTTTCTACCTTCTTGATCTCTATATAGACTCCACTTTGTATATCAGCTTTCATTTTCTTTCTACCATCTACACCCCATTCTAGTTGTTTGCATTGCTTAAAACGTACTTTGTCCTAAGTATAGGGGGCGACGAGTCGAGTGTTCTTTCTTAGTTCGATTTCATCACTTTTGTTGTTGCATACACTTTAGGATCTTTTACCCTAAATGTAGGGGGTGATGCGTACATTCTCCCCATGTATCTATCATATTCTTTTCTTGATCTCCTCAACTGACTCCTCTCTTGTTGATATTTTTTTCTATACTTAGGAATATCTTACCCTAAGTATAAGGGGAGACAGACTGAGTTGTGATGTGTTTATTCCCACCTTAGGCCCTCCATGCATATACATACAATCTGTATCTTATGTATTGGGGGGACGGTTGAGCTCTCATTCTTCATCAATATATTATTCTTTAGTCATTGTAATATAGTTCGTTTATACTCAGTACGAGTTATGTCTTCTCTTTTTCTCACTCATCTATGAAGACATAACTCAATTTAAGTATGGGGGGGGTATATACATTGTATATACTTAAGACATAACTCGTACTTCCGTGTTTCAATGCTATGGATAATTAATAAAAAAATACAGAATTCTTTGTATATACGGATTAATAAATTAGGTTAAAAATGCTTTTGCAAAATATTTAAAAAATGGTTTGAAAATATTTTTGAAAATCTTTTGAAAACTATTTGGAAAATACTTTGTAAATCTTTTCAACCTTTTTAAAAATATTTCTATTTATAAAAATTTCTTATCCTTGTTTTAATAAATTTTATTGAAAATCTATTTGCATTTTTTTAAATGGTTGGAAAAATACTTCCAAAAATCTGTACATATTATTTGCCAAATCTTTGCAAAATGATTTTCAAATTTTGTAAATGTTTGTAAAAAAATTGTCGAATTATTCTTTCAAAATAAAGTTATAAAAATGTTTGTCAAAAGCTTTGCAAATTAATTTGATAGCTATAGAAATTATTGACAAACCTTACAGACAAAATTTGTAATTAACATATGTAAATTCCTACCTAATTCTTATAAATAATAGAAGGCACTCTCTATAAGTATCTGCACATAGTATTTTGCTAAATTTTTAAAAAAATCCCAAAAACATTTCTAAAATCTTTTCAAAACTAAAAAAAATTTGCAAATCCTTTTCAAAAATTCATAAAAAGGTTAAAAATTAGAAAATTGCATCACAAAAATATTTGCTTTTATTGTACATATCACTTGCCTTTTTTATTGATGTTGATAACTGAACTGTTTAAGTAAAATCCGAAGTTTGGAGCTTGGTTGGACCGTAAATTTATTGATCACAAAAACATTATAGGAATTGGAATTGAGATGCTTTAGGTCTGATAGACTTCATTCTTTGAGACCGCGAGACTAGGTTCAATGTCATCTTGACTTCCTAAGTAGAATATTTCGGAACACACACATGACTCTTGTTGATAATGAGGTCTTATGATAGAAGTTGTGGGTTGCAATAATGCTTAAAAAGAAGGATAATCTACTAGCTCAAGAGGAAAAAGTACATATGTAAATGATGTTGTATATAGTATCCAAAAAAAATGTAAAAACTCAAATAAATAGACATGCCTAAATGAAAATAAAATGCACGTAGGAGCATGTTCATATTTGTATAGCCAATAAGCAAGCTTGAGCTTCAACATCAAATATATGTGAGCCTATAGCCCGAAGACTTGGCTACACTAGTCAAGCATCCTAGAATAGGTCATTACACTGGTTACCGTCCATTCTTCTCTCCACCTCCTCTTCTTGAGATGGTTGCACTTGAACTTAGAAGGTAATACCCCACTTCTCGAGGAAAGAGTTATTGTATTGGGGAATTAGTATCACCATGTTGGAGAAGACTGACTTTTTCTGCTTCAGCTGAGGAGAGCTACATATCCCTTACATTATACAAGATATATTCATTGTCATGAGTGTTTGCTTAAGAGTTGACTTATTCTAACTTGTCTATTGAGGATACTTGAGCAAAGTTTGTGGTTCTTAGAAGTTGTTCTGTTTCAAATTCGGTTCCCAATAAGGTTCCAACCAAACGGACAATCCAAAGGTCCAACTGAGCTCCAAACTTTGATTTTATGAAGATAAGCTTGAGAATTAAAATCAATTCACATTATTTTCCTTTTCTTTTCCTTATTTTATTTTATGCACTTATTACATAAGTATTTGCTAGGGACAAGCACATGCATGTACATAGGGGGTGACTAATCTCCATTTCATCATCTTTATTCTTTCATATTGACCTTTAATCCCTAATCAAATTCAAACCAATAACATTAATTTGTACAAAATAACACTCACTATTTATTGCACAAATATTGTTTATAATACTATAATTAATACCAAAATTAAATAACAAAGGAAAGAAAAGAAAAATAAATAAAATACTAGAGGTATTTTATGACCCCAAACTCCGAGATCAAGTCAATATGGTCGACATGGAATAATGTAGGGGGAGATCAGGGCCAAAAATACAATAAAATCCCAATTTATTTATTCATTAATAATCCATTTTTGGGACCCATTTTATTCTTTATATTTATAAATAAATCAATAAACTTTGTACGCAATTGTAGATGAACATACATATTAAATTCTAAATTTATTTCACATTTAGATATTATACGGTGTACATTTTACACTCATAATATAAAGCTAAAATCCAATCCTCCCAAACTCATATTCTTCATATGAACTCAAAATTCATAAAAAAACATCATTAATTGTATATAACTTTTTATTAGCTAATTAATTAAGGTAGTTTCACTTAATTTGAGTTTAGATGTAAAAGATAGATTTTGGACCCTTATTATACAATATACCTACCCACTTAATGGTCTAGTGGTAGTACAGTGTGTCTACCACACAAAAGACCAGGGTTCAAATCCCACTCTTGCAGTGGTTGCGTTAGGTAGTCGACGGCCAGCGTAAAAATAGTCGAATCTTTCAGCATGGATTCGAGCAAGAATCCATGTAGTCGACCCTACTTTTAGTGGGAGAAGGCTTAGTACATTTTTATTATACAATATACCTGAATAAAATATTCAACTTATTTATTCTTAATATTTTCATAATTTTATATTCTTATAATTTTGTAAATATTATTCTATTATATGTACATAATTAAAATAAAATAAAACTATTGAAAATATACAAAAATAAATAATTATATAAAATACACGGGTAAATATATTGTAGACTACCTATATAATTTACATCTTTATATAAATAAGGGTAGAAATGAACTTAGAAAAATGCAATAAAAATATATTTAAGTGTATTAAATAAGTTATAAATATATAAATTATGTGATTAAAATAATAAAAAATACAAAATAAAATTGAAATATAGAATATATAAGTAATTATAACCATGATTATACTTGTGAATAATGATTTGTAATAAATTAATCCATAAAAATAAATAAAATCGGATTAAAATACTACATAAAATAATAACAAACTTTTATTTTATAAATTTCATTTGATTAATTCATTTATTATTTTTTTGAATTTACAAAACATTTATTAATTCCTTTTTTCATGGTTCGTCCATGTGGACCAACCAGGGCCCTCCGATAGTTGACCCCAGGTCAATTGTCCTCTCTCTTCTTCTGACTTCTGTCAGACGCGCGGCCTACCCGTCATCTCCCTTTTTCCTTCCTCTGACATGCCTCCTTAACCCTCAATCCCTTCACCCATCATACTCCTCGTACAACCTTGATCCACATCGACCAACCGTCTGCAGCATTCCCTCCATCCTTCGCACGCCACCGCCCATCGAAGTTTACTCTATATCACTGTATATAATCTCATCATCTGCCCCCTTTTTAAAGGTTGGTCCTCTTCACCCCACACTTAGCCCCTCGGATTCTTCCCAAACTCTCTGGCAATGTAACAGCTCGCTTGAGAGTGATTTGTAGTGAAGATGTGTGATGGAAGACCGTTTCCCCCACATTCGACGAGACCTCGCTGATGAATCCACGACTCATCATCTCAATATCTTGATCTTAGCAAAATCCCCGAGTAAAAGCTCATAAAAATGTACATAAATTCATTAAATTAACAAAATATCTCTTGTAAATAAAACACACTAATTATTGTGTATTAGATTGTACAAAATAAATTAACAATAAAATGCCGCAAAATCAAGGGAGTTTCTCACTTGTAAATAGCCCAAAACTTCATGTATTTTTTATAATTTTATTTCAACTCCTTTTTGGCTAATTCTTTCTCCAACTTGTTCATAACATTGTATATAAAAATAAAAAAATACAAAACAAAGTTTACCTCAAATAAATGCTTCTAGATCCCAAAGGGAAAAAGCCGTAAATACCAACTTCCAAGCCAAATTCCCGCTCCGTATGAACTCCAAATTCACCAAACTCACTTTTAAAGTTCAAGTTAGAAAATTATCTATCCGACGGAAGTGGTTTCATTAAAATCAGAGCTCATTTGCATTGTATATTATGTATATATTCATTCTTTCTTCATTTTTTATTTTTCCTAATTACTAAAAATACAAAAAATATCATGATTGTGTTGTATTTTAATTATATTATTTTATTGTAAATATCTCTTATTAAAAAGATAAAAAAATACAAATTAGAAAAGTAAACAAAAATTGTACATGGTGTTTTGTCTTCTTTTGTAAATTCTCCACTATTTGTCTTCTCTTCTTATTTTATTGTATTTAAAGTAGCATACTTTTATTTTCTTTTATTTAATCACATTCTCTACAATAACTTCCCTCTCTTCATTAACCTCCAAGTCTTCTTTCAACCTCCATTCCACTCCACCATTCTTTTAACCTCCCATTCAAACTCCACCTTTCCACCATCTCTCTAACTCCCATTATTCATCTCTTTATAATCATCTCCACATTCACATTTTCCCCATCAACCATTCTTATAGAATAAGGAGAGAGCTTGGAGTGTTTTGTTGGTGACAGCGGCGACGCGTCTTCCTCAAGCGACGACCTCCTTCAGGTGAGATCCGCGGAGCTCCTCCACGTGTTACGAGTTCTACATCGAGCTCGCATAGCCTCTTCGATTTTATTTCGCCAATCGGATCGAGGCGACGATAGGAGTTCAGCGTAGCTGCTCCGCCAATCCGGCAAAGATTCAGGTAAGTATTCCATATCGTTTCTCTTGCTATTTTATATTATCTAATATTTTATTTTCTTGTTGTGTTAGTCAAAATCATATTTTTTTATATCATCACCAACTCATACTCTTATCCTTATTATCATATTTCCTGTTTAAGAAAATTAAAATCTAAAACAAAAAAATTAGAACAGCAAAAATAGCAAAAAAAATCAAAAAAAATAAAAGAAATTGGAGGGAAGCCGCAGCCCACGGCCGCCGCCCCCCTGTACCTCCACCCGCGCCTCACACACGCCGCCTCCGCGAGCGGCGCCACCAGCGACGCGTGGCCAACCACGCCGCCGCGCCTCCTCCTCCTCTCGATCCAGGCCGCCCGCTGCCCTCCTGATCCACGCGACGCCGCTGAACCGCGCCGCTCCCTGCCCACTACCCCTCTCTCACCCGCGCCCACGCGCGGCCTCGTGACTGCCACCTCCATCGCGGGAACCCACCGCCCAGCCGACCCCAGCACCTCCTCCGTCTCCTCCCACCGCTCGCCGCGCGCCGGCGACGACCTCCGTCGTTCTCCTTTGGGTTCATCCCCATCGTGAGGAAGAAGAAGTCCCTTTCCCTTTCTCATTTTTTTATTTTGTAAAAATTACACCTTTATCTTTTCATATTTCTATAATTACAAACAAGTCCATGCACATGCTTTTGTTGTAATTATTGTCTTTCTATTTTGCAAGAATACCCCGGTGTTTGTACTCGAATTTGGACCTCATTTTGGCGTCTTTTTATTTAATGAAAAATAGCATTGTGTTGAGCAACTTATTCTCTATCATCTGAATATTTAATTATATTTTTGTGAGATATTGTGAAATAATTAAAATTGTGCAACTTAACTATTGCATATTTTACCTAATCTAGACTCTTAAATTTATATCTCACACATGGTTGCTCTAAAAATTCCACAAAAAATATGTGTGATGCCCTGATATATGATTAACTTACTGTCCAAATTTCATCTAAAGTGGAGTTCTCTTGTCCTGAAATAAATTGTAGAGCGATTTTAGTAATTGATTTTTAATTAAATTCATGTACATCATTTTTGTGAAATTTCAAGTCTCCTGAATTATATATGAAAATATCTTTTTGAGATAATTCGCATTTTGATTAATTTGATAATGTGGATTTATTAGAAATTATTTACTCACTATTGCTCTGTTTTCACTAAAAAATCCATAAAAAATTCATATATTGTCAAAAAATTCCAAAAATATTACTGTAGTCTCCTTGCATCATGTTTTCATTCCAGTAATTTTTTCATATTTTTTGCTTACTGTTTGTGTGAGAAATTGCGAAAAAAACCCATAAAAAGTGTGCATTTTTACTTATTGCATTTTAACCCCTAAAATTCTAAAAAAATATGTTTTGCATTCATCTCTGGGTTAGGACTCTAGGAAAAATATAATTTGGCTAAATTGGACTAATTTGACATTAAAATTAATTTGGCCTTGTTGTGTGTTTTCTTAGTGTTATAATTCACTTGCATTTGCATTCTATTTGCATAAAAAAATTATAAAAAAATCTGCATTGGAAATCTAAAACTTAATTTTCAAATTACCCCCGAAGTTGTTCCTTTGCCTCCCTGTGTTCGACCCCGGACATTGGAATATAAATTAAGCCGAGACACTCTTCACAGAGATCTTCACTCGGTTCTGATTGAATCGCTAAGTACACGTGCTTCAACGTGACCGAATTATTTATCGTATTTAGCGACTCGTCAGATGGCGCCGTTGCCGGGGAGGCAAACGGCTTAGGGACTAATATAAAAATTTGGATTTAGATTTCATTCACTCGGGTAGTCTGACCCCCGAGCCACTTGTAATTAGTCCATTTTCCTTTCAATTATTTTTCTTCATATTCTTGTATATATTTTATTGTTTATCTCTCTAATATAAATCTCATTTTCCTTGCGAGGGCCCGGTGGACTTGGAGTGCATCGGAGGTCGACGGACGCGACGCACGCCGACTGCTGAAGAGCTTGGAGAATTTATTTATTTCGAGAGAGTTTTTGTAATTATTGTAATAATTTAGGTAATTGGCACTTTCCAGCGGCTCTTGTTTGAGAGCTCGCTCTTGTAACTGGACTGCACATTTGACCCACTTGTGGTCGTGTGGTTGCTTGATGTAGAATAGGACCTGCACTTGCGGCTCTTAGAGCATATTTTATTAGAATACCTTTATTGCTTGTGCTCGTAATTTTTAGGACCACACATCACTTTTAACGAGACACACTTAGACCGCAGAGCTATTAGTCAAATTTAATTTGTTCATCACTCGCTAATAGAACTGCCTGTCTAGGAACGGTTTTCTCGTTTGCATTTATTTAGTATAAAATTTCAATTCTGCCTTGCATCCCGCATGTAGAGCGCGAGGATCACTGTAAGTCTTCTGAACTGGGCATGCATCATTGATTTCATTATTTGCATCGGCTTTTCTCGACTCCCTCCCCTTGGTTTTTGAAACTTAGGTTAAAAGGAAATCAGGACTGATCGTTAGACGTGCTTTATTTGGTGGACTAATCAAGTGATAATCAAACTTAAAATCGGGACTGCTAATCAGAGTTGATAAAAAAATTGACTAAAACTAACACTTGTTTTGGGAGAGAAAAACCCACATTGTATGCTTGGCTAATTGTGGTTGTTGAGAGGTGAGGACACATCCCTAGGATAGTGCCCAAAACCTACTTTTTAGCCTTGCGTAATTGGATTTAAATCTTGATTTATCACCTAATTAAAACTGAAAAGATAAATGGTCGGACTTTTGCGACCATCACTGTGTTGAGTAGGTGAACTCAGGGTTTGCTCTTGTGTTTGTTTGTTTTGTATGTTATTCGGTGCACTTGCACGCTTTCTTCCTCGATCCGCTTTATTCTCCCATTTTCCCTCCAAGATGTCAGAATATTGGTCATCATATCCATGTCATTCTTTTTCGACCATATTTCGATCATCTCCACCCTCTCATTCCTCTTCATACGCACACCCCAACCGCGAAGTCAGAACTCCGACTGACTTCCGCACTTCTTCGTCCTTCTCACCTACCCCACATTCTTACACCCATGACCCACAACCACCCTATATTGACTCAACATATTCTCGTCCGTTTGCTGGAATCAAGGAACAAATCGAAGAGCAAGCGACTGCTGAGATGAATGATTGGCATAATCAGTTGACCCCACATACCTCATTCTCACCTCGAGTTAGGACCGGACAACAATTGACCTATACACATCCTGACTTAACCTTTGGGTACAATAAGGTCAACCAGACAAACCGAATGGAGAAGCCTGCACTACATGATCTTCCTGACTTGATTGACCTCAGTGATAGAGCCGACATTGACCAACCTTCATATCACCCATTCGGAGAGCCAACATATACAGAGGATTGGATTGATACAACTGATTTACATACCCCCTGTCTACTAACTCCATCTGAGGAGGCTCCGATCAACAACTGCCATAAAAATGGGCCATACTCAACCCAGTATTGCACACCTGAGTCAAGGTGTATTGAGTATAAGAGCCCGAGTTCTCAGCGGTATCCTCCAAATGAGCAGACTTCTCTCATGATGTGTCATGAGAACTTATTGGAGGATGACATTGGTAGACTGATTAAGAGTCCAGGTAGGAATGTGGATCATGGATTTTGCAGATTGAATCTTGAAAACCTGGAAGACACCGGATTGACCACACGTCATGTACAGCTGGAGTCCCTTCTACCTCCCTCTTCTATTAACCACTTTCCCTCCATACAAAAGTCTGTACATTCTCCTAGTCCTCCTTCATCTATCAAAAAGACTAAAAAATGGAAAAACCGGAAAATACCATAAAAATTGAAAATGGAAAAGACTTACAAAAATTGGATCCCGCAGTTAGGGAAGCACTTGATAGAGAGTTGATTTTTGAGCTTCTCTTGATAATGGCCATTGAACACTTTCCCGATCTTAAAATATTTGTGAGAAGTAAATTAATGCCTAAAAGGTCGGGCAATAAGAGAACAAGGACTGAGATACATATAGTGTCTATGGCCACATCTTTGATGATAGGGAGAAAAACTAAGAGCCACAGAGTAAAGCGGTTGCCTAGGTTTGATTGTGAAATCAAAGATACCACATTCACCCATGCAAGAATTGATGATGACTTACCGATTAATATCCTCCCGACCTCTGTGTTTTCCAAGCTCAAACTTGGATCTGCCAAAAAGTCAAGAGAGATCATTCAGTTGGCGGATCGGTCTGTTAAACGGTCAAGAGGAACCATTTCAGTCATCGTTACTTTCCAAGGTGCTCTATTACAAGTGGACTTCACGATCATTGATATTGAGCATCGAGGAGAGTTCACCCAGTCTCCGATCATTCTCGGAAAGCCGTTCTTAGCTTTGGCTAAGGCAACTATAGATTGCTAGACCAGGGATATCGATTTCACTGCATTGGGAGCACTCCGACCTCACCCAATCTTTGAGGACACACGATATTCCAAGGTAACCCGTAAGGTTGCAGACAGTCGTGACCTTCGAGAGACAGTTGAGTCCCGTCTCTCTACTACACCTGAGATACCGACTGTCCAGACGACCATTAGTTTAGAGAATTCCTACAACCACACACCGCATACTGCCTGCACCACCACTACGACAGCTTCTAGAGAGGACTCACGACCAGAAGCTATCATTGAGTCGGACATGACCTTTGTGGATTGCCTTGATCATTTCGATGATCCGACACAAGAACCCAACAATGTCAAGCCAACTGAGAACACTATGCCTTACCAGAGACGTGTGCTGACCCTGCAGGAGTACTACAATGCATATGGTGACTCATCTGATGATGAACCTCTAGTCAGCACCTCACTACATCAATGACCTACACCGAAAGAGACAACTGGGACCAAATTGACCAATCTTGATAAATCGGTTGCTCCATCCTCTAGTCGGTCATCTGGTAAGAAGAAGAAGAGTATTGATTCCTCAAGGTGTTCCCCCGAACCCCTCAAGGCTTGTCAATCTCCTCTTCCTCTTGATGCTTCAGGTTCTAGAAAACCGACTAAGAAGGTTACCTTCGATGTTCCAGAGAAGGTACTTTCTGACGAGTCCTCATTAGGTCCGAATGAGGTGATCTACATGAGTGAGCTTAGTTTGGTTGTTCTGAAGCCATATTTGAGCAAGCAGCCATGTGTCGACCCTCATTGGACATTCCCCACACCTCACTATTATTCTTCTACGAACGATTCTGACAGCGACACATATGTATACTACCCACCCCCTCGCTCCTGCAAGAAGGTCCGTCACAAACCTTCTTGATCCTTGTACAGATTCACTCCTCTTGTACATCCTCCCTTCTTTGTATATTCCCCATATCACATCGGTTCTCACACTTACTCTTGTCCTATACTTAGGCTTACCAAGAGCCTAAGTATAGGGGGAGTCGATGCCCGCCGTGTATATACTCATCCATTTCTCTTCTTGACATCGTCCACCCCATTTTTGCTCTTCTTCTACACTTAGGTTGTCCAGAGCCTAAGTATAGGGGGGGTGGATCGACTTCTATACTGTTTATTATTTTAGCCATCCTATGCTTAGCACGAGCTATGTCTTTTTCTCGCTTATTGTGCCATGAGGACATAGCACATGCTAAGTACAGGGGGCGTGTATATATTACATATATACTTTACCCATAGCTCGTACTTTCACGTATGTTTGTATATATTATACAATAATTATGGGGTGGGTAAAAAAAACTTTTTCAAAAAAATTTCTTAAAAAACCTTTTCAAAAAAATGTTTTTTTTCTCTTTTCTTATTTGCTCTAAAAATATTTTTTTTTTCAAAAAGTCCTTTCTTATTTACTTATCTTTTTCAAAAAAACTTTTAAAAGAAAAAAAACAAACAAAAAAAACTTTTTCTTACACAAACAAAACAAAAAAAAAGAGAGAACAAAACTTTTTCAAAAAAAAACTTTCCTCTTTTCCTTTGTTTTTCAAAAAAAAACTTCTTTGCCTTTGTTTGTCAGAAAAATATATTTTTGGAAAAAAAATTTCTGAAACTTAAAAAAATCACAAAAAAAACAAACACTAACTAATAAGTTGGTTTAATCCCTGACACAATTCACATTCACACAAGACTAGTGATGTTCAAGAACACTTGGTTTATGAGCTCTTGAGATTTTGAGTTAACCAGCCTTAGTCATTGGGGTCTTGGACTTAATTATTCACATTTCCCTAGTTTGAAAGATTTGTGTGCTATATTGCATGCTTAGTCTCTACCTTAAGAATATGATCATCACCTCACATACACGACTGCAGTTATGATGAGATGAGTTGAAATTTCACTTGAGGATCTGGGATGAGGGATTTGAGTTTGGACTTGATTTGATGATGCTCGAGGATGGGATAAAATCAATGAAGGCTTCATGATACCTGAGTGTCAGCATCTTTAGCCAGTATGAGAACATGGTTCTTGTAGTATCTCTTGACATCTACCTATGTGCCAGGGTGTGATAAAATAAAAAAATGTTGATCAGTGTGCGTCAACTCTTGGTAATAGCAGTGGAGCTAGCCAAAAATACTACAAAGCAATGAAATGTCAAAGAAAAGCTCTCATTCCATACAAAGTCAATTATCAAAAGAGCTTCCACCAAAGGCGAGCGCTCCCAACCATTTCAAAAGTGTCCACTTGGACCACCGCTATTAGGACCAGGAGTCGGGCTTGCACCAAAAAAGGGCTCTACATCGTAAATGCTACAAGTCTGGGTGTAGAAGGTATCATAGATACTCAAAAAAGGCACACCCCGATGTATTCCCAGGAAAACAAGTGCAGACGGCTCCAACTTCTCTTGACGGACGCACTGATCAACACCAAAAAAAATGCATTGAGTAATAAGGCACTCGAGAGGATCCTTGTTCCAATGAGAGGGAGAGATGAAATGACACAATCCTATGCCCTCCATCAACTGACCTTCCATCTACACTGTTATGTCTGATAACTAAAGAGACGGTGGATTAGATGCAAGAAATGGTTTATTCCCTAGTGTTGAGGATCGGGTCCATAGGAGAGTCTCTTGGACTGGAACCTTTGGTGACGTTGTGACTCTACTCTTGTAACTGCGGTCAACACTTAAAGTCATATCCCTACTATATATGTATACAAAGAGAGTCTGATGATTAGGGAAATTGGATACCTTTTGACTAGAGCTTGGTTCATCTTAGAATTTTAGGATTTCCAAAACTGAGAGTTCTTGAACGGATCAAGTCTTGTATTCCACATGTACAGTCAGGGGTTAATCCAACTTATTCATTCTTTATTTGCTCGAGGACTAGCAAAGTTTAAGTATAGGGGGGTGATGAATCCACGATTCATCATCTCAATATCTTGATCTTAGCAAAATCCCCGAGTAAAAGCTCATAAAAATATACATAAATTCATTAAATTAACAAAATGTCTCTTGTAAATAAAACACACTAATTACTGTATATTAGATTGTATAAAATAAATTAACAATAAAAAGCCGCAAAATCAAGGGTGTTTCTCACCTGTAAATAGCCTAAAACTTCATGTATTTTTAATAATTTTATTTCAACTCCTTTTTGGCTAATTCTTTCTCCAACTTGTTTATAACAATGTATATAAAAATACAAAAATACAAAACAAATTTTACCTCAAATAAATGCTTCTAGATCCCAAAGGGAAAAAGCCGTAAAGACCAACTTCCAAGCCAAATTCCCGGTCCGTATGAACTCCAAATTCACCAAACTCACTTTTAATTCAAGTTAGAAAATTATCTATCCAACAGAAGTGGTTTCATTAAAATCGGAGCTCATTTGCAAAAGTTGGGGTTTTGGGACCTACATGTACATTGTATATTATGTATATATTCATTCTTTCTTCATTTTTTTTTATTTTTTTTATTACTAAAAATACAAAAAATATCATGATTGTATTGTATTTTATTTATATTATTTTGTAGTATTTTTCTGTTGTAAATATCTCTTATTAAAAAGACAAAAAATACAAATCAGAAAAGTAAACAAAAATTGTACATGGTGTTTTGTCCTCTTTTGTAAATTCTCCACTATTTGTCATCTCTTTTTATTTTATTGTATTTAAAGTAGCATACTTTTATTTTCTTTTATTTAATCACATTCTCTACAATAACTTCCCTTTCTCCATTAACCTCCAAGTCTTCTTTCAACCTCCATTCCACTCCACCATTCTTTTAACCTCCCATTCAAACTCCACCTTTCCACCATCTCTCTAACTCCCATTATTCATCTCTTTATAATCATCTCCACATTCACATTTTTCCTCATCCACCATTCTTATAGAATAAGGAGAGAGCTTGGAATGTTTTGTTGGTGACAGCGGCGAAGCGTCTTCCTCAAGCGACGACCTCCTTCAGGTGAGATCCGCGGAGCTCTGCCCCGTGTTACGAGTTCTACATCGAGCTCACATAGCCTCTTCGATTTTATTTCTCCAATCGTATCGAGGCGACTACAGGAGTTCAGCGTAGCTGCTCTGCCAATCCGGCGAAGATTCAGGTAAGTATTACATATCGTTTCTCTTGCTATTTTATATTATCTAATATTTTATTTTCTTGTTGTGTTAGTCAAAATCATATTTTTTTTATATCATCACCAACTCATCCTCTTATCCTTATTATCGTATTTCCTGTTTAAGAAAATTAAATCTAAAATAAAAAAAATTAGAACAACAAAAAAAGCAAAAAAAATCAAAAAAAATAAAAAAATTGCAGGGAAGCAGCAGCCCACGACCGCCGCCCCCTGCATCTCCACACGCGCCTCACACATGTCGCCGCCGCGGGCGGCGCCACCAGCGACGCGCAGCCAACCGCACTGCCGGGCCTTCTCCTTCTCTCGATTCAGGCCGCCCGCTGCCCTCCTGATCCACGCGGCGCCGTCGAACCGCACCGCCCCTCGCCCACTGCCCCTCTCTCACCCGCGCCCACGTGCGGACTCGTGACCGCCACCTCTACCGCGGGAACCCACCGCCCAACCGACCCCAGCGCCTCCTCCATCTCCTCCCACCGCGTGCCGCGCGCCGGCGACGACCTCCGTCGTTCTCCTTTGGGTTCATCCCCGTCGTGAGGAAGAATAAGGTCCCTTTCCCTTTCTCATTTTTTAATTTTGTAAAAATTGCACCTTTATCTTTTCATATTTCTATAATTACAAACAAGTCCATGCACATCGCCATCTAAGTTTTGTCTCCCCGTTCTTAGGTCGGGTTGAGGCCTTTTTACTGCAATTTTAGGTAGTTTTAATTATTGTATTTCAATTCTCATAGTTGTTTTATGCTTTAATTATTCACATTAGCTTAGGAGTATATTTTTAGCTTCCCGGAGTTCTTGAGCTCCGACCATTCATCTTCATTGGACACCTCTTGTTCCGACCCCCTTTCTGAACTCCATTGCCTTTCTTTTCACCTTGTCCGCCTTCCTGACCACCCAGTCACATTCAACTCCTTCAGGATCAAAGAATCAGTGCTCCCCCATGCCATTTCATTGGAGCACATCATCCTGCCTCATTTCACTTCCATTCTCCACCAAATAACAACCAACACCTCCCCCATTTCCTTGTCTTGCATTTTTTCTCAAGTGCAAGTGCTGAAGAGACCATATGAGGTATGTTTTTTCTCAAGAACACCCCCAAGTCTTCTCCTGAGTACCATCGACCTCCAAGAGGGGCCTATCAGTTTCCCTCGGACCTTTGTGAAGCGTTTGGGAGCTACTGGGTGACTGCAGGAACACAACGAGCCACTCTGTGGTGTTGTAGGTGGCCATATACACGAATTCCATCAGATCAAAACTCACCAATGGCGAGTTCATCTCCTAATCTTACGAGCCTCGTCATCACCGTTGGATCAAGAACAAGATGCCTGGGCATGCAACTACTATTTCATCAACCAGCTCCATATATTGATCCCCTCCCAGCGATCTATTCTCCATCGTTGGATATCGAATCATCATCATGCCACCATGTGTTGCAACGTGCCAAGTGAAGCACCTTTAACTGTCCGATTCGTGCCTATTTTGGGTATTTTGCATTATAACCCCTGCCATTATTTTATTTACAATTTAACTTTGTATTTAATTAACTACAGTTTATATTTTTATAATATCTCCAAAGAGGCCCTTGGAATTGTTGCATATTTTAATTATTTGGGTCGAGCCTAGCCCAGCTCACGTGTTGTCCCACATGAGCTGGGCATTTTGCGTGAAAACCTTTGCAGTTTTTTGTCATTGACATTTAGTATTTAAAGTTTGACTATTTGTTGTAAACTTTTGGGTTATTTGCATATTTGTACCTGACTTTTATTTTAATTGCAAATATACCCTTCCTAGTTCAAGTATTTTCTTGTTTATTTTTTATTTTATAAAATATTATCCATGCTCCAAAAATTATGAAGAAATAGAGTAACATGTCTACTAGCATGATCTTCCATGATGTAATTTTAGATGTCCATTTAGTCATTTTTTCTATTTATTAAAAATCAAAAGAGCATGCTTGATTTGTATTTATTTTAAAAAATACAAATATACATTTATATATATTCAAATATATATATATATTAATTTATTATTTTATTTTGTACCTCCAGACCTAAAATCCGTAAAAATAAAAAAAGAAAATCACTAAAAATTAGAAAGCTCCAAAATCCTTGTGAAAATTATAAAAAAATATTTTTAAAATCTAAAAATATGTATTTCATTCTCTGAATTTTTAATTATATATTATTTATTAAATTAGTTTTGGAAATTTTGGCTTTATTTAGTATTTTAAATTCTAAAAAATCAGCATAATTAAAAAGTCCCTGATTTTATGTAATTAGGATTTTGAAATCCTATATCTAAAAAATCATAAAAATATTAGAAAAATATAAAAAACACAATAGACTTTATTATGTAATTTTGGGTTATGTTTAGTAGTATTTATACTTATATTACCTTGTATTATATATATAGTTATTTATAAGCCTTTATTATATATAAAAAAGAAAAGACGTTAAAAAACATAAAATTATAAAAGGAAAAATTATAAAATTAAAATTTAAACAAAAAATCTAAATATATATATATATATATATATATATATATAAAGAATTATTTTATTTATATTTACTCATACATTTATTCATTGATTTTTTGAGAAATACTTGTACAAAATACACTTATATTCTTTATTATAGACAATATACTTGCTACACTGACCTGTCTTTATGTGTTCAACACTCTACACAATTACACCTATACACACATTTTGTAGATTTATAATAAATTTTAACTCTTTATTTTATTTTTCATTGCTTGATCTATATTGTGGGTAAATTGTTGTATGAATCCGGGACTCGTGAATGATCACCTCAGTGACACTCTATCTTCGCTTTTCAGTGACATAATTTTTAGATCCTTGCAAATCCCATGTTCAACAATGACCCTCTAAGAGAAAGTGTTAATCATATGCCCTTGTATGCACACAAGCTCACCAGTTTATAGACCTTTACTAGGTCATCAAGATAATGCTCTGACTTATGTATATACTTAGACATATAGTAATTCATCTACCTCCGGATAGAGGATGCTTGCCCATATCATGATAGCATATGGCATAGGTCTTGGTTATATCAGTCTCGATAGTAAACTCTTTGACTTGACTTATCTAATACCTTTGACTCTCAATTCCTATATATAGACCCTGCATCAAGAGGTCGGTAAGATATCCACCTTTAGAGAAGTATTGGAATCTCCTTCTCAGGCTAGAGATCCTTTTGATGGTGCTCGATGATTCCTCAATCTATCCATTTAGATATCATCCAAGCAATCTCTTCTATGATTCAACCATCGAATAAATAGTTGTGTGGTTATTAAGATGGCCATCGTACAAAACCTTAGTTGTACTAAGAGACCTTATAAGTGCATTCATTCTTTTAATCTCAGACAAGGGTGAAAAAATCAATAAACCTTATTGATATATCAAAAGATTACAATAATATTTATTGTAGAAATGGTTCACTTGAGGCTCACATATGTAAAAATCTCCAACTATCCTTAGAACAATTCATGTACAATCTTCAAACCAATGCTCATTACATATTGGTCGAAAACCTTTTGGGGTAAAGTTTTAGTAAGGAAATCAATAGCATTATCGGCAGACGCCACCTTGGTGATGACGATGTCACCACATTTTTGAATCCCTCAAATGATGTGGTATTTCCTTTGCACATGCTTTCTCTTCGGATGCCATCAAGGTTCCTCTGCAGAGTAGCGAGATGGGAGTATCAGAGGAAACTACGCCAAGTTTCAAGATGAAATTGCATATCCCACCACCTCCTTTGCAGCATCAGATGCGGAAATATATTTGGATTTTATTGTTGAATTATCTGTAGTGTCCTACTTCTTGCTTCTCCATCTCACAGCACCATTGTTCAACAAGAAGAAAAATATTGAAGTTGAGTTGTAGTCATCTATATCAGATTGGAAGTCTGAATCTATGTATCCTAAGACTTGGACAATACAATCTCCATAGATGAAGATGTAATCTTGTGTCCATCTTAGATACTTAAAGATATTCTTCACTTCATTACAGTGTTGTTCTCCATAAAAGGTTTGGTAACGGCTTACCACTCCCACTACTTGGCAATATTGAGCCTTATACACATCATGGCATATATTAGGCTTTCCACTGTTGATGCGTAAGTGAATCCATCCATGGTTTTATTATCTTAAACACTTTGAGGAGATATCCCTTTACATAGGTGTATACCATGCCTTAAGGGAAGGAAGCCTTTCTTGGAATTCTCAAAGATTTTCTTAATGTACCCATGTTGTGACAATTCCAAAATCCTCTTTTCTTTGTTTCTGAATAGATTCAGACCCAAGATATGAGAGGCTTCTCTAAGGTCTTTCATCTTGAAGGTATGGGACAACTAGACCTTAACACTAATCAACATCTATGTATCATTCCCAATAATATGGATGCCATCTATGTAAAGCGTGATAAACACAATGTCAGTCCCACGAAGCTTCTTGTATACACATGATTCATCAGGATTATGAATAAAATCTTAACTCTTTATGGTTTCGTCAAATATGATGTTCCAGGCATGAGAAGTTTGTTTGAGCCAATAGATGGATTTCTTCATCTTGCATACTTTTCCTTCGTCAGTTTTGAAGCCCTAGGGCTACTCCATATAGATATAATTCTTGAGGTATGCATTAAGGAGTGTAGTCTCGACATCCATCTACCAGATGTCATAGTAAAGATATGCAATTATATCTAGTAGTGTTCTCTTGGATTTAAGCATGGCTACATGAGAGAATATCTCATCGTAGTCGATGCCTTCTCTCTGTATGTAGCCCATGGCTATGAGTCATGCCTTGAAGGTCTCTACCTACTCAGCAAGTCCCCTCTTTTTCTTTAAGATCTATTTACACCTAATGGGTTTTACCCCTCTAGGTAGATACTCTGAGTTTCATAAACGTTCTTGTATATGGAGTCCATTTCAGACTTTGATTCTAGAATCCATTTGTCATATCACAATCCACGAGTGCCTCATCAAATGAAGTTGTATAATTATCAATTTCACCTAACACATGGATGTTGTACATGTGAGCCCACAGTGAGCCATTATGCAATAAATGTTATTGCAATTCACTCCTTAGTCTGCAATAAAAAAACTAATTTGCATAATAGGTTCCTTAGTACAATTAGGGTTATGTACCATCGTCATCTTAACTATAATACATGTGTCGATTAAAATGTTAAATCATAGAGGCTAGTGCTTGGGTGATATCTAAAGTATTAGATTGAGGACTCATCAAGCACCATCGAATGATTGTTGAGAAAGGATCTCCATGATGAGAATAAGACATCAATTCTTCTCTAAAGGTTGATATCTAATTGGTTCTTGATATAGGCCCTCTGCATAGGAATATAGATTCAGAGGTGTTAGATAAGTTAGGTCAAAGAGTTGATTTAACGAGATCAAGATAACCAAGACCTATGTCATATACTGTAAGGATACAAGTACACATCCTCTGACGAGAGACAAATGTGCTACTATATGACTGAGTATGTACATTTGACAAGCCGATAGGTTACTGACCAAATCAAAGACTCTACACTAGTGAGCTAGTGTACATATCGGTACATATGAGTAATAAGATCTCTCAAAGGGACTATAAAGGTTCATTATTGAAATAGAGGACATGAGCTCACTCATGAAATATCGGGATCAAATTTAGTGCATAGTCATCTTACTTTGGTCTTGAATTTGTAGGTATGATATATGCTTTTGGAAAGTATATGATCGATACTTAAATATGATATATGCTTTTAGAAATTATATGATCGATACCAACACCCAATGATCAAATGAGAAACTTAATTATAGTACCCTAAAGGAGACAGTTCAAAAGTGATCTAAAACTTCAAGTATATTCTATGTCTTCCAGTGTGCATTATGTACATGTATTAGGAATACTCGAGAGTGATGTGATCGTAAACAATTATATAACCATGACACTTCCATTCCAAGAGAGTGATGAAACATGTTTGTTTTTTAGTGACACCTCTTAGTAGATTACTAAATTAATCTTAGTCTAAATGTTGGACATCGATTTGAAAATGATTTGGATGCAATGACAAGATAAATTTTACAATTTTATTTCATTAAACATCTATGAGAGGTCCTCGAGATCTGGATTTGAGATATGTTCTCAATATCCAAGTCACTATACATGGAATGTACAATTTCCATGTCCTAATCTCCATGTATCTGCAAAGAAAGCATATTATTCTTTAAAAAGTTCAAGAATAATTCCATTGTTGATAATATATCTGAGCATTAAGGAATTAGTGACTAAATGTAAAGTTATCATGAATAATGTGAATATGATTAATATTGTTTGGACACATGAGA
Source organism: Ottelia alismoides (assembly GCA_037367405.1). Lineage (NCBI taxonomy): Eukaryota > Viridiplantae > Streptophyta > Magnoliopsida > Alismatales > Hydrocharitaceae > Ottelia > Ottelia alismoides. The sequence continues at coordinate 379,713 of JAZKJV010010768.1, read as the reverse complement.
ATAATCATCCAAGAAAAATAAATATGAATTAATATCAAGGATATGATTAATATGGATATTACTATCTATAATAATCATACATATTATAAATATGATTTATAATATGAAGAGGTTTAATTTTAAATAATATTTACAAATTACATGTTAATGTGAAGTGTGTTCACTTTAAATAATTAATAGTAAATACAATTTACATTTTATATTGGATGTATGAATATGATTCATAATTGTTGGTGGCATGATTGAAATTATCATAAAGTAATTTGAAATTATTTTAGTGAATAATTTTGCAACAAAAGTTATTGCATATGTCGAATATTTGAAGAGATGTGAGATATCTCAATTTAGGAAGATGGAAACCACCGTCCCCTCTAAGAGGGTGAATGGCCATGGAGTCCTACTCCATGTATGGTTGTTCACTCTATTAAGGAAAGGAGACTTGTCCTCTTTCCTTTCTTTCCAAATGAGATGTATTTGAATTAAATTTAATGTATTGTAAATTATTTGCAAAAAATCATTTATTTTAAATTGATTATTTATTGTTGCAAATTTATGCAACAAGATTGTGCTCATTGATTGAAAGCACAAATAAATTAGACCCTTTTATTATGAGTGCACATGGATTGAGATTCAAGGACATCCAATTAAGTATAAAAGGAGGGGTAGCCCTATCCTTCTCTACAAGCGTCAATATGAATAGAAACTACTCTCACTCCACATTCTCATGCATGTTCTCCTCCATCTCTTTTCTCAACATTGTGGCAATCCACATTGTTGACCTAGTGAGACTTGCAGGCGTCATGACATTGTTGTGTTGCTGGATCAACTGCTCATGGATCTCCTCCATCTTCGGTGCTTCATTCTCATGAAGAAGGTGTCTGATTTCATAATATGAAATCAGGAGACTCCTCGCCCAGATCATCAAGTCAGATTGTGAAAAGCACGTGTCTCATCCATGTGGTTGCAAGTGCGACCTTCATCGAATTGGACTTGAGACATGGTGTCTTTACTTTAAGGACCAGGGATTACAAACACGCCTCAAAACATATTCATGAAACTAGCTTGTGAACTTGATGAAATGGTTGAAGAAGTGTTATAAAATTATGTGGTTTCATCTATTAAAAATTTTAATTTCCTCTGCGAGATGCAACTAGTATGACTAGTTTCCCTATGTTATATGTGATGCGATATACACTCTTCTGTGATGTGCTAAGGCCTAAAACCTCACCTTCAAATGGAATGATAGCCTTGGTAAAGGGACTTGTATGTGATCCAAACCTTAAGGAAACAAGGTCTTGCATATCGATTGCACAGGGACTCGTGGTTTGTGCATATGAGGCACATTTAGAATTGTTTTTTGCTAAAATAAAAAAATCGTGTTTACACGTTGTTTAGACAAACTTTTTGGATAATAAAATGAAATTAGAAGTTTTAAATATGTCCCCAAAATAATAGCAATATGGCATCAAAAGTGCATAAATTAAAATTCGAAAAGTTCCCCGTAGTGAAATCGTTTTCGTATGTATTCACGGATCTGTAGAAAGATATTTTTTGCTTACCGTTTCCCATATTAATTAAGTAGAGAATTAAACAACAAACTGCTTGAATTTATTTTGACTGATTATGGCTCTATTTGCCCTAGATATTTTATATTTAGTGGAGATGGGTAGGATGATGATTGTATCTTCAAGATCACTTTCTTAATGTGTTTTCATTCAATGTAAATCAAGAAAATTATGAATCTATGTGAATTAAATTGATGCTTAAATTTATGAAAATATTTATTAAAGATTAACGACCATTTGAATGAGAGCTTCATGACAACAAATCCCTAGTTTATCCTACAATAATTGTAGGATAACTTTTGCATGCAAAATCAAGAACGTGTTTGCTTGATATGCTTAGAAATTTTGGATCTCAAAAGTGCTTTAAGATGCCTAAAATTTATGAGTGATTACTATATATGTATCAAGTCGGTCACCAATAGCATGTCATCGATAAAATCTCTTAGTAAAACTTGTTACAATTATGTTGCTTTGAATTGATTTGGTAATGGTGACTAGGTCATGGATATGGTAATAGGTTACTTAATTTGCACCCTGCACCGCAGTGGAAGCACTCCTTGTTAGCATAATATGTCAGACCTGGCTTAATTTGTTTCAAGGATGGGTAGAATGAGATGTCTCTGCATACTTTAATCAACTAATTAGAATAATACTATTATACATATGTGAGGGTTTATACTATATTGTAATATCAAGCAATCCATGATTGTTGGTTGGTTGATTGATTGGGTTAATAATTGATTTAATGTGATTAAATAAATTAGATCCAATTATAATAAGGAAAATAAGTGCTCCCATCTAAGGAGGATCTACTTTGCTCTACCTAACATTTTTTACAAATTTTTTAAAATGCTTCAGTGGATTTTCATAACTATATACTTATATTACATCATCAAATTTCATGTGAAATAGAGACTCCTACAGCCTCCATCCAAATGAGGTTGATTTCAACAATTCTACTATTTGTAAAAAATGATTGTCTAGATAGAGGTCATAAGAGTCTCTATTTCACACGAAACTTGAATGACATAATATATAGATATAGTGATGAATTTCCACTGATTTATTTTCAAAAAAATAAAAAAATGAGAAAAATGGCGTGGGGAAGCCAAGTTAACTCCTCCAGAGGCAACCCCATTTTCCCCTTATAATAAACATTCCATTGTGAGGGGAAATGTAATTCATGTGGAAGAATTAGTCGTAATGAATATGATTCATAATGGTTAACTAAAATTGAATGGGATATGAAGGATCATATAAATGACATCAATGGTCTCCCTTCAAGGGAAAGGGTTCAATCATCATAGATTGTATGCTGGAGACGCCTATCCAAAGTGACAACATCTACATACAAGCGCACATATATCGGGATCTTTGCTTCTCGAAAGAGTAAGGCCGTATGTGTTGTGACCCCAATATTGATTCCCCATATTAACGAGGTGATATTAAATTGCCATAATGAGTTCTATTCATGTTGATAGTTTGTTCAATTAACAATGAGTCAACATCATCATAGTGTGGCGGGCACGGATGTTAATGAGTGAATTTGAAAACGCAGGTTGGACTTGCAAGGCAAAATGAGTTCTTACTACTTTTTTATCTGAGTTGCAGTTTCTCATATTATTAGGATGTAACAAAGGTTAAAAGGAGATCTCAGATCTTGTTAAAGATATTACAGTAAGTATCTTTTGCTTTGAAAGTGAATAAGGGAATGAATTTTTAGAGTTTAAAACGGAAAACAACTTTGATATAAAATCATTAATTGAAGCAAAAATTTAGTTGTGAAAATTATCATATTTCATTTAACCTTTCATGAACCTGCTCAAAACTATATTCAATCATAACCAGTAAAATAGCATGGATTGGATTCGTCATCAAGATGTAGTACTTGCAGTTAGACACATTATGTGTGTGGTTTCAATGTGCAAGTTTTCCCATAATAATGAGGAATGATAATTAAATAGACAATAGGATAATAACCTAGGGTTTTTATATATCTAAAGTCGTTATCTATCATCAAGTGTGCTTTGGAAGTAACATGTCCGTGATGATTGTAATTGTCAAGATCTTTCTTAAAAACTAAAGAAGATGTTTTCCAAGCATAGATGCTCTCAATAATTTTATCAAGAATGACAAGGTTTGTTGCATTATGCAGAATGCTGTCTCGATAAAAGATGATGTACTCAAAATTTTTGAGCACCCGCCTGAACCTAAGTCCTCTTTGAGTTAAGATGAGTGTGTATATGATGAATGTCATCATTCTTCTATCTCCACTCCATTTTTTCATGATGAATCATAGAATTCATATTGTATGAATGGTATGAAGCATGAATAAATGTTGAAATACTATTATCTTGAAGTCCCTTTATGACATGTTAAATTTAAGAGATGATTTGACCTAAGGAATGGTTGTTTAAGTGTTAAGGAAGCATAATGAAAGCATGAGTCTGATCCATGTAAGAAAGAGAGTAAAAGAGTTGATTGTACTTCTCTGACTTCCATACATATGACATTCAAATAGTAGGATGAATGCTAATATTACAACAAGCTCACATATTGATAATATGACTATCTAGACTATTTTAGATCCTTGTAGAAGGATTAGGATAGTGCATCGGGATATTCTACATCTATATATCATCATTGAAATTGACTTATTAGATAAGATCAAAAGTCTGATAATTGTATCTCCTTCTTCTACTGACACTTGCAAAATTGGTTTCAAATGTTTTAGAAGACTAGAAATTTTGATCTTAACGTTTAATAGTCATCCACATTAGAGTTGTTGTAATTGTTGCAACAATCTCCATTGTATGAAAAGTCTACATATTTTTAGTCGGAGAGACATCAACCTTAAAGAATGTCTCTATGACCTAGATATTAAATACCTTAATTGTTTTTTCTAAACAAGTTAGAAATGGACATACATTCTGGAAAGACCTATCATAAATAGTTATGATGGATATATTTCATATAGTAATCGAACATCTAGAGGACTCTACCAAATTAGAATATCAATGAATAGTTCATTAATATTTCTAGTACTACAAATTTAAACTTAAAAGATCAATAGGAGGACAAAGATCATTTGACAATGATCTGGCATCTAGCTTCGGACATATGTCTATTGATAAGATCAATAGACTAGTAAGAGATGGAACTTTGGATTCTTTGAAAGTTCAAATCCTACATACTTGTAAATATTGTATTCAAAGTTAAAATGTACGATGCATCCTTCTCTGATAATGGTGTAATATGTCGATGTATTCAAGACCTCATACATATTGATATGTGTGGATTGTCTATACCAAAAGAACAATAATGATGTGTGATATCCATTAATGATTATGCATGGTATGAGATTTCTTCCTTAACCCATTAGACACATTTGAAATATACAAAGATTTCATGATTTTGGTTGAGAATCAAAGTTGGAAGGAAGATGAAAATAATTTGATCCAACTTAAGTAGCTAATACCTATTAGATGAATTCAAGGAATACCTTAGAGAGAAAGGAATATTGTTCCTAACTCACTCCTCCTAATATACCTCAGCTCAATGGAGTTTTAAAGATATGCAATTGGATCATTTTTTACATGATCTGATTAGTGTTGACACTTAGCATAATTACTTCTTAGTTTTTAGGTATATATGTAGTAGAGAATACAATATATATCTTTAATAAGATTCCATGCAAATATGAACCTAAAAGCTTCACATGAGCTATGGTTAGGAACCAAGCTTAGTGTCAGACACTGGAGGATTTAACGATTTCTTGGTCTGTGCTATAACATGTATGCAAGAAAGATGGAATCTTGCACTTGAGATTGTTGCTTCATTAGGAATATAAAGGATGGTACTAGACACCTACTTTATGACGTGAGAATCTTAAAATAATTCATCTCTAAGAATATGATTCTAAGATTATGACTTTCTTGCGAATCAATATAAGAATGAAGTAAAGGGAATCATTGAATCCAAAGATGATAATAAGTCTCCTAGAATCAAAAATTAAAAGGATAATTAAACATGAAAGACTCATATCTATTGAAATCAGTTTAAGGGTGGTAAGACAACCTAGAGGGTATGGATTACATATGTCAGAGAAATCTGACAATGATCGAACTTCATATGATGAATCTTCTGTACATAATGACATGGAAAGATGGATGTTAGTACTGAACTCTATAGTGGACTTCATACATAAGTGTTGTGTATGGACTCTCGAGGATCCACCTAAAGGGGTCAAATCCATTGGATGTAAATGGATATTCAAGAGAAAGATGGAACCTGTTGAGTAGATAGAGACCTTCAAAGCATGGCTCGTATCCAAGAGCAACACAAAGAAAGAAGACATCGTTTGCATTAAGACTTTCTTTCTAGTAACCATGCTTAAACCCATCAGAATATTGCTAATTGTAGATACACAACAAGACTATGACATCTTTAAGAAGGAATTCAAGATTGCATTATTCAATTTATACATCAACAAGGATATTCATATGAAGTAGCCTCATGGTTTCATGGTTGAAGAATGCAAGGTGTGCAAGCTAAGGAACTCCATCTATGGACTCAAATAAGCTTCCTGTAGTTGGAACATCTGATTTGATGAAATTATAAAGGTTATGATTTCAGATAGAATCTCGATGAACCATGTGAAGCTTAGTGAGAGTGTCATTGTGTTCATCGAGCTAAATGTAGATAAAATACTAATCATTTGGAATGATATAAGGATGATGATAATAAGTGTTTTACGATCTGGATGTTCCACACCTTGAGATAAAAGGATCTCAAGGTTTCCTTTTATATCTTGGTTTTGAAGTTATTAAAAAGTAAAGAGAAGAGGGTATTGGTACCATCACATTAGTAGTACACCTTGGACATATTTCATTTTTATGAAAAAAACCCAATGAAAGCTTCTTTCCTTTAATATATGGTACTAGTCTATCTAAAGGGATAGAAGCTCAAAGAGTTGAGGATGTAAATGTCAAATCTAGATGCCCTAGTGCACTAGATATGGGAAACTCTTTGTATGCTAGATGTGTACAAAGGCAAGGTGTGTGCCATGTAGTGGAAGTAGAAAAATATTACCAATCTTACTATGGAGATAAAACACTAAATTGTAGTAATAATCAACATCTTTAAAAGGACAATATTTTTGAGATAGTGATCTTAAACTCTTTTCTTTAAGAAATTAAGACTTTATAGATAGTGATCTGAAATGTTTTACCTATAGATACCTTACTAGACTTAAGATTGCGTCCTAATCCTAGGAGATAGAGTTATGAAAGAATAAAGGTATAACTTAATGGTTATAATAATTATCAAGTCATTATGAAAAGGCACAATAACTACATTAACGGGATTGAGTATTGGTTGCATAAAATGTGACGTTAGCATTGGATATAAGCACCTTGTTACAAGGGGATATGCAAGTCTGTAAAAGGACTTGGCATAGTCTCTCATGAACAGAGTGACTAGTCAGCCTACAAAGCTATCGATTAGTACATGAGTGTGATTTTAAAGATGAACCCATTAAATGTCTCTTTAGGCTAGTGGGAGACTGTTGGACATGTGAGCCCACGATTAGACATTATGCAATAATATTATTGTAATTTACTCCTTAATACAAAATGAAGAATAACTAATTTTCATAATAGGTCCCTTAGTACAATTAGTGTTATGAAACGATGGCCATCTTAATGATTATACAACTATTTATTCAAATGATGAATCATAGATGTTGGTGCTTGGATGATATTTGAAGAGTTACATTGAGGACTCATAAAGCATCGTCGAATGATTGTTAAGAAAGGATCTCCAACTTTAGAAGAATATGGTAATTATTCTCTAAAGGTCGATATCTAACCGACCACTTGATGCTTGGCCTTTGCATAGGAATAGAGCTTTGGAGGTGTTAGATAAGTTATGTGAAAGAGTTAACTTAATGAGATCAAGATAACCAAGACCTATGTCATATACTATCATGATATGCATCCTATGACCGAAGACAAATGCATTATTATATGCCCGAGTATGTACATTTGACAGACTAATAGGTTCATGACTTATTCGATGTCTATACATTGGCGAGCTTGTGTGCATACAAGAACATATGAGTAATACGATCTCTCAAAAGTATCATGTAGATTCATTATTGGACCGGAAGACATGAGCTCACTCATGAGGTATTGGGATCAAGTTCTCGCACTAAAAAGATCGAGGGGCTCGAGAAGCGAAGCTCCGGGATATGGAGGAGTTGAGCTTTGATTCACCTTGATTCTTACAGAATAAAGGGGTGAAGTGGGAACTATAATGGATAAGGTTATAGGGTTGATGATGAGGGTGCTCTTGCGGGTTGAAGACAGGTGGATAATGGCAATTTTGAGTTGGATCCTGAGCTCCAAGGAGTTGAGATTTTATAATTATACCTAACATAACCACTACTCGATAAAATTAATTACTAAACTATGCTAAGTAAATGAAAATGCATGAATTAAAATCTAAATAAAAACTCATACATGACGAACATGAAGCAGAAAAGGCCTCCACTCGATGAGGTTCTAGGCATGGTTGATCACCAAATCACACCTCTTATCCACACCGACAATCTCTGAGGAGCTTCTTTTGTCGCTAGAAACTCAACTCAGAGGCTTTCTATTGGGGTTAAAAGGGGAAAATGGGATCAACAATAAAAAAGGAAAGATTTTGGTTTATTTATAAACATGGTTTTTGGGGGAAAGGAGATGATTGATTGCGTGAGGTGGAGAAGCAATTGGTAGGGCCTAAATGGATAGCGAGATGGAAATAAATGTGGAGCAGAGGTTTTGTGAAGGAGTTAAGGTAATCAGAATGATTTCTAACAAAGGAGGCAGGGAAGACCGTGGAGGTGATCTAGGTCAACTCATGGAGCTCCTGATTGTTCCACGTTGATCAATCAAGGAAATTCGAGAAATAAAACCCTTATTAAATAAATTTAAAAAAATATAGAATTCTATTAAATAACAATATGTTTATTATTTTATGTACTATTTTATTATTATTTTTATTTATTTTTACAAAACTAATTATTATGTGATAATTTTTACATGTATACATATATGTATATTTACCTATATTTCAAGTATTTTATTTTTATTTGGTATTTTATTATTATATACATATATTTTATATAATTATAATATATTTAAATACATATTTATATAATTTTATTTTATTTTTCTGATTTTTTTTACTTAAATAAATAAGGGTATATATACAATATGTATAATATAACTATTTATTTTAATACCTTTTTTTATTTTGATGTTATTTTAATACTTTTATTTTGTTTTTGTACTTTAACATATTTAAAATAATATTTACAAGTATTTAAAAATATAAGAAGGCTAAAACATACAGAATAAATATAATGAATACAATAATATGTATATAGTATAATAGGGACCCAAAAGGTCAACTTTCATATCTTATCTTAATTTTTAATAAACCATCTTCATTAGATAGATAATTTAATGTATGAACAATAAAGGTGAGTTTGGTGAATTTTAACTTCATATGGAGGAGATACATGTTTGTGAAGTTTTGTTTGCGGCTTTTTTCTCTAAATATCCCAAGTGCATTGTGCATTATTTTTATGTGCAATTTTTTTTGTGTTTTTCTTTGTATTTGTATGTACACGTGTCTTGTTCATGGTTTTATTATTTGAGGTGTATATAATACAGAATAAAAAAGGTTTAAAATGGCTATTTATTGAGTTATTGAATTAGGTTTCTGTGTTTTATGTAATTGAGTCCCCTATCTCCTACTACGTTATTCCTTATCAACCAAGTCAATGTTGCCTTAGTCTTAGGGTCTAGGATCATTCAGTACTTTCAATACTTCATTTCATTTCCTCTTCTTTCCTTTATTATTTTATTTTGGGATTATAATACCTATAGTTATATAGTATATAAAAGGTAATTATTGAATGTTATTTTGTACAAATTAATTATATTTACATGCATTTATCTAGGGATTTAAAGTCAAAATGAAAGAATAAAGGTAATGAAATGGAGATGCATCACTCTTCCATTTATTGATCAAATCTTTGGAGAAATAGCATTGAGAGAAAATCTTCTATTTTCTACAAGGGTATTCTAGCTACAATAAAGTCACGATTACTCTTGGGACCAAGAGAAGATGACTTTCACATGTCCTTTCAGAATGTACGAATTCATGTGCATGCCCTTCGGGTTATGCAGTACTCTATGCACCATTCCAAAGTACATGCTCGTGGTCTTTGCTAAGTTGTGGATGATTTTCTAGAAGTCTTTATGGATGACTTCTTACTTCATGCGTACTCCTTTGATTCATGCCTTAGGAATTTGAAGAAATATTGTAAGATGAATCTAGTGCTCTCTAGGGGGAAAAAGCTACTTCATGGTTACATATGATATTATGTTGGGCATGTAATCTCTAAATTTGGAATGTAGGTTGACCCTGCCAAGATGCACGTGATTCGTAAACCACAACCAACCTGAGACAGTTACAGTCTTTACTTGGGCATGTGGGATTCTATTATAGGTTTATTAAGGAGTTTTCAAATAACACCCAACCTCTAAATGAGCTTTTAGGAAAGTACGCATAGTTTACTACTGATTGCTGGTGTCTTGCGACCTTTGAGTTGTTGAAAAGGAAGTCATGGATGCTCCTATTCTATAGGCCCTAGATTGGTTCTCTTCTTTTTCAGATCATGGCAGATGCTTCGGATTTTATGTAGGGGATGTGTAGGACAAAGGAGGGATGGTGTCCCATTTTCTTTACACTATGCAAGCAAAGTGCTTGACCCCGCTCAATATAACTATACAATTATCGAAAAAAGGAGATGCTTGCGGTAGTGTTTGCTTTGGATAAGTTCAAGTCATATCTCATTGGCTCCAAGGTGATTCGTCTACACTAACCACACACCACTAAGTTTCCTAATGGAGAAGAAGGACATGAAGGTGCATCTATAGAAATGTTGAGGCTGTTGTAATAGTGGTCCCTCATGACCCGACTTGTATTATTGCCTCTACACTACAACTGTCGATATACTAGCATAAAGTGTGACTTTAACAAACATTGTATGGGAATAGAACATGTGTCTTGTAAGGTGTGGATGTTAGTACTACAATCCCCATACCCGATTTTCTGTTAATGGGGACATGGTCGCACCACATCCCATTGACCTCCCACACTTGTGGAAGCTTGTCGTAAACAATCTCCATGGATGCTTCTACTTGTTGGTACTACTAAGTGTATACTGATCCTACGCCAAAATGCTCTATTGCCCTTAACTTTCTACTGTTGAATGTGGTATACACTATGTTCAGGAATAGGAGGTATAGATTGGGCAGATACCCTCATCTTGGATACCCTCTTAGCTAATTCCTCACTTGCTTTGGAATTTCATGAGGCTCTCAAGTTCGGTGAGTTGTTAAGCTCACCAACCTTCTTATAGATTTTTATAGCATGTACAATTTATCAAAGAGTATACCCATGTTGGGTATCAAGTCTTCATGCATATCTATTATATTCTTCTTGCCTACCTTGTTGGGTAAGGGTGAGCGAGGTATTCGATGTACACTTTACTAGTGGTTTGTGATGACACGCCTAACCACTCGGGTATAAGGTACAGAAATAGGGTCGTTGCGACCCAAGCGATCAGGCTAAGTCAATCAAGAAAAATGAACCACTCGAAAAAGATCAAATCAAGAAAATCACGAAAAGCGAGGAAGTGGTCCTGCTATATGTTTAACCTGGTATAGCACCCAGGGTCGAACTCAAGGAGCACGGATTGGCTAAAAAGCCTACGAAGTAGTCAAAAAAATCAGAGAAAAAGGGAAAACATTTTAGTGTTTTAATTGTTTTTAATTTTTTTGGATTTTTTAATATGTATAGAAAATAAGGAAAACAACCACAGCACGCTTTGGCAATTTATTTAATGCATCAAAATTCAAGAAAAAATTCAAACAAATATATTTTTTATGTTTTTTATGTTTTTTTAATGTTTTTGGTGAATTTTTGGAATTTTTCTGATGTGTATTTTATTTTCTAAAAATCAAACAGTAAGAAAAACAAGGGGTTCTGTCCAGCCAAGCCTAAAGTCCTTAAATAAAATACCTAAGACTTAAAAAGACTCGAGGTAATTTTCCTGTAAAATAGGAACAACAAGGAAAAATTTGAGTACCAAAATTATTGTTTTTGGGTTTTTAATGTATTTATTAGAATTTGTATGAGTTTTTGAGGATTTTTAAGTTTTTAAGTTTTCCTGTGATGAAAAATAGCCAAAATTGGCTAGAAAATCAAGGGACACAAAATAAACAGTACCTAATTTTTATAGAATTTTCAGGGGGGGTTTATATTTTTTGTGATTTTTCAAACTAACATTGCCAAAAATAGAGGTTTTTGAAGTTTAAAAATAGCAAATAAACTCAGAAATGTCCTCAAAAATTCTCGAAAATCCTACACCATGGCAGGAACCATGGGTCAAATTTTCATCGAATTTGGAGGGTGATTTGATATTTTATTCAAAAATGACAAGAGGGCACTGTGCACAGGGACAAAGTGCAAATACCCAAAGTTCTGGGGTCCTGGTGCAAAATACCCAGCAAATCACGCGCGAGGCGCGTGCCTGGGCACTCAAGACCTATATGTAAGAAAACTAAGTTCGGGGACTAATTGGTAACTCGTACCAAAAGTCTGAGGACCTCAGCTGCAAATAACCCAAAAAAAAACGCACATGCGGAATAAAACCACGCACAGGGGTATAAGTGCAATTACTCAAAAAGTTTCATTCATTCATTAACAACCAGAACTACAAGGGCAGATGATGCAAATAACCCAGAATCCACGTGACGAAGCACGTGGCTCACAATCGGCAGGGGTATAAATGCAAATAAACTAAAGCGCAGGGTCCATGTGCAAATAAACCTAAAACTACACAACGTACTTATGATATTTACAGGACTGAAGCAAAATGCAGAAACTAAGAGGGGGCCTAAGACAAATTACCCCTTATTAACGTCGAGGGCCGGATGATTGACGCGTGCTGATCCTGACGGGTCTGGACGGCGGGCGCCTTTCTCCTCTCGCACGGGGGCCTGATCGACGTCTGAGAAGAGGGCACGTGGAAGATCTGATGGACGCTGGTGGCTGGCGCCTCTCTCTCTGCTTGGATGGTCCAGATCGTCCCTCTGAATGATCGGGCAGTGACTGCTCCTCCGAGAATGGATGGACGAGATGAAAACTGGAGGTCGAGGCTGATCGGACGGCGGCTGAAGATCCTCGAAGAACAGGTGCCCGGCGACTTTCGCCGGCCTCGTGTGAGCGCTGGGATCCTCCCCTGCTGCCTCCGGAGATCGGAGAAGGTGCGCGATGAAGCTCCGCAGCTGATGGTGGTCTCCGATGGCCCAGCCGAGCCCTAGAGAGCTCCCGGCAAGGACGGCGGAGGAGAGCTCCCTGCCTGGAAGACTCGAGCCTTCAGATGGGCTCGCACTGACCTGCAATGGAACCAGAGATTCGCGGGTCGAGGCAAGTGCCTCGACTCGGTTAGGCGTCGTGGAGGTGGTGTGTGCGTCGGTGCGGACGAACCCCGGCGAAGCGACGGCGAGGGGATTCGAATCCCAGCTCCTGTGCGAGCTGGGCTGAATGGAGGGGCGGAGAAGGTGCGCGGAGGGAAGGCGGAGATGGATATGGATCCCGATGATCGAATGGGTACCCGAGGTGGTCGGAATCGACGAAGAACGGGGACGGAGCGATTTGGGGAAATGGGAAATTAGACTTAAATACAGAAGCTAAGGGATTACCTGGGCGGTCGAGGAGACTATGCTGGAGCTGAGGTAGCTCCTGGTCGTGGCCTCAAGGGTTGTCTCGGCCCGAGGCTCGAGCTCCTGCTCTGGGCGGAGCACGGCGGTGCTGACTCGCCGGATCAGTGGTATCCGGCCCCTCTCCTCGCTGCGACGGCACCTGAGCGAGCTGTCACTCACGCTCGGGGCACTGGAGCTCACTGGGGGTGGAACGGATTAGCCAAAGATGCCGATTGAAGGTGGCGGAGCTCGCTTTATACGTGTGTGCAGACCCGACTAGGGCTGGTCGGGTAGGGCTGTGAGAAGTGCGGATCCCAATGCGGATACCCCGGCGGTCATGTCGGATGTACGAGGAAGCGATAGGACCCGGGTGATGAATCCACGATTCATCGCCTTTATTCTTTTATTTTAGCTTCAATTTCTTAGTCAAACACCTGTAAATACCCATTAATTTCATAAATTACCATTTTGCATGCATTTGTTAAAATTGCATTTTTTAACACTTTTTGTACATAAATAAAAGAATAAAGAAGAAAAGAAAAAGAAAAGAAAAATAAAGGATGTAGTTATGCAATAAATACAGACTGACCCAACCCCCGAGAGAAGGTCAAGACTTGACCTGATCGACCAGGAATAAAGTAGGGGGAGATAGGGTCATTTGTCAGAAAAATCAAAAATATCTTGTAATTATTTTTGATGTATATTTGTACAAAACTTACATTATTTTATTTGTACATAATTTGACTTCAAACTAATTATTTTTGTAAATAAAAGTTGTAAACAAAATTGTGTTGTAAATAATAAAAATATTTGTAAAATAAAATATTGTATATATTGTACAAATAATTACACCCAGAAAAAGCCACAAAGTGATAATTGAAACATCAATTCCGGCTCCTCACAAGCTCAAATTGAACCAAACTCACTTCCATCATACTATAAATTAAATTATCTTTCAAATGGCTGTGGTTTCATTATTTTTGGAGTTACGGTTAAAAAGTCGGTTTTCTGGGGTGTTTTGTGCAGTTTTCCTATATATTTGATGAACATATTTATTTATATTTATTTTTATACATAATATATATTGTAAATATTGTTTTCATTAAAAAAAATTTATTAAAAAAATAAAAATTAAAAAAATCCTTTATAAAAATTATTTCCTTATTTGCACATATGTACATTATACTATATGTATATAATATATGTATACAATTAGTTTCCCTAAATAAAAATTACCAAAAAAATTAATTATCTCACATTAATTAATTTAATTTATTTAATTACGAAAATCATATGTAATTATTAATTTATTGGGTTTATTTGAATTCATTGATTTGATAACTTACCTTTTATGTGAAGATTTGATTTTGTGCCTTAAATAGCCACCATTAAGGTGGTTAATGATTTTTGGGAATTATTTAATTTATTTATTTTAATTAATTACGAAATTCGTTTTTAATTAATTATTTATTTTATTTATTCAATTATTTTATTTAATTAACCAATAAACACTTTCCTCATTTGTGAATATCTTCCATTTTTGATTTTCTTCTCTTTTTAATGGGCTCCTCCTCCCTCATTCACAGGGGATCAACCTTTGGAGAGAGGAGCCGACCTCCGAGAAGCTACTCGTCGAAGAAAGTGCTTAACCTCCGAGCCGTCCGGTGACAGCGTTCGGTCGTCGTCGAGGCCACAATAGCATTTCCAATCTCAAGGTGAGATCCCAATTTTATTTCCTGTTCTTTTTCGTAGGTAATCGTAGTTCTAATTTCTGCTCCTAGTCTATTAGTTGTTAGATCTTTACAAATCACCAAAATTTTCCACCACCCTTGATCCACCCTCGACACCGATTTGCCATCTCATTTTCTGATCTCATCATTTTCACTTTCTATCCCGCACAATCTTTCACCTCCGACCACGCACGTGGTCGGAGTCCGTGGATCTATCTCTCATTACGGCAAGATCCGATCGTCTCACATATTCCATTTGTGCATAAATAAAAAGAATAAAAAAATTATCTTTTTGGTTGTTTGTCTCTAATCCTTGTTTTGCAGGTAAAAAAAATAATAAAAAAATATTCGTCTTATTTCTAACATTTGTTTTGCAGGAAAATAAAAAAACATATATAAATAAAAAAATCCGTTCCCTCTTTCTATTGCTATTTACATTTCCTGTATAAAAAAAAAGAAAACAAACAAAAAAATATACATTTTTTTTTGGCTTCTAACATTGATGCAGGTCACAGATCAATAAAAACAAAAAAAAATATACATTTTTTTTTGCTTCTAACATTGATGCAGGTCACAGATCAATAAAAACAAAAAATAAATAAATAAAAAAATAAAAAATAAAAAAAAAACCACAAGCAGGTGATGGTGGGTCCATCACCCCCACCGCCCCTTGCCGACCTCCCGTCAGCCGCCCACAGCCTAGCGCGGGACCAATCCCGGCGTCAGGCCCCAACCGCACGACCAGGCGGCTCCCCCACGCGCAGGCGGCGCGTCGACGCGCGCCTCTCCTTCTCCAGTCCACTCCTCCTCGCGCAGCGGCCTCCCGCCTACGGCCAAGCGGGTCGGCGCCCCCTCGCGTCCCGAAACCGCCCTTGCGGTGGTCCTGTGCTCCTGCCGCGTGACCCCAGACCCCCTGCGCGCGGCTGCACACATCACCGCCATCGTCACCCTCCGCGCGCCAGGTCGCCGCGCCCTCCTCCTGCCAGGTGGCCGCGCGTCGTGCTCCAGCCGTCCTCCTCTCGCCGCTGCTGCGGCGCCCTCCGTGCGCCCCCTTTCATCGGCGGCGGCGGCTGTCCTTGGTGGCTCCCCTTGCTACTCCATTTTGTCTTGAGAAAGAAGGAAACGAAGGAACCCTAGGGACCTGGGTCTTGAAAAAAATGGAAAAATTACAAGTTCATCCTTGGAAGTTTTGATATTTGCAAAGTCTCCCACAACTCTTGAAAGGCATGTGCACGGCACCCTCCTACTGGGTAATTTGCAACTTTTTTAATCTGAAGTTTATTTCTGTTATGTTTTTGTGCATGAACTTTAAGAATTACATTTAAGATCCTGTCTGTCCGCACCTTGAATTGCATGGTCTTTTTGAATGGAATAAATGTTTTATGAGCCCAAAAATTTTGCAAAAATTCATGTATGTTCCTGCTGTTGTGTTTTTCATTGTATGAAGTTTTCATCAAATTTTTTTGTCATTTGATATTTTTAAAAAAACAAAAATAGTGATTTTGTGTCTTTTTGCTTGCCTACATTTTGATTATTCATAAAAATTCGAAAAAGTGCCTAAAAATTCCACAAAAATTCCTGTAGCTGTGTTTTGATGTCTTTTATTATCTGATCAATTTTTGTGCATTTTCCATATATAAAACCCCCGAAAAAATTGCAAAATACGAAAAAGTGTGGGTTCTTTGGTTTTGTCACTTTTCTTCATTTGTGCTTCTTTTAAAAATATAAAAATATAAAATTCAAAACCACTAAAAATTTTAACTTTGAAATTTGACCGCCGAGTTTTTCAAACGTGCTCCTTGTGTTCGACCCTGGTCACTATACCAGGTAAAACGAATAGCGAAAGACCGCTTACATTGAATTTCTTGATTTTCTGAGTGGTTTACAAATTTTTCCGTTGACCGAATTGATCGATTAAGGACAACGACATTGTGATTTATTTTCCACCTTAGTCGCATCGATTTTCGTGTCATCACCGGGGTTTGCGGAGAAGGCGGGCGGATCGAGCGCGGAAAAAGAGGAGAAAACGGGTCGGGCGCGAGATCCGCTGGAGAAGACGGTCCGCGGAGGGAGTTGACTGGGGGTCAACATCCCCATGGACCAATGAGACGCTGCCACGTGGACAAGATTTGAAGCTCAAAAATAAGGCAGCAAATGGCCGATTTTGCAAAAACTTTCAACATGAAATATTTTTATTTTATTTTTTTCTATTTTTTGGTGATTTTTAATTTATTTTTTGAAATAAAAATGAGGTATTTACATTATGTAGCTATATATAGGTATATGTACATTATGTAGTTTTTTTTATTTTCGATTTTTAATTATTATTTTTGTACAATTTTATTTCTATTTTATATTTTATTTATTTATAGAATAAAATGAGGGATAAAAGGGTATTTTATTTTGTTTTTATTATTTATATACATAGGTGAAATAAATAGTTATGTACAACTATATACATGGCATTTGTACAATATATTTTTGTAATTTTAATTTTGTTATTTTTATTTGATTTTTGTTTTGATTCTTTTTGTTTTATTTATATACAATATATGGCATAGAATATTTACAAAAAGTTTAGAAAATGATTTTACTTATTTACAAGGTTAAATAAATAAAGAAGCATGGTCTATATACATGGTGAAAGGGTATTTTTGATCTTTTTAATTTTCAAATTTTTATTTTGTTTTTAATATTTTCTAAATATATACAAATATGTACAAGCATAACTTTTGGATGGGGAAAATATAATTTTATTTATTTATATAGATATTTACACTAGAGCTCCTATCTCCCTCTACTTTGGCTTTTATGCGGTCAGGCCCACGCTGAGCCCTCCCTTGGGTTAGGTTGCTCAAGATTTATTCGAAATATTTCCCTCTTTTTCTTTTTACTCTTTATTCTTTTATTTTTGCACAAAAACATGCTAATTACAGGAATTTACATTTACACAATGCATGCTTTTGGTAATTATTTGTATTTACACATATCTACATGTATTTGCAAAGGTTTTTGTAGCTAAAATATAAGAATAAAGAGTGATGAATGGGTATTCATCACCCCCCTATACTTAACTTTGCTAGTCCCTTAGCAAACACTTATTTGAAAAAGAAGTGAAAAAGAAAGAAAGAAAAAGAAAAAGAGGATGTACACGGATCAAGGTTGAATTATTAAACTTTCCTTCATTAAATTGAAATATGGAGCTCGATCAGATCTTTGGATTATTAATATGTCGGAACCTTATTTAGACTTAAGCTTAAAACTCAACAGCCTCTAAGTTCCACCAATCTATGGGCAAGACTCCTCAATAAACCAGATCAGAACAAGTCTACATACACAAACTCTAATGACCATGAATCTTTCCATGCGGTGTAAGTGATATGTGGCTCCCCACCTCAGAAGTAACAAAGAAACAACCTCCCTCAACCTGGTAACTCTAATGCCTCGGTCTAGCAACTCTTTCCTCAAGAAGCGGGGTATTCCCTTCTAAGTTCAAGTGCAACCGGCTCAAGAAGAGGGGGAAGAAGTATAGACTTTTGGAAGCTTAGCCAGTGTAGCTAAGTCTCCCGCTGCAAGCTTCATGAGATGTAACATGGATACCATAAGCTTTGCTTTATTTGACTATGTACACTCCGGTGGGGTTATTAAATTTTCAATCTGACCCACCACTTTTTTGGAGTTCTTTTGCATTTTTGCATTTTTTTCAAGGACTTCTATACAGCATATCTACATGGTGCAACATATTTACAAGAAATTTTCCTCTTGAGCCAGTAGACTATCCCTCTTTTGAAGCTTTATTGCAACCCACAGCTTCTGTCTTTAGCCTTCATCACCACTAGACCAAGTTGAGGCGCACTTCCTTCACTAGAAGAAGAAGAGAGGTTTCGCCTAGAAGTACTACCCTCATATGCTACCCCAAGCCAAAGGAAACTGCCTCCTCACTACCTCATCCGTGGAGAGCCATGTGTAAAGTGTAGGTGCAAGTCAAGCCATTGTCTCTAAGAGTCATGCGTGTGTTGTTAAGTGCTCTACTTAGGCTCATCAAGATGACATATGCTCATAGCCTAGTGGACTCAAAGAATTAAGTCCTTATGGACCTGAAAAGCCTTAACCCTAAGTCCTATAAGGTTCCTCTTAAAGTTAAGTGGATTAAGATCTTATTCAAGCTCCATTTCTCAATTTAATTCCAGGCTTAGTTTAAATGTCAACTCTCATCCAGGAAAAACTATATACATATATGTACACAAGATGCTATTTACAAATATTTTACAATCATGCAAAATTTTTGAAAAATGTTTTGAAATCATGAATGAATGATGCATGAGGTGCCCGTTTTGCAAAAAGATATTTACAAACATTTACACAAGATTATTGCAAACTTTTGATTTTTCAAAACATTTTGGAAAAATTTTGTACTATATACATAATTTTGATACAAAAATATTTACACAAGCTTTACACAAAAGATTTTTGAAATCCTTTTTTACAAAAATACTTTGTACACTAGCTATGTATGTGCAAGATAAAAGAAGTTTATGTACATGAAAAATTTTTAATTTTTGTGATTTTTAGCCATTTTATTTATTAACACACTCACATAAAGTACGAGTTATGGCTAAAGTA
The DNA here is from genome assembly GCA_037367405.1 of Ottelia alismoides. NCBI lineage: Eukaryota > Viridiplantae > Streptophyta > Magnoliopsida > Alismatales > Hydrocharitaceae > Ottelia > Ottelia alismoides. Next base: position 359,967 of record JAZKJV010010768.1, on the reverse strand, counting down.
TATATGAAATATATACACACCCCCCTATACTTAGCTCGAACGATGTCCTCAGAGTGATCAAGAGCGATGAAGAAGACATAACTCGTGCTTAGTAAAAGGGAAGTGAAAAGGAATGGCTAAGTACAAGAACAAATAAATGAATAGAATGAGAGGAACTCGGTGGTTTCCCCCTATACTTAGGATTAACTAATCCTAAGTATAGCAAGCTGTACGTGAAGGGAAAGCCGAGTGAAGAAGATACAGAATCTGCCCCCCCCCCCCTATACTTAGGGTAAAATATCCCTAAGTATAGGCAGCAAAACAGGAGCAGAAAGAATAAAGAGAATACCCGAAGGTCCTACATCCCCCTTATACTTAGGGTAAAGTACACCCTAAGTATAGCATAATCATAAGATGAGAAAAGGGATGTGGGACTAAAGAATAGAATGATATGGACAACTGGATCTATACAGGCGGAAGAACGGTGAAAATCAGGCGTGGGATGCAAAAGATGTGAGTCAAGAGACCACACCTCACGCAAAATGAATAGGGGCAACAATAACGTCCCGCGGCTCATGATCTAGAAATGGCTTGAGCCGCTGGCCGTTCACTCGAAAGGTGCTCTCAGAAGACAACTCGGATATATCAATACTACCATTGTCGTGCACCTTTCTGACGAGAAAAGGTCCCTTCTATTTGCTCTGTAGCTTCCCCTGGAAATAATCGTAGCCTCGCATCAAACAGCCATACTCTCTGTCCAAACTCAAAATGCTTGTGGCTGATATGAGAATCATGCCACTCCTTGACTTTCTCCTTATAATGTAGGCTGCTTGAGAAAGCTGCATCTCTAAGCTCCTCCAGGGCAGCTAACTCTGCCCTCCTCTGGTCTCCCATACCATCTGGATCCATAAGAATATCTGTAACTGCCCAAAGTGACTTGTGCCTCAGCTCAACAGGTAAGTGGCACGGCTTGCCATATACGAGGCGAAAGGGAGATGTGCCCAATGGAGTCTTGAAAGACGTCCTATATGCCCACAAGACCGAGTCCAAAAGCTGTGACCAATTCTTTCGGTCAGGGCGGACGACTTTCTGCAAAATATTCTTGATCTCCCTATTCGAGACCTCAGCTAGAACATTCGTCTGTGGATGGTAAGGTGTGGCAACACGATGATCTATGCTGAACTCGCTAGCAAGGGCCTTTACCTGGTCGTTGATGAAATGAGACCCCCCATCAGAAATCAGAACTCGTGGAACCCCGAACCGCGTGATGATATGCTTCCTCAAAAATCTGCAAACTGTCCTCGCATCAGCGGCTCGGGTGGGGATAGCCTCCACCCAACGACTAACATAATCAACGGCCAACAGAATGTACTCAAATCCCTGACTCTTAGTGAATGGACCCATGAAATCGATGCCCCATGCGTCAAAAACCTCACAGAAGTGATGGGCTGCATCGGCATCATATCACGCTGTCCACAAGTGCCCATCCTCTGACAGTCAGTACACCTCTTCACGAACTCATCAGAGTCCTTGAAGAGGGTAGGCCACAACAAGCCGGATTGGAGCACTTTCTGTGCCGTTCTCCTCCCAGAATGATGTCCTCCTGCCTCAAACTTGTGGCAGTAAGTGAGGACGCTATGGTGTTCCTCCTGAGGAATACACCGACGCCAGACGCTATCCCCTCCTTCGTGGTAAAGGATGGGATCCTCCCAGTGGTAGGACTTGGCCCTCGCAAGGAAGGTCTCAAGCCTCTGCCTGGGCCAATCTTGTGGGACTTTCCCTGCAATGAGAAAGTTCACAATATCGGCATACCACGGGAGTGAGGCGATAGCAAGGATCGCCTCATCTGGGAAGGTATCTCGAATGGGATCAATCTGCTCAGAATCCTCAGGTTGCTCTAATCGGGAGAGATGATCCGCCACCACATTCTTGACTCCAGGCTTATCCTTGATCTCAATGTCGAACTCCTGGAGTAGAAGGATCCATCTAGTCAGTCTGGCCTTGGCATCCTTCTTTGCCATGAGGTACCTGATGGCGGTGTGATCTGTAAACAAAGTCACTCTAGATCCAATGATATACGATCTGAACTTATCTAGGGCAAACACTACTGCTAGCATCTCCTTCTCTGTGACCGTATAATTCCGCTGGGCGGAATCCAATGTGCGGCTAGCATAGTGTATGGCAAACGGAACTCCATCCCTCCTCTGTCCCAACACTGCCCCCACGGTAAAATCGGAGGCGTCCGTCATGATCTCGAATGGGAGAGACCAATCAGGCGGCTGGAGAACAGGAGCCTCAATAACATGCTGCTGGAGAGTCGCAAAGGACGAGAGACACTTGTCATCGACAAGGAACTCGGTGTCTTTCGTCAAGAGGTCAGTCAACGGTCGGGCAATCTTGCTGAAATCCTGAATAAATCTCCTATAAAATCCAACGTGCCCCAGGAATGACCGTAGCTGCCTCAAATTGGACGGCGGTGTGAGTTTTCTAATGACATCAACCTTGGCCGGATCAACCTCCATGCCCCTGTTGGAGATGATGTGGCCAAGCACCGTCCCTTGAGTCACCATGAAGTGACTCTTCTCCCATGACAGAACCAAATGAAACTCGATACATCGCTGGAGTACCCGGTCTAGGCAGTCAAGACAAGAATCGAATCCGTCGCCGTAGACCGAGAAATCGTCCATGAAGACCTCCAAACACTCCCCTACCATGTCCGAAAAGATCGACAGCATGCACCTCTGAAAAGTCGCAGGGGCATTGCATAGCCCAAATGGCATGCGTCGAAAAGCATATGTGCCGAAGGGACAGGTAAAGGTGGTCTTCTCCTGATCCTCAGGAGCGATGGCCACTTGGTTGTAGCCCGAGTACCCATCCAGGAAGCAATAATGGCTCTTCCCTGCCAGTCTCTCAATGATCTGGTCAATAAAAGGCAGGGGAAATGGTCCTTCTTGGTGGCTTGGTTGAGTCTCCTGTAGTCAACACAAACCCTCCAAGAGGTGGGTACTCGTGTAGCGATCTCCTCTCCCGACTCACTGATCACAGTCGTGATGCCCGTCTTCTTGGGCACCACTTGCAAGGGGCTGACCCACTTGGAGTCGGAAATGGGATAAATAAAATCTGCACTCCACCATTTTGATATTTCTTTCATCACGACCTCTCTCAGGTTGGGGTTCAGTCGTCGCTGGAACTCACGCGACGGCTTCGCCCCCTCCTCAAGGTAGATATGGTGGGAGCACACTGCTGGACTAATCCCATGGAGATCCGCTACGCTCCATCCGATCGCTTTGCGGTTCTTTTCAAGAACCCCCATCAGACGGGATTCTTGCTCTCCAGTCAACTCGACGGAGATGATGACTGGGTACATCTCTGGATCGCCCGCAAGGAATCGATACTTCAGCGAAGTAGGGAGCGGCTTTCGCTCTGGAATGCTGGGTGCTGGCAAATCTGGCTGCGGAAGAAACTGAGTGAAAGCTGCTAAGTCTGCCAAATCTGCCTGGGAAAGTGAAAGCGTACTCTCGCAAACTGGATCGGGAGAAGGCTGCTCAACTGCACTGTCTCTGCTCGGCTCTGCATCTACCTCCTCCTCATCTATAGGCTCAGGTGGTCTCAGGTCTGGCATCTGATCATAGCAATCGGCCCAATCAGACTCTGAATCCGAGGGATCTGTATCAATCGCGGTGGCATCAGTACCACCGGAAAACCAGGTGGCCTCAGCACCACCATCACTGAACATCGTGTCGCGATCAAGGACCGGCTCTGCTGCCTCTATGGTATCCTGAACCAGGGCTGTGCTCTCCAGACTCTCCTCTGCTATCATCTCGGCATCAGCTGTATCTGAATATGAGAGGATGGTCTATGCTGCAGGATCTGCCCAAGCTGCCTCATCGTCTGTGATCACAAAATCACAACCCTGGTGGATGTCTGGCTCTGTGTCTGTCAGCTGCTCTGAATCGGTACTCGCATCTGAGCGGGCTCTATCTCTAGCTCTATAGTCCTCGACCGTCTCTATTTGTATACTCTCGCCCTCGACGCGAAAGTACACCTTCCCGCTATCATGATCGGTCACCGCCTTGGCTGTGGCCAATAACGGACGACCAAGGATGATGGGGGTATCGGCCACTGACTCAGGGATCTCCATGTCCAACACTACGAAGTCCACGGGGAATTTCAGGCCCTGAATCGTGACGATAACGTCTCGTAATAACCCCTTCGGCCTCTTGACAGATCGATCAGCGAACTGAAGGACTGTCCTGCTCTGTCGAAGAGTGCCCAACTCGAAGCGGTCGAGAAGGGCTGCCGGAAGAAGGTTGATCGACGATCCGCTATCTAGAAGAGTACGGTCGAACCTCTGCTCATTGATCTGGCATCTGACATACGGGGCCCCTGAATCTGGCCTCTTGGCTGGCAGTCGGTTCTGGATCGCAAAACACGTGGCTTTCGTCAGCACATGGATCTCGGAAGTGTGGTTCCTCCTCCTCCTCCTGATTGTAGTCCTGTCTCTCAAAGATCGCTGGAGAAGGGGGATGTGCTGCAAAGCCTCCTGGAGGGTCAGCTGGATGTGGAACCTATCAATCATGCTCTGGTTGAACTCCTCAAGCTCTCTCTTTTTTGGATTTTCTTTTTTCTTCCCCTTCCCCATATGAAGGGCTCTAGGGAAGGGGATCACAGGGTCCTTCTCAGATGAAGGACTAGGAAAAGGTCTAGACGGTTCAAGGACCGGATCCACACATACATCATGCACCACATTGGGACCAGAAGAAAGTAAACCTTTTCCTTTATTCATAACAGAGTTCTGAGATACAGGAATGCGAGGAAAGACAACATCTCTATCTGTACAAACACCGGTGGCCTCAGTACCACCACGGGCTGGCTCTGCTGCTGCTGCTGGTAGTAGACGTCTCGCGGCATCAGTACCGCGGGCTGGCTCGGCTCTACTGGTGGCGTCAGCACCACCTCCTCGAACTGGTGAAGCGGCGGCCTCAGTACCGCCGGTAGGATCAGCATCCTTGGTGGCATCAGTGCCACCATCATCATCTGGAGCGGCCTCAGTACCGCTCTCCTCCTCCTCATGTGGCGCCTCTGAAGTATCCTCGTGGTGAAGCTCAGATGAGGCGCCGCCGCCTGCTGGGGTCCTACCGCTCCTAAGTGTGACAAAATCAGCATCAAATAGATCCGAAGATGTATCATCAAATGGGTCACTAGGAGTGGCTAACTCAGTATGTACTACCTGCTCAGATTTCCTCTTGAGATTGTTCGGGTTCGGCTCAATCTGGGCTGGAATGGCGGCCTTCCCTCTCACCAAGTCCCGCATCTCCTGGCGGAACTCGTCCATCTCCCGTCTGAATGTGGCCTGCTGGTCCGTGAGGAGGCGGGCGATGTCATCCAAAGCGGGGCTCTCGTGGGAGCCCGACGGGTAGCCTCTCTGTGGGTGAGGCTGCTGGATCTGCTGCTGATGGTGCTGGTAAGAGGGATATGAGGACGGGTGCTGCTGCTGAATCGGATGAGCCTGCTGCTCACGCCTCCACGACTGTCCCTGCTGCTGATAGGGACGAGGACCGAAGGATGATGGCTGGTGCTGCTGGTGTGCTGAGTGCTGCTGCGACTGCTGGTGCTCTCTCTGCTGGGAGTACTGACCTCCCTGTCCTGACGGCTGCTGCTGGGGCTGGGCACCACCACTCCCCCACATGAATCCGGGATGGTCTCGTCGGATCCCAGGCTGGGGGCGGTCATACCAAATCCCGTTGACATCCATCAACGGCTCTGCATCGAAGGGGTCTGGCGGGAGTACTGCCAGAGGCTGATCCGGCTGGTAGACCACCATCTGCATGTCTGGAGATGGTGGGGACTTGTAGGTAGGCTGCGGCTGCTGGTACGGCTCCGCCTGTACAAGGTGAACCTGTCTAGGCTGCTGTGAGGAGCTGGAGCGCTGGGACGAGCTGCTGCTGCCGCCGGTATCGCCTCGCGACAGAAGACGGGGCTGTGAAGCCGTCTGTGTCTCCTGGAGACACATGAGCTGGGTCTTCATGTCGCTCAGAACCTGTGCCATCTGTTCCATCTGAGTGATGCTCTGGCACTGCTTCTTCTCGATCAGCTCCATGAGGTCCAACTTCTCGCTGATGATACCCATGTCCGCAGCGGATGACTCTGCCTGTGCTGCTGCGACTGCGGACGAACTGGATGGACCTGCATCTACCCGTGCTATCCGCTGGTACTGCACGGGTCCTGGCTGCTGTGGCTGGGGTCTCTGAGAATACAACCTGGTCTGGGACATCACCATGTAGTTCTCGGACATCTCCTCGTAGATGGCCCAGACCTGGTCGTGGTCCTTGGCAAAGTAGGACCCACCGCAAGAAGCGTTCACCAGACCCTGAAGCTCTGGCGTCAACCCGCTGAAAAAGCTCTGAACTAGGTTCGGCTTGGATATGTCGTGGTGCGGGCATCTGTCTAGGAGCTCTCGAAACCTCTCCCAAGCCTCGTGAAACTGCTCGTTGGGGAACATGGAGAAGTTGCTGATCAGGGCCCTCGTTGCATTCGTCCGCCCGAGTGGATAGTACTTTTTCAAGTACTCGGTGCGGAGCTGCTCCCAGGTGTAGACAAACTTCCCTAAATGCTTCAGCCAGGTGGCTGCTCTATCTGCCAGTGAAAATGGGAAGGCTATCATCCGGATCGTATCCTGGTCTACATGGCGATCGTGGACAGTGCTGCAGATCATCAGAAACTCCTGGAGGTGGAGGTGGGGCTCCTCAGTGGCAAGTCCGTGGAAACGGGGCAGCAACTGCAAGGTGTTCGGGGGAAACTTGAAGTCCCCCACGATCACTGGCACTACTACCCAGTGATGCATCAGAGTAGATCCGGGGTTGTGCAACGCCCGCATCGGCTGTGGTGGTCCTCCTGCCGCGGCGGCTGCCGCTGCGGCGGCGGCGGCTGCCGCTGCTGCTGCTGCGGCTGCGGCCTCTGCATCAGGCATATCCTCAGGCTCGCTCTGCTGGTCTCGCTCTGCTCTGAGCCTCTCCAACTCTCGCCTCATCTCTATCATGAATGCCCCCTGATCGCGTAACTGCTGCTGAACTGTCTCGAGTGATGCGATCAGGGTGGAGTTGATCGCCCCCTGGTCAAATACAACATGCTGATCTCCCTGTGGACCTCCGGGGTAATCGTCTGATCTGGCGGCCATAGCGACGTCTGCAAAATCAAATGAGCCCAACTCAGGTGCTGTCAAATCTGCTAATCTCTCCTCGGGCTCATGTCTCTCAATACCAGAAGAAAGGGGGTCGAGGGGGAACAGGGCAGAGTCGTACTCGGGCTCGGAGAGCTGGTCTCGGCTCTCGCGGGCCAACCTAGATGATCGGGTAGACGTGCCCGAAAGCGGTGCAGTCAGAGGCTGCCTAAGAGACCGTCTACCCATCATCTTGATCTGGCGAGTAGTGCGGATGAGATCTGGAGAAACTATGATCACAAAACAAACCCCCGGTTCACCAACGCAACGCGAGCTGAAGACCGTGAAAGTTCGGTCAAATTATCTTGTCTATTTTATTTTGGTGAACACACAAAATATCAGAGCGCTTACGTGACCTGTTAGGATATCCGATGCTATCCCAACCGACTGGCCCGCACAGAAGAGTCGGTAATCAGTCGGGTCTAGCACCGGGAGGCTCTACCTAGGGTACGGGTCACTCTCTCGCGCATCCAAACCATACAATGAGGGGGTTGCTCTCCCCAAGACAAAATTTTTAGGGTGAGCAGTTTTTAAGGTCAATAGTCTTAGCCAGTCCCAATTTTATGGTTTTTCTTTTTAATATTTTTCAAAGCAGACAAAAGACCTAACGAATTTTTCGGTTCTCCTGATTATTTAGTCTGAAAACAGGGGGGAGAAGACGAAAAAGCCGATGCGCGAGAAATCAATGATGCATGCTGAGATAGAAATGCGTACCTTGTCTCCAGCACTCTACATGCAAGTGATCCGCGCAGAATTTAAAGACAGAAAGAAAACTACCTAAATGATGCAACGGGAAAAACCGAGTCCTAAACGAGCAATTTCTAGCGCAGAACCGTCTAACTCAGTCACTCGCCCTCGATCCAAAGAGTCCGGTCTAGACCCACCCCTCCTCTTCTCGACAGGTCGAGTTCAGGAGTAGCGCTTGACGGGGCAGGCTCGCGGCGCGTAGGCTCTTAGGAAAGCGACTAAGTTATTTTTATTATTTATTATTAGTAGGTCCAATTAGCGTTCTATGGGAACAGATAAGCAGTTAGGTGTGTGGATCCTACTAATTACGGCACAATCACCAGAAATTCCTAAGTCTAGGGGCTCGAGCAAAAACCGCGTAAACACCGGAAAAGGCAGCTAAAAAGCTAAAACCGCGAAAAACCGCGAAAAATCTAAAGGGTCCCCCGAGCACACCGGTGCTCGGCGAAACAGACCCGAGAGTCCAACTGTCTCTGACTGTACCTGTATTATTACAACAATAATCAAATGTACTCGAAATAAATCCTAATTTAAACTACGCTAATCCGCGGTTATTCCGCGACTCCCGCACTCCTGCTTGCTTTCCTGCACTCTCCTGCGGCTCTGTGAAGAAGAGAGCCGCCTCCGGTTCTCGCGGTTGCGTCGGCTTCCGAAGAAGCCGCCTCGATCCTCGGGCCCTCGCAAGAAAACAAAAACAAGAGTGTCAAACCAGATTATTGTAAGAAAATGTCAGAAAAATAATATCTACACAATTCTATACAAAAAGCCGCGAAAATCAAAAGCCGCGGAAAAAGCTAAAAAATGACTACTAAGCCGTACTCCCCGGCAACGGCGCCATTCTGATGACACGCCTAACCACTCGGGTATAAGGTACAGAAATAGGGTCGTTGCGACCCAAGCGATCAGGCTAAGTCAATCAAGAAAAATGAACCACTCGAAAAAGATCAAATCAAGAAAATCACGAAAAGCGAGGAAGTGGTCCTGCTATATGTTTAACCTGGTATAGCACCCAGGGTCGAACTCAAGGAGCACGGATTGGCTAAAAAGCCTACGAAGTAGTCAAAAAAATTCAGAGAAAAAGGGAAAACATTTTTAGTGGTTTTTAATTGTTTTTAAATTTTTTTGGATTTTTAATATGTAAAGAAAATAAGGAAAACAACCACAAGCACGCTTTGGCAATTTATTTAATGCATCAAAATTCAAGCAAAAATTCAAACAAAAATATTTTTATGTTTTTTATGTTTTTTAATGTTTTTGTTGAATTTTTGGAATTTTTCTGATGTGTATTTTATTTTCTAAAAATCAAACAGTAATAAAAACAAGGGGTACTGTCCAGCCAAGCCTAAAGTCCTTAAATAAAATACCTAAGGACCTTAAAAAGACCTGGAGGTAATTTTCCTGTGAAATAGGAACAACAAGAAAAATTTGAGTACCAAAATTATTGTTTTTGGGTTTTTAATGTATTTATTAGAATTTGTATGATTTTTTGAGGATTTTTAAGTTTTTAAGGTTTTCCAGTGATGAAAAATAGCCAAAATTGGCTAGAAAATCAAGGGACACAAAATAAACAGTACCTAATTTTTATAGAATTTTCAGGGGGGTTTTTATATTTTTTTGTGATTTTTCAAACTAAACAGTGCCAAAAATAGAGGCTTTTGAATTTTTAAAAATAGCAAATAAACTCAGAAATGTCCTCAAAAATTCTCGAAAATCCTACACCATGGCAGGAACCATGGGTCAAATTTTCATCGAATTTGGAGGTGATTTGATATTTTATTCAAAAATGACAAGAGGGCACTGTGCACAGGGACCAAAGTGCAAATACCCAAAGTTCTGGGGGTCCTGGTGCAAAATACCCAGCAAATCACGCGCGAGGCGCGTGCCTGGGGCACTCAGGGACCTATATGTAAGAAAACTAAGGTTTGGGGACTAATTGGTAACTCGTACCAAAAGTCCGAGGACCTCAGCTGCAAATAACCCAAAAATAAACGCACATGCGGAATAAAACCACGCACAGGGGTATAAATGCAATTACTCAAAAAGTTTCATTCATTCATTAACAACCAGAACTACAAGGGCAAATGATGCAAATAACCTAGAAATCCACGTGACGAAGCACGTGGCTCACAATCGGCAGGGGTATAAATGCAAATAAACTAAAGCGCAGGGTCCAATGTGCAAATAAACCTAAAACTACACAACGTACTTAGATATTTACAGGACTGAAGCAAAATGCAGAAACTAAGAGGGGGCCTAAGACAAATTACCCCTAATTTAACGTCGAGGGCCGGATGATTGACGCGTGGCTGATCCGACGGGTCTGGACGCGGGCGCCTTTCTCCTCTCGCACGTGGGCCTGATCGACGTCTGAGAAGAGGGCACGTGGAAGATCTGATGGACGCTGGTGGCTGGCGCCTCTCTCTCTGCTTGGATGGTCCAGATCGTCCCTCTGAATGATCGGGCGGTGACTGCTCCTCCGAGAATGGATGGACGAGATGAAAACTGGAGGTCGAGGCTGATCGGACGGTGGCTGAAGATCCTCGAAGAACAGGTGCCCGGCGACTTTCGCCGGCCTCGTGTGAGCGCTGGGATCCTCCCCTGCTGCCTCCGGAGATCGGAGAAGGTGCGCGATGAAGCTCCGCAGCTGATGGTGGTCTCCGATGGCCCAGCCGAGCCCTAGAGAGCTCCGACAAGGACGGCGGAGGAGAGCTCCTGGCCTGGAAGACTCGAGCCTTCAGATGGGCTCGCACTGACCTGCAAATGGAACCAGGAGATTCGCGGGTCGAGGGCAAAGTGCCTCGACCCGGTTAGGCGTCGTGGAGGTGGTGTGTGCGTCGGTGCGGACGAACCCCGGCGAAGCGACGGCGAGGGGATTCGAATCCCAGCTCCTGTGCGAGCTGGGCTGAATGGAGGGGCGGAGAAGGTGCGTGGAGGGAAGGCGGAGATGAATATGGATCTCGATGATCGAATGGGTACGCGAGGTGGTCGGAATCGACGAAGAACGGGGACGGAGCGATTTGGGGGAAACGGGAAATTAGACTAAATACGGAAGCTAAGGGATTACCTGGGCGGTTGAGGAGACTATGCTGGAGCTGAGGTAGCTCCTGGTCGTGGCCTCAAGGGTTGTCTCGGCCCGAGGCTCGAGCTCCTGCTCTGGGCGGAGCACGGCGGTGCTGACTCGCCGGATCAGTGGTATCCGGCCCCTCTCCTCGCTGCGACGGCACCTGGAGCGAGTTGTCACTCACGCTCGGGCACTGGAGCTCACTGGGGGTGGAACGGATTAGCCAAAGATGCCGATTGAAGGTGGCGGAGCTCGGCTTAATACGTGTGTGCAGACCCGACTAGGGCTGGTCGGGTAGGGCTGTGAGAAGCGCGGATCCCAATGCGGATACCCCGGCGGTCATGTCGGATGTACGAGGAAGCGATAGGACCCGGGGTTTGCGGAGAAGGCGGGCGGATCGAGCGCGGAAAAAGAGGAGAAAACGGGTCGGGCGCGAGATCCGCTGGAGAAGACGGTCCGCGGAGGGAGTTGACCGGGGGTCAACATCCCCCGGGGACCAATGAGACGCTGCTACGTGGACAAGATTTGAAGCTCAAAAATAAGGCAGCAAATGGCCGATTTTGCAAAAACTTTCAACATGAAATATTTTTATTTTATTTTTTTCTATTTTTTGGTGAGTTTTAATTAATTTTTGGAAATAAAAATGAGGTATTTACATTATGTAGCTATATATAGGTATATGTACATTATGTAGTTTTTTTATTTTTGATTTTTAATTATTATTTTTGTACAATTTTATTCCTATTTTATATTTTATTTATTTATAGAATAAAATGAGGGATAAAAGGGTATTTTTATTTTGTTTTTATTATTTATATACATAGGTGAAATAAATAGTTATGTACAACTATATACATGGCATTTGTACAATATATTTTTGTAATTTTAATTTTGTTATTTTTATTTGATTTTTGTTTTGATTCTTTTTGTTTTATTTATATACAATATATGGCATAGAATATTTACAAAAAGTTTAGAAAATGATTTTACTTATTTACAAGGTTAAATAAATAAAGAAGCATGGTCTATGTACATGGTGAAAGGGTATTTTTTATCTTTTTAATTTTCAAATTTTTATTTTGTTTTTAATATTTTCTAAATATATACAAATATGTACAAGCATAATTTTTGGATGGGGAAAATATAATTTTATTTATTTATATAGATATTTACACTAGAGCTCCTATCTCCCTCTACTTTGGCTTTTATGCGGTCAGGCCCATGCTGAGCCCTCCCTTGGGTTAGGTTGCTCAAGATTTATTCGAAATATTTCCCTCTTTTTCTTTTTACTCTTTATTCTTTTATTTTTGCACAAAAACATGCTAATTACAGGAATTTGCACAATGCATGCTTTTGGTAATTATTTGTATTTACACATATCTACATGTATTTGCAGAGGTTTTTGTAGCTAAAATATAAGAATAAAGAGTGATGAATGGGTATTCATCAGTTTGTAATGGCTAGTTTAAGCTATATGCTCAAAGATCTTCCATACTATGTCTGCATTCTTTTTTAGATAGTTTCAACCACAAGAAGCATTCACCACTCCCTACATCTTAGGGGTGAGACCACAAAACATACTACGTACCAACATCGGACTGGATATGGCTTGACAAGAGCGTTTCTGAAGTAATTCCTTGAATTTCTCCCAAGTTTTATGGAATGGCTCATGTAATACCTAGGCAAAACTCATGATATTGGATCAAATATTACCACACGACAATCAAAATGAGAATTACTAGAATAGAACAAGTTTGATTAGGTGAATAAAAGTAATATAAAATACATAATAAATATTAATAAATAAAAAAAATTATTAAAATAAAAGCATTGCTAAATTAATAACTCGTATAATAGAATTTTATTTACATTATATAATATAACTAAATAATTTAAATAAAAAATCTATAATTTATATGTATAACATACCTATAGAAATAATACACCTATTTTTAATTTGATAGTTACATATATAACTTAGTAGTTTAATATCATAACAATTTAGACTATAATGTATGGATTTTAAATATTATTTTATTTTTATTTTTAAACCTTATTTAATTGTGTATATATAATTATCGTATAGTTAGATTAGACCTACAATACAAAAATATACATTTATTTTTTGTATATTTTTGGCTTTTATTATTTTTATTTGGCTTTTTCTAAATTTTATAAATTATATAAAAATATTAAAAAATATAAATAATAAGAAAATATATAAAATAAAATTAGAGGACCTAATATGCAATTGTACATGTATCCATAATATATCAAAAGTCAAACATTCATAGCTTAAATCCAATTTTATTGAAAAGCTCTAAATTTTAAGAGGATTTTATCTTGAGAATAACAAAGATGAGTTTGGTTCAATATGAGTTCATATGGAGAAGATATGGATGTTTAAAAATGAACTTAAGGTTTTCTTGACTTATTGTACATGGTATCTATGAAGAGGGTAATGTAAGATTTTTTTTTTGAATTCAGTGTACAATATTATGTACATACTTCATTAAAGGATATCTTATTTTTAATATCATATGAATGATAAATAAAATAGTACAAAATATGCTAATGGATAAAATTTATATATGTGTGTATGTTCACAATAATATGCATTTTTGATATTTTTATAATTTATGTATCCTACATCCCCATACTTTATTCTGAGTCAATCATGCTAGTACTGGCATAGTCTCAAAGGTTAGGATCGGTCTATACATATGGTACATACATACAATCTTTCTTCCTTTTCTTTTTCTTAGTTTATTCTTTTATTTTGGTATAAATAAGTGTTAATTTTACATTATTAACAAATTATTTTAGATGGTTAAAAGATGAGAGTTATTAAGTATTTACATGTATTTTAACAAGGACTTCAGCTAAAATGAAAGAATAAAGGTGATGAATTAAGCTTTCATTTATTAGGGTATTTTCTGGTTAAAGTTTCATATTATCTGGAACTCCCTTACTGATACGGAAAACTACTTGATATCCTAGAGCCGTGTTATAATCTCTACTAGGAGCCATTAGTTCAAGGCTATAAACTCTTGGGATCATCAAACATATATCATCTTTATGACAAACTATTAAACCTAAAGAAACAATGAATGAAGATACAAATCAAATCTTGCTCCGGGAACGTGAGGGGAAAGAAACAACTGAATAAACACATTTTATGAAATTCTTGCAAATGTGAGATTGGGATCAAAACTACATAAATGATTTAGATCACTTTTTTCCATTGTCGTGTTTCATACTTTCTCTGGTTTTTGACACATAGTAAACTAATCACTCAAGAAAAAATTCCTAAGTTCAATATTAGTTTAGCAAACGGATATCTTCTTTGCATGCGGCATAATGAAAGCCAGCATCAACTTTTTTCGAATATCCATATGCTAAGCAATTCCTAGCCTATCTAAATTTGAGCGTTTATGACATTACTTACAAAAATTTCTTTGAAAATTCAAGTTATGCAAATATTCTATAGAGTTTGGTCTCAAACTCGCAAATCAAATCAAGGGTGGCATTCTATTAATGGCTGATTTGTAAAGAATATTGTTTGAGAGCTTTAAAGGGTATGAAATAGCATGTGAAGTGCTCTTCTTCTCAAACAATTTGGAGGGCAGCCCAAACTAATGCTTCCCTTCAGCTTTCTACCAACCTTTAATATAAATACATGTTATACTTCATTTTCCTTAATTGTAATTCTTATTTTAGATCAAGGAAATAAATGAGCATGAGTTTGTGATAGCAGATGAGCGGCCGAAAGGTCGAGCCAAAAACACACAAGACTGAACTTGGGCCTTGATTATTCGTGGAAGCATCTGTTATAGTTCCTGAATAACCTATTCGAAACTTTCGGTTACTGTTGAAGGAAAGTTTTTGTTATAGTTTAGCTAGAGTATAAGACTTTTTGTGATTCAGGACGTGGATCTTACTACCTTTACTTTTCTTCCAAATTATTACCCTGTCGGGCCTCTTAAGTTGAATCAGTTGTGACCATTTCCAAAAAAAAACTCATTATCATACCTTTGGATGTTAAATATATAATAGCAAATAGTATTCATTGCAAAAGTATATTTTGTTCTTGTAGTTAGCAACAAATTTTATATTAATTGCTAAAGGTTCATACAATGAAGACTTACGTGTTGGCATATTTGTTACAGGTTATATTAATATTGCTAAACATAATAATGATTTGAAGAAAAAAATCAATGAAAAACCATTGCTATATAATTAGTTTATAGGAAAATAGCAATGAATACAATATTTGTTGCAAATTAAAAAAACACGTGAATGGAAAATATAAGAACAAATGTTAAATTATTCGTGATCATATGTCAATTTTATTGTAGTGGTATCTTTGTCAACAAGTTTTTCATTGCCCAATTAAAAAGTTTTGCGATGCACAAAAACTATGGAAAAGTAGTAGTGACGTTAATGTCCGAATCTTTTACTACAAACCAAAATTCTGTCACTACAACTTATTATGACAATGTGTTTTTGTTTCCATTATTATATGAAGGATACATATATATGTTCTAGAGTGTACTCGTATGTACAATGATATTATATTTATTTTGTTTACTAAATGACAATGACATTTCATTCGAACTTGACACCAAATAAAGAAAAGGAATATGCATTTCCTTTCCGTTCTCTCCCCAGTCCCTTTCTGATCTTATATTCATTCCATCCTGATTCCTCTCCAGCATAACAAGCATCACCTGGAGTTTGTCCAGATATGGACTCAAATATTTTGGCTTCAACCATGCATGCTCACGAAAAGTTAACTGTATTTCTTATGCACATATATACTAGATATTCTGTCAAGATCACATAGTAGTATAGTCTTTTGTAGTGCATGGAGCTTATATAGAAGATGAAGATATTATGATTCCTATCCATGTTTGCTGCATGCATGTGATCAAATGCTGACAAAGATGATGTGCCCACCCAGTGCTTCTGCCTGTTGACCCTACTTGTGTTTGTTTGCCCCACTGATCGATGCCAGCGGCTCATCCCCCATCAAGATAAATGGCTGTCTTTGGAGCCTAATGGGGACACCATGCTGTACGCGTCCAGCTCCATTCTAATAAGATCTAGGGTACGTTTCCATCTCCATTTTTGCAGTGATTAGGGTTGGATTGCATGTGATAATACCAACTCATGTACACACTCATGATCCATATATAGCCCACTCTCCCTTGCAATTGGAAGTTGGAAACAAAATAGCTCGAGGACCATCACCCATGTGATGCATATACGATAGAAAGTTCCGTTTTCGATTAGAAGTTGTAAGCTATCTTTACTGTTAAACAAACCTGCGGGAAGAAAAAGGCTTGTGTACATGACGCTGCTCCTTGTCTCCTAGGTCGAAAAGGAATCTTTACATGGTTCCTTTTAACATTCAGAGAAATGTTACACACCCACCATTATAGATTTAAACTTGTGATCATGGTTTCAATCCATGTCTGCATACCTATCGATGGATGTGCCTCATGTAGCTTATCTTCATAGAATCAAGAAACTTTAGGAGGATTTGCATTAAATGTCTCATACGCATAAACAGTAGCACACATACATTGGGTAAAATGTATATGCTACCACAGAGTAGCTAACTTGGCTACTCCTATATTTTTATTTTTTTCGTGGTATTTTAAATTCTCCTCGGGAGATTTAAATAAAATATGTTCATGATGTCATTCAAATTTTGACTCAATTCAAGACCCGTCATGCATCCAGTCTGTCGAAATTTGGATTCAAAATTGCTAAAAGTGACCCCTTCAAAATAGAGATGTTATAAGTGTTTATTGTTTTACGAAATTTGAATGACAACATCATGACAATATGTGATTTAAACTCTCCCGAGAGTTTTAAAAAGACTATCACAAAAAATAAAGGAAAATGTTGGGAATAGCCAAAATAGCTACTCCTACGTAGCTTATATATTTTGCCATATATATATATATATATGTATGTATGTATATAGAGAGAGGAAAGGGATCCTACTCCATGGAGTAGGTAACTTACCTACTCCATTTTCTTTTTTCAATTTTTTTATTTTTTTGGAAAAAAATGCTTCCATGGATTTTCATGACTATATTCCTCAATATGTCATTCAAATTTTGCTGGAAATAGAGACTCCTGCGGCCTCCATCCAGAACAGAAAAATACAACAAATCTGGGCTGTTAAAAAATGACTGTCTGGATGAAGGTCGTAGGAGTCTCGGTTTATAACGAAATTTGAATGACATATTAGAGGGATATAGTTATGAAATCCATGGAAGCATTTTTCCAAAAAAAAATAATAAAATTTTGAAAAAAAAATAAAATGGAGTAGGTAAGTTACCTACTCCATGGAGTAGGATCCTTTTTCTCATATATATATATATATATATATATATAGGGTCATATGTGGCTGCCCCCACCTTATTTGGGCAATTTTTTTTATTTTTTTTGAAAAATAACACCATTTACATTCATCCCTATATCCCTCCTACATACCATTCGAATTTCGTCAGAAACAGAGACTCCTAAGGCCTCCATCCGGACAGTAATTTTTTAACGGTAACAGGATTTTTTTAAATCAATACCATCGAGATGGAGGCCGTAGGAGTCTCTGTTTCTGACGAAATTCGAATGGCATGTAGGAGGGATATATGGATGAATATACATGGTTTTATTTTTCAAAAAAAATAAAAAAAACGCCGAAAAATGGGGCGGGGGCAGCCCCATTTTTTCCATATATATATATATATGTATGTATGTATGTATGTATGTATATATGTGTGTGTATATATATATATATATATATATATATATATATATATATGTGTGTGTGTGTGTGTGTGTGTGTGTGTGTGTGTGTGTGTGTGTGTATATATATGTATATGTATATATCTATGTGTGTGTGTGTGTGTGTTTATATATATATATATATGATTTGATAGGCTATGCTCAGGGGGAGTCAGATTTACTACCTCCACCACTTCTTAGGGATTTTTATCTCGGAAATCATATAAACTTGGTCAATTACCTTCTCGACCTTTAAAACAACGTAATTGCTCCCTCGACCTTGTAAACTTGCTAACTCTTACCCCGTGAACCTTGTGGCTAATTCTCATCCATTGGGTTGTTTAAACTAACTAGATTCCGTTAGTTTTTTTATGTATAACAACCTTTTATTTTGCAAAAATTACAATGATTGTCCTTCTCCCTTTCTCCCCCCTCACCCTTCTCACCTCCCTTTCCTCACACAAAACCATCCCCGCCCATCTCTTCTTTATCCTCCTTCGCCCGACCCTCCACATCCTCCACGACTCCAAGTTGCGATGAAGCCCAAGCACCGCATCTCGTGGGTGAGCATGCGGCCGTCGGCTGGTACAACTGCCTCCGCCCGCAAGAGAGAATCTTGGTCCTCCTCCCTCGCTGCGCTCATGCTCGCCTCCGCCCACAGCAAGAGTCGCACCCTGCACTACCTCCCCCTCCTTCTCATGTTCCTCCACACTTGCCAACCTCCTCTCCCGTCTCTGCCTGCAGCAGGAATTGCCCCCCTCCATTGCCTCCACCTCCTCCTCTTTTCCTCCGCACCCGCAACCCTCCTCCCCTGCATCCACCCCCAGCAAGAGCCGCCCCCACCACCCTCCCATCTGGCTATCCCACCTCCGCTCACAGCGGGAGACATCCCCTCCACTACCTCCTCCTCCTTTTATGTTCCTTCGCCCTCACCACCCTCCTCCACTCCCCTCCACCTACAGCTGGAGCTGCCCCCTCCAATGCCTCCCCATCCTCCCCTTTTTCCTCTGCCCCCGCCACCCTCCTCCCCTGCATCCACACACAACAGGAGCTGCTCCCTCCACCGCCTCCCCCTCCTCCCCTTTTCCTCCGCCCCCACCACCCTCCTCCCCCACCTCCACCCATAGTAGGAGCTACCCCCGCCACCCTCCTGCCCTGCCTCTATTTGTAGTAGGAGCTACCCCCTCCCCTACCTCTCCCTCCTCCATGTGTTTCTTCACCCCCTGTCACCCTCCTTCCCAACCTCCACCGGTAGCAGGAGCCGCCTCCGCCACCTACTCGTCCTGCCTCTGCTTGTAGCAGGATCCACCCCCTCCACTGCCTCCATGTCCTCCCTGTGTTCCTTCTCCACCGCCACCTTCCTCCTCTACCTCCGCCCGCAGTAGGAGTTGCCGCTTCCACCGCCTCCTGTTCCTCCCCTTTTCCTTTGCCCCTGCCATCCTCCTCCCTACCTTTAGTCCCGACAGGAGACACCCACACCAACCTCCTGCCTTGTGTCCGCTCGCGATAGGAGCCTCCCCTCCTTCCCTTATTTCCCCACCCTTCATATTGGGGGAAAAGTTTTACAATGTATTTATTTAGCAACAATAAATAATTTACTAATAGGTTCAAGAATCCATCCCAAAAAAATTAAACAATCATTTTCATGATTAGAAGACATGGTTTATCTGTGAAAATAGAAAAGAATTTGTGACTTGGTGGATTGATGGGGATGTGGTGAAGAGAGAGAAAATAAAGAGAGGAGGGAGAAGAAGAGAAATGTAGGAAGAAGAAGATCAGGAGGAAGAAGGATATGAGTAGTTGGAAGATCCACCATAGAATGCACTTATGGTTAAATTAACCCATGTTATTGACTCAAGAAAAAGTAACGATAGGGATTGTGGGGAAAGGCGGAGCAAGTTTACAAAGTCGAGGGTATAATTATGTTGTTTCAATGGTCGAGAAGGTAATTTAAAAAGTTTATAGGGTTTATGATGTAAAAATCCCTTATTTTTATTTAGTAAGGTACTTTATGAAAACACCTAGGGATATTTAGATCACTATATGACACCATGCTCATTCAAGTTTCAACTCAATTCAAGACTCCTACTCCATCCATCAAGCCTATGAATTTTAACGATTTCACAATTATGGAAATTGACCCCTTATAGATGAAAGGGTTAGGAATATATGTTTTGCACAAAATTTGAATGACATGTCATCTAGAGGACTAAATCCCCCAGGTATGTTTAGAAAATACCTTAAGAAATAAAAACGATCGAGGATATCCAAGTTGGCTCCCCACTAGGGGTAGCTCCACTAAACACATGGTTTAATGGGGTTGCCCCTAGTTGTCTAACTCTACCCTTATTTTTATTTTGATAAGATATTTTCTGAAAACACCAGCATGATCTAATTCATTAGAAGGCAGCATGTTGTCATTCAAATTTTGACATGTTGGTGAGGGTTGCATCCTACATGGTAAATGATGTTTTGGATAATCACATCTATGGTACATCTGATTGTGGTGATAGAGGTAGAGTATTTGATGTTGTCAAGAGGTATAAGAAAAAGCTCTGGATGTTAGCAACATACTGGAAGATGATGGAGGAGATAGACATGATTCAACCATATGTAAAAGTTGTCTTGTGTCTTTACGAAAGGCTCATAGCTGATGAAATTTTACCATCACCTCAAAGTGTCTTGTCATTCCCAACTGCTCATGGAGAGCACCGTCCCCTTCAGCGAGCAACAATAAGTGAGTTATGGACAATAAGTGAGTTATGGCGCCTTGCATTTCCATCTTGTCTTTTGTTAATATTTCTCACAAGAAGTTTAGAAAGACGATCAATATTCATTCATAAAAAAGAATCAATTAGTCGCCTGGTCAGGAGCCAAGTCCCCAACCACACAAGAGAAGTGAATCAACAAAACGGTTTGGGGTTTCTACTATTTATTACAACTAGGATATTTCACCCCAAAACATCATAACAAAAAGCTCCTAGCAGAGATATGATAGTAGAAGGCAAGTAATGTTCTTAGACAACCATACACAAATAACAAAAAGAGGATGGTCGCATCCATAGGTGATACAATCTTCATCACTTTGAGGGGTTGCTGGTGGGGGCGAGTTGCAAGTCGGTACGTGTGCGCTGGGGGTGGGGGGAGGGAGTGCTCACTTCTTCGTCTTCTTCTCTACAAATATGGGATTAACCTATGCGAGGATTTTATAAAGTGGGAGTTGTAAGGACTTGGGGGTTTGGGGATGTTCGGAATGAAGTTATCTCAGATGATGGCATATGAAATTTGTCCCATGGGTGATTTGGAGTGGCGGAAGGGATCTGCCCTTGAACATTCTCGAGCCTCTCCTTGCAAATCAACCGCAAGGTGTATGCTCAAAAGGCTTGCAACTACAAATAGGAGGATGAGGCAAATATGTGATGTAGTGAACAAGTTCAAAAAACAATTTCAATTTTGGCTAAGGTTAAGCACACTCAGGACATGCTGTGCGAAAGTGCAGTATGCAAATAAGTGCTCCGGAGGATCTAGGTCTTTTAGACAAAGAAAAGATGCATTTGCCGAGGTGATGTTAAAACAAATGAGTTTATTTTAGCTATTGATCTTGTTATGGGATAATGGCCGTAGGAAGTAGGA
The DNA here is from genome assembly GCA_037367405.1 of Ottelia alismoides. Taxonomy (NCBI): domain Eukaryota; kingdom Viridiplantae; phylum Streptophyta; class Magnoliopsida; order Alismatales; family Hydrocharitaceae; genus Ottelia; species Ottelia alismoides. The sequence continues at coordinate 338,527 of JAZKJV010010768.1, read as the reverse complement.
AACTCTTGGGTATCAATACTTGAACCAAAATTTGTGGTGCAGAATCGAGGGTAGACATCCATGGGTTAGCAATTGGTAAATTTGCATGTTTAGATTTAGTGGTCGTGTCCTATATGGAAGGTAATGGTGTCGGAGTTCCATATTATGGGAGATAGGTAAGTTCGCAAGCCAGTTCTGGATGGAGTTGATTTGGGATCAAAGTCCAAGTAACGTTCAATGCTTGATGGACTTTAAGCCTATTTTAATGGACTGAGAGCATTGATACAGCAGATGCAAGTGTGGCTTTTTTATTTTTTTGTAGACCCAAATATTATCAAGGTATCTTTCTTTGGTGGATGGGGGTTGGGGAAGGATTACCAGTTCGATCATGCCACAATAAGGCTTGGGATCCGGATTTGAGATTCCTAAAAGAGGCCTCTCGTATGTCAGCAAAGCCCTCAATGATCTCTCTAGCAGTTGGAATCGTAGGATTGGGTCGGAGCTCTAGAGGCAATGGGAGACATCCTAGGTTGAAAGGTATGATAACAAGGAGTTTGTGGGTTTCCCTGTAGGTGAACCCGAGTCATGGTTAACAAGGAGTTGTCCAAAAATTCGAGGTCAATGATATACCAAACATCGTTGTCTCGTTGTTGGCAAATTTTACCCCAACTGGCTTCATTTCATGACGTTTCTTTTATTCCAAGTTGTCGTGCCAAAGGAAGTCATGATGAATTTTATCAATTTAATTCAAGATAGATTTTGGGATTTTAAGTAAGGATAGAATGTGGGTAATAAGAGAAGTAAGGGTTGAGTTAAGAAAGGTGACACAGGCGTGGAGGGAGAGAGCGTTTGCTTTCCAACAATGGAGTTTCAAGGCAAACTTATCCACTATGGGCTGCTACTGGGCAACACAAATAGGGGATGGGGGGAGGGGAACCCCTGGATAAAAATGGGGAAGCCTTGTGCCTCCACCCAAGGATAGATGATATCTAGTCTAGCTCAGGTTGAGAAAGATTTAGATTATGGATGGATGATTTCTCTTGTTAAGCTTCTAGAGAAGTGTGCGAAGATTTTAAGGGTGAATTTAAGATACCGCAAGCTTTGCAGGTTAAATTTCTTGAATATCAAAATATCATTAGTGAAGAGGGTGTTGATTATAGAAATACCCGAGTTAGAGCCCTCAACTAGGCCCAAATTATCCAAATGTAGCACGCCACCAAGAATATTTATGGCATTCATGAAAAGGAGGGGTGAGATTAGGTCGCCTTGGCGAAACCCATGAGAGGGTTTGGAGAAGCCCGATGCGGAGGAGTTTATGTTAAAACTATCGATTTCAAGGATAGACATGAGCTAGCCAATGAACTTTGATGGGCAACCCAATAGTTCGAGTATGATGTGAATGGTTGACTAACTAACTGTATCGAATACTTTTTGAAGTTCAATCTTAAGAATGATCACCTTTAGTTTTATTTTGATGTCATCTAGTGAGGATATCTAAGGTACATTGCAAGGGAGGGATAAGCTTTTAGAGCTTAGATGCCCAATCATTTGCTAGGAGCTTGGAAATGATCCCCATGGGCATGTAAATTAGGCCAAGAAGTCTATAGTTTGCTATTTTTTTAGTGTCATTTTTTGTACCTCTGGGTTACTTACGAGTTGTTAACTAACCGTAAGGATTTTGGGTCAAAGCAATCCAGGTGTAGGTAAAGTAGATTGTCCATAAAATCATTCTTTAGGACGCTCTAGAATTTTTCGATGAATTTGGATATACAACCATCCGGCCGGTGCTTTAAGGGATTTCAGTTATTTTACAAAGTGAGAACCTCATTTGAGTTTATCATCAATTGTAGCTCCCGTGATTTTGAACCAAATCATTGCATTCTCCGCTGGATCACAATCGAAACTTTATGTAAGCGTGTGGTCAACAAACGACGACTAGGGCTGTTCAATTTTTCGGGTCAAAACGGGTACCCAACCCAATCCATCAATTTTGACCCTAAATTTGCGGGTACCCAAAGAAAATTACCCGGATTGGATACCCACAGAGACTTGACCCGCTCAGTCTTCTCGACCCGGTGGAAAATCTACGGGTCGAACCGGGTACCCGGTTTGAGTATCCGACCAACAAGAACAATTGCCCCACTCATCACTGCCCCTCCTCCATGCCTCTCCCCTCTTTTTCGGCTAGGGTTTGCACTCCACGCCGCCCAATGGCTTGCCCCTCGACGCAACCCCTCCTCCACGCCTCGCCAAAACATAACCCGGTACAGCTCCTCCTCCAGGCCTCGCATCCGAGTACACAAGGTCGGAGGTTCTCATCGTGTGCGTGTGCCAGCTTCTCCCCTGCCGAATTCGTGAAGCACTCCAGGGGCACGGGTTGCTCTTGCTCACCCCTTGAAGCACACAGAAATCGTCTCCAGATAGATGCCGCATATTTTCTCTAACACATTATGTAATTTCGATCTTCGGAAGATTTTTTTTCTCTTCCAGATTTTCCTTTTTAGAGGTCATAATTAAAAGTGTTCAGCACTGTCACGTTAGAATTCTTGATCATACTCCTTATAGGTTATGATTCAACATTCTATCTCCATACAACTTCTTCTGGGTTATGTTTTCGCTGGTGTTTAGAATGATCATAAGTGTTGATGTGCCCTCTTTGATGTGCAAACCAATAAGAGATTCGTATATCTGGTTGTTTATAATCTGAAGACATGCATATAATCTTTGTTTATTTTAGAATGATGAAATGTACCATTCTTATTTTTTTATTCCTTACTTCTGATTGTGTGTTGCACATGACATCTTACAGTTTAATAGTTTATTGTATTACCCGCACATTGTACGATTTTAACCATCACCAATTCTTTGTTAGTTCATTTATATTATCAAGTGTACAGTTTTAACCTCCATCAGATCTGCATTGTGGCCTGAAAATTGGGTAATGATGCCACGATTATTTTTGTCGCACACAAATTACTGGAATACAAGATATATGTATGTATGTATATGCATTTTTTATACATCTTGGTATAAAAGTAATTTTTTATATATGATTTCACATTTTTATTGTGCTATTTTTATGGTTCATTTGATGTTGTAGTGACCCGTGTGTACCTGCGGGTACCCATTACCCGTTCAAGTATTTGGGTACCCATTAAAATCGGGTACCCGTTGAAATGGGGCGGGTCGACCCGTTGACCCGGTAATGATGGGTCGGGGCGGGTAGTGATTGAATGGGTCGAGTACCCGCCCAACGAACACCCCTAACGACGACCGTGATGGGTAGGGAAGGGGACTAGATCAAGTATGGCTCTTTCCCAGGCTGAGATTGGACATGCATCAAATGGGCTTGGTTGACAATGGTCGTAGGTAATGTGGTTTCTCGGTTCCAAGAGTAAGAAGGCAAAGGGAGTCGGTAGTTTTGAATTTATTAATAAGATTGTCATCGGTGCTGTTCTCAGTACAGGGGGAGTCATAGTGGATGAACTCCACATCACGGTTGGCTTAAATAAGATAAAGGTGTCTTCAAAAACCCTCTCAGGGGTAACTACTCCGATGCCTAGGGATATGGTGTACATTTGTCATATCCACCGAGAGATTTACTCTAGCCACATCATTACAGTCTTCCGCGAGGGATGGGTCTTTGAAGGCGAAAGGTTTTCCAAAGTTTTTGACAATGTTGAGCACGTTGATGAGAACAAACAACCAGATATCGATGCGGATACGCAATTGATCACCACCACAGAAACACGTGAAATAAAGAACAAACATATATAACGGTAGTCGGTCACCTCTCGCGACCACCGGAGAAGACAGATTACTACAAGAGGAACAAGTACAACTCTCCCAGTTACCTCGCTATCTCAATCCTCTCTCTCATTCTTTCTCTTGTGGTATTTCCTCTTATGTGGTGTAGAGACAATGCCTCCATCTCCTCTATATATAGCCTAGTTAAACCCCATAGTCCTATTCCCAATAGACTGTAAATAGAATACGACTCAACTGCTAATAGGATTAGGAGTTCAATATCATGAGGATTCCTAATCCTAACTTAACTCAAATCCTAACAATCTTTCCCTCTGAATTGAATTCCATCATGATCGCTTCATCATTTTGAGTCTGCACTAGGCCATCATCGTCATCTATAAGTCTCATTGGTAAGATCTTACCAACACTGTGTGACACACCCATCACTGGGTGTCCTCGACATGTCCCCTCTCATGCACTTGCACAACTCAACATTGTACCTTATGATGCGACACCGCAAATATCTCGTGACTAGAGATTATGCCAACATCCTTTCATACAACGAATTGTACTCGTTTCTCCTTATTGCGCACTTCTACAGCAGAGATGTTGATAACATGTCGCTCTCTTATTGTACTGTTCGTCATAGGAATAACTAGATCTCCATCACTTGTTACGACCCTTTCCTCGAGCTTATACACCTTGTTCAGCATCCTCGCCTCATGCATCACCTCACGTGCTCCCTTGCTCACTCTGAGAACTCCCCCTTCAATGGTGACTCAATATGCTCGTAACTCGATCGTTCCTAATGAAATCATATTCTTCTTATCCGTATGAATGTGTCTGACACTCGCCAAAGTTAGTACTACTCATCAAACATGTGGAATTGCACTGATCCAATCCCCTCGACGTGGTAAACCTCTCCACCTCTCATCTTGACCATGCCATCATTACATGCTTGATATATACTGAACTAATCCCTAGATGAGCACACGTAATATGAATATACCGAGTCCAAAAGCCATCTTGAATCTGACTTCATCTCTCTAGAAAATGCTAGCAAGTCTCCCTCACAGACCGTATGGAATCCTCTTGGTCAGATTCAGAGTAATCAACCTTCTGAGACAATCAGCTATTTTGTGGCCCTCCTTGTCACAATAGAAGCATCTGATTAGATCTTGTGACTTGGATCAACCTTTGAATCCTATTACCATTTATCTTGAATGTCTACCCTCAGTTTCCATCACATGACCTTCATCATTCATTGCCTCATATGTCGACCTACATCGAGACTCGTTCATAAGCAACAATGCAACTGTCACATCCAATGTGATGGTCTCCTTGCCATAGAGTAACGTCGTCACAATATGATCGTAGGAAGATGAAAGGGAACTCAAAAAGATGAGTGCCTTATCCTCCTCTTTGAAGATAGATTCTCCTTCCGCATTCTTCGATTCGAGTATAAGTACATCAGTTAGAATCTTGTTGGATTCATCCAAGAGCATTTCGAGCTTTCTCCCGTTGGTTATCTTTAGATCATAGAGCTTCTTCTTCATACATAGTCGGTTCGTCAAAGATTTGGACTTGTATCGTTCCTCAAGCTTCATCCAAACCTCTGACGGGTCCTTCACGTTGATGACTTCACAAAGACTGTTGTCTACCAAGAATAGTTATATCGTGTTGTTTGCAAGATCCCTCATCTCTTTCCACTCTTCATATTTCATCTTCTCGAGCTTCTTCATTTTATCCTGGGGAGATTTTACAAGTTCTTCTCGCATGAGTATATTCTTCACTCGTTGTTGCCATAAGGTGAAGTCATTTTTCCTGTTGAAGGGTTCCATCGAGAATGATGCACCCCTCAATGTAAATTTTATCATCCGATTTGCTATCATACTTTTTTATAGAATCTGAAATATTAGAGCAGAATCCACTCAATCAGAATTGTCTAACTCTTCTAGAGTGTGTAAAAACCCCTATCTAGACTCCTACATGTCCTCAATCGGACTACGGATGCTCACAATCTCAATGGTTCACCGTAACTGTTGGTTCTTTACAGCCTCTGAAGAAAGAACACATGTTGTGTCATGCCATCTCTTTGATGTCGAATTTCGCTCCGATCTGTCACATCGTATCCTCGTTGTTGTCGAACCAAGTTTTGATACCATTTGATGGGAACGAACAATCTGATACAGATGCGGGTACGCAATCGATAGAATACAACTCAACTACTATCATTATTAGGAGTTTAATCAAATTAGGATCCCTAATCCTAATTTAACTCTAATCCTCACAAATGTATGGGTACCGACGGTGCAACGAGCGGTCTAGGATAGTAAATTAGTATGGATTATTGTCTTCAATGCACTTAGCACCGAAAGCAGGAGACCATCTATAGAACAAGATGGTGAGGTTGTCAGCGATGACAATGGATGGCGTGAGCAGTGATAAGTATGTCTTTCCAGTCCTTACTTCAGGCACAAGCATATGCGATGAGATCTTCCACTAGAAATGGAAGGCATCAGGTCACACTTCTTAGGCCAAAATCTTCTTAGACCAGTATAGTGAAGGATATCTTTGGAAATTTTGACAATGATGCTTCATAGGAGCTTCTTCTTTACAAGGAGTGATTCCGAGCAGACCTCAACTTGCCATATTGTGTGATGATGTGGTCAACATTTGAGATTGGTCAAGTGACTGTCGCGGAGATCTCCTTTTTCTAGGATCGAGTGTTCGCCCTTCGGGACATACTACTAGGAAGCCATTTTTGGTGTGGGGGTTGATGCATCGAGGGGTGGATGGAGCTACATTTTGAAATGAAGACATGTTGTATATTTCTCAAAAATGCAAACACATCCATTTGCATTCACGTCGAATTTGTCTTTTATTATTACTTCTAGTGTAAGTCAATAAATCTATCATCATCATTAACATATATGATTAGAGTTTCATTATTGCATTAACTGTTATGAGTTCCTTTACCTTGCATGTGGGTTTAGAGAAGATGATGCATTCTCTTCTTTGTATGAGAGAGGAATGACACGAAAAGAGTTCTCTTTGTGTGAGAAAGGAATGACACAAAAAGAGATAGTAGAGGGTTGGATGATTGAAGCATCTCTTAAATGCGAAAATATTCAGACAAAAAAACAGGGACCTACGATGGATGGTTATTGCTATTTAGGGAGGGGGGCGTGGTCAAGACTCCCCTCGTCCGCGGGATATTTTGTTGCAACTCAGAGCTCATAAAGAATTTCAATTGTTTTGCCTGGCTAACTGTCACTAAAACTTACTAGACAATGGACTTGTTACGAAGTCTACTGAAAGAACTCGAGGGGGGCATACGAGAAGAAGATATTTTGAACAAAACCAAGAAGAACCCAAGGTGCATTAATGTTGGCATCATGCTTGAAGAGCAACTGATTTATAGGATTCATCAAATACTCTGTAAAAAAGGTATGTGATAGTCTTTGATGATATATGGCAACAAGATTTTTGGATTGAAATCGAACACATATTTTGCAAAGATCACGATATTTAGTGACTACGAGAGATGGGAATGTCGTTGCCATTAGTAGTAAAAGACCGATTCATGTTGCTTGTGTTGTATTAAAATTTGTACATAGGTTTTAATTGGGAAACCTATTAATTACAAATGGTATTAATTTGGTTTCAATTGGGAAACCAAATGTTTGGAGGGAAAGTTGGGAATTCCCAAATTTGAAACATGGTTGAGTTTGGGTTGAAGTTTAGTACCACACCGTGGAGAACCAAATTTTTGGTGGACTTATATATGAGTTCACACCCCAAGCTCTTGTAGCAATAGTAGAGAGGAGGAATGGAGGACCACACGCGCGCGCGCGCTCCGCTCCGCTACGTGAAACCGAAGGGACTACGCGCTAGGGCACGCGAGTCCTTCTTTTTATATCCCCCACCCGACGCCGTTTTTTCTTCACTCGCAAGAAATCTCCACCCGTCGTCACTCTCGCTCTCTCTCTCTCTCTTTCTCGCGTCTGCGACCTGTTTCTTCTCAGCTGCAAGTTCTCGGAGGTGCTTTCGAGGACGGTCTCGTTGGTGTGCGCGGACGACGATCATGAACTGTCGTATCCTGGGAGTGGATCGCCAGTACCCAACGCACCGGTATTGTGGGGGAGAAATCCTCTCTAAGGACAGTCCATTTCATGGACGCTTCGGTGATATCTAACCTTATCTTTCTTGTATTTTGTTTGCCGCAATTTATTTATTGCTTGCCCCTTTCTGGATCTCGCATGTTTATTTGTTTCCGTATGATTATTCGATTCCTGTTTGCATATCATAATCAGATATTGAACTGGAAATGGATGACGTTAATGATATTGATCTTTAATACTTTTATTTCCGTTCAATTGGATCTGTATAATTATTGTTTATTATATGCATGGTTCATCCTGATTACAACAATCTTAGAGAGGATTTTGGGAACCGATTATAAAACTATGTCAGAAACAATGTTAAAATCGAGGGTAGATATGACGGGTATGCCTGAAAAATTCGGTGGACAGAACTTTAAGCGTTGGCAACAACGCATGAAGATCTGGTTAACCACCATAGGGTTAATCTCAATGCTTGAAACCGACTGTCCTACGGTGGAGATGGAAAACCCCTCACCCGATAGCCAGAAGGCGCAATCTGCGTGGAAGGAACGCGATCGTATATGTCATGGTTGCATCTTGTTGGCTCTGTCCAACACGTTGTTTGACGTATACTGTTCGTCCACGCAGACTGCGAAGGGGCTATGGGAAGACTTGGATCGGAAGTATAATATCGAAGACCTCGGTATTGAGAAATACTCCGTAGCTAAGTTTTTTAAGCTTTCCATGGCCGAGGGAAAGTCAGTTTCTGAACAGGCACACGAGTTTTTACTCCTGCTCCATGGTTTAGAAGATACCGAAATGAAACTTCCAGAGAAGTTTCAGGTCATGTGCATCATAGAAAAATTCCCCAAGTCGTGGGAAGACTTCGGTATGACCCTGAAACACAGAAAGTGGAAGATTTCTATGGATGACTTGATGGCACGGGAAAAAAAACATGTGCTTCATGTTGATATTCAAGCGAAGGTCAATTTCATGACCTCGAAGGGCAAGGATAAGAAGAGAAAGGGTCCTAATAGCAATAAAATGAAACCAAAGGGCAAGATCCAGAAAAAGGCAAAGAATAAACCCTGCTGACACTGTAATCAGGTTGGCCATTGGAAGAAGGATTGTCCGTCCTTGAAGGCTCAACCTAAGGCTACAGACGGGAGTCCACAAGTGAACATGATCACTATGGGACTCGGGGCTAGCGAAGGGTATGTCTCTATAAAACCTGAACTATACCATATCCATGATCCAAATGAGTGGCTCATGGATACGAGAGCCAATGTAAATATATGTTCTGACAGAACGTTGTTTTCTTCTTATCAGACCTACAGCGGTGGGACTGTGAAGATGGGGAACGATTCTGCGTCCAGGGTGCTAGGGTCGGGACAAGTCAACTTGAGGTTCTCCTCTGGACGTGTCTCGACGTTGCATAGGGTGTTGCATGTTTCTGACATCAAGAAGAATGTATTATCTGACTCTATCTTAGTTAGAAATGGTTTTGAGTTAAAATTTAAATGTAATAAAGTTGTCATTCTGAGACATGTCATTTTTTTATGGAAAAGGCTATTTGGCTGATTTTGATTTGTTATTTAGAATTAGATGTGATTCAGTAAACATTAATGAAATGAATGTTTTGAGTACTAAATGTTCTAGTTCTGTTTCTCATGTTGTGAATAATCTAGAATCTTGTGATTTGTGGCATGGTAGATTGGGACATGTAAACTTAAATTAAATTAAAAGAATGATGAATTTAGAGTTTATCCCTAAACATACTACTGATAAAACATAAAAATGTGAAATCTGTGTGCAAGCTAAGACACCTAGGAAGTCTTTTCAGTCTGTCTCTAGAGATAGTGAGAGCTTGGATCTAGTGCATACAGATATCTGTGAGTTTAATGGTGTGTTGACCCGAGACAATAAGAAATACTTTATCACCTTTATAGATGATGGCAGTAGATACTGCTATGTATATCTAATGAAAACGAAGGATGAAGCCTTAGATAAATTTCTTATATTTAAGAATGAGGCTGAGACACAAACAGGAAAAGTGCTTAAACGCCTTAGGTTAGATAGAGGAGGTGAATATACCTGTAACTTATTTGATGAACAATGCAAATCCTTTGGCATAGTTCATGAAGTTACGTCCCCATATTCACCGCAAACAAATGGGATAGCAGAACGGAAAAATAGAATCTTAACTGACATGATCAATGCTCCTACAGAGTTCTGGACTTCCAACCTATATGTGGGGAGAAGCCTTGAATACGGCTTGCCATATTCTGAATAGGGTTCCTCCGAGACATATGGAAAAATGTCCCTTTGAACTTTGGAGAAATAGTAAACCAAGTTTAAGATATCTCAAAGTGTGGGGCTATCTCGCTAAGGTTTTAGTCCCAGAACACAAGAGAAAGAAAATTGGTCCTAAAACTGTTGATGCGGTCTTCTTAGGTTACTTGGAAAATAGCTATGCATATAGGTTCTTGGTAATTCGGTCCGAGATACCGAGCATAGATGTCAACACTATTGTTGAACTCCGTGATGCTACCTTCTTTGAGGATGTCTTCCCATTGAAGACTGGGATTCCTCATAATCTGACCATTAAGGACGCCTCTACATCAGGATCTATTCCAGATCAAGTGGAAAGGATAACGAATGTGGGGGTTGAGACTCAACCTGAACCCAATGATCTTTCTGAAGAGATTGAGCCAAGGAGGAGTAAAAGATCTCGGATAGCCAAGGATCTGGGTAGCGACTTCGTTATCTACCATATCGAGGGTGATCCACCAAGTTACAAGGAAGCCATGGCTTCATCTGAAGCGAAACAATGGAAGGAAGCCATCAAATCTGAGATGGATTCCATTATGGCTAATGGAACTTGGGAGCTGGTTGATTTACCCAAAGGGTGCTCTACTATTGGGTGCAAGTGGGTGTTTAAGAGAAAGCTTAGACCTGACGGATCAATTGAAAAGTATAAAGCCAGATTAGTTGCCAAGGGCTTTAGGCAAAAGGAAGGTATCGATTATTTTGATACCTATTCCCCTGTGACTAGGATGACCACAATCCGGATGCTCATAGCATTGGCATCTGTATATGATCTCTCTATCCACCAAATGGATGTGAAGACCGCCTTCTTGCATGGAGATCTTGAGGAAGAGATCTATATGGATCAACCGGATGGGCTTTGTGACTCCTGGGAATGAGGGAAAGGTTTGCAAGCTTGTCAAATCTCTTTACGGATTGAAACAAGCACCAAAGCAGTGGCCTATATGTCTGAGTATGTACATTTGGCAGACCAATAGGTTGATGAATTAACCAAGGTCTATACACTTATGCGTTGGTGTGCATGTAAGGCCATATACGTAGTACGGTCTCTCAAAGGGATCATACAAGTTTATTACTGAATCGGAAGACATGAGCTTACTCATGAGATATTAGGAAGGATCAAATTCCGTGCACGGTCGTCTCGCTTTAGAAGCTTGACTGAATTTGTAAGGTTTTATATATGCTTTTGTAAGGTATATGATCAACACCTAGGTATGATATATTCTTTTGGAAAGTATATGATCGATATTGACTTCCAATGATCAAATTAGAAACTTAATGATGAAACCATGAAGGAGACAATCTAAATAGATCTAAAAATTCATCTAGGTCTTCTAGTACGTAGGATGTACATGTATTAGGAATACCTGAGAGTGACGTGATCATAAACGATTGTATAACCATGACGCTTCCATTCCTAAAGAGTGATGAAATGGGTCTGGATTTAAGTGACTCCTCTCAGTAGATAAGTGATCTGATCTTGTTCCAAATGTTGGACATTGATCTGAATGTGATTCCGATGCAATGAGATGATTAGATTTGAGATCTTTATTTAGTCAAGCATCTATGAGTGGTCCGTAGGATCTGAAACTAAGATGTGATATCAATATCCAAGTCATTATACATGGAACAGTACAATCACCCTGTCCTTATCTCCAGAGAAAGCACATTATCCTTGAAAGAGTTCAAGGAAAATTTCAATGTTGATAAATGTATCCGAGCATTGAGAAAGTTGATTATTAAATATGATTTAATTACCATGAATAATATGAATTTGATTCATATTATAAGCAGAGTTGTCTAAGATAACTAAATGTGCTTTGATTATCAAATATGTGAATGATATGAATGTGATTCATATCATTTGGGCACATGAGAATATAGATACAAGATGATTTAATGTGATTTAATTATCATGGATATGAATAATATAGATATCACTATCCATATTAATTAGATTTATTATAAATGTTATTTACAATATATTAAAGAGAGATCCTATTGCAATTTTTATTTGTTCATTAATTATTGATGTGAAATGGATCCATATTAGATAATTAATTGAAAATATAATTTACATTTTATTTTTGGTTGTGAATGTGATTCACAAATTTCCAATGACATGATTATAATGTTCACAAGATAATTGTGAATTATCATTGTAAGATAATGTTGGAAATGAGATAATGTAATCTCATTGGAAGAAGATTGCCATCCACCAATAAAGTTGGTGGATGATTATCTCCTTCCAATTATCTCCAAAGAAAATTGATTTAATTTGAAATTTATAATATTTATTATTAAAAATATATTTAATTAAATCAATTGTTGTTGTTTTTTTTATAACCAGATCATGGCCATTGAAATAAACACAAATCAATCTCATATATTGATTTTGTGTTGTCCATGGATACTATATAGGAAGAGGCAACCCTTGCTCTTTAAATTACAGCAATTACAACAACATCCATCATGGAGCCTTAGAGAGAGTCACCATTGCTGCAGCATCATCATTATGTTATCGAATCATTTGCTCATTGATCTCCATATCCTTCGATGCATCTCAATAGTTAAGAAGATGCCAGATCTCGTGAGAAAAGATAAAGATATTCACTGCTTGAATCATCAACATGGATTGCGAGGAGCATGCATTTCATCAGCGTGCTCGCAAGCGTCTTCTCCGTCGGATCAGACTTGAGATAGGAGCTCTTTATTTAGAGACTCAATCGCAACCACGCTTCAAAAGATAAATCTAATACTTGTTTATGATTTAGATGAAAAGATCTGAGAAGTGTTCTGGGATCATGTGGTTCAATCACATTAAAATGTTTTTGAATTCCATTGCCTGGAGCAACTAGTGCGACTAGTCGCTCTCGATCGCATTTGATGTGATCCTCATGCTTCCATGATGTGATTAAGGATTTTTCTATATCCTTAAAGTGGTATTAGAGTCATAGGTTGGAGGTTTCGCATACAATCCATAAATCGAGGATGACTTGGGCTCATTAGGGTTTGTGAAATTTTATCGCGTTTCATTCAAGGTATCCTAATTTGTATAATTTTTAAGACCTGTATAAATTGTTTAAACACAAAATTTCCCTTGAATATTGTTTCCAATTAAATAAGGAAACCATTGGATTTGACTTTGCATGATTTGGAATCTGATTGCTCAAGTTATGATCATTTTAATGAACATGTATCCACTGTTTTGGCGATGGTGAACCTTGATGTAACTAAAGAGTTAATTACTGCTTTGAAATGCTTAGAAATGTGTGAAAATCACTTGAGTTCTATTGAAAATCAAATTAGAAAAGTATAGAAATTTATTTTGCATTACTTCTATTTAAATTGGTTGAGATATACTAATTTTAGTACTGTTGGAGCTTACTTTCCTAATGAAGAACCTTGTGATTGTCATTTAATCAATCAGTGAAACTAAATGGTTTAATTTCTTGAAATAACTATGTATAAATATTAGAGAAATATTTAATGATAATTATTTCCTTAAATGATATTGCCTTAACCAAAATTAATTAGATATAATCTAGATCACAATTGGTTACATGAACCTACGAACAAACATTGATGCTTGAATAGGATCGAGGATTTGTTTAGCAAATATCCTTGTAATATTAATGAAAAATATTTTGATTATTATTATATAGTATAACTTCTATTGAAAGACCAATTATCATCTCAAGTACAAAGTGATCAATTGGCATTATCTTGACCTGAGGCATATATGGTGTCTAGTCGGGGAATGCTGAGGTTGCAGGTTGCTCCGTAAGAGGTTTGTCCCACTCCCATCGGTATTGGTCATGACAACAGGTAAAGAATAGATAATTCTTGAAGCACTCATGATGTAATTTTCTAATTATTAAAATTCTAATAATATGTATTTTGATATGATACCATCCTTCAAGTAATAATTAAAAATTATTTGTTGGTTGATTGGTTTTATTGATAATTTTTTTAATATGATTTAATTATTAGAAACAATTAAAATTAAAACACTCTAATATGAATAGAGTTGTATTTCACTTGGAAGAATTAATCATAGTGAATACGATTCATAATGATTAATTAGAATTTGAACATGAAACAGAGGATCACCTAAGTGACATCCATTGTCTCCCGTCAAGGTGAAGAGTTCCATCGCCAGGGATTGTATGTAGGAGACACCTGTCCGAAGTGATAAATCATGCATACAAATGCATTTGGATCCTGCTCTTTACTTCTCGAAAGAGTAAGGCCATATGTATAGCGACCCGAATATCAGGTTCTCATATTATTAGGGCGATATTGGATTGCCATAACAAATTCTAATCCTATTGATGGTTGGTTCAATTAACAACATGTCAACATCGCCTTAGGGGTAGTGGGCCCAAGTGTTAAAGACCGAATTGGGAAATGCAAGTTGGACTTGCAAGGCAGAATGTGTTCCCTCTTTTTATCTGAGCTGCAAGTTCTCATATTATTGGGATGTAACAAAGGTAAGAAGGAGATCACAGATCTTGTTGAGATATAATGATAAGTATATCTCTTACATTGAAAGTGATTAAGGGAATGAACTTTTAGTATTGACCAGGCAAGACAACATTGACATAAAAATTCCTAAATAAAAGTAATAAATATGTATTTATGCAAAAATTCTTATTTCAAATAGATCCTCATTAAATTCACTCATATTGTACTCAACAATGGCTAGTAAAATATCATGGATTTGATCCATGATCAAAATATTCTATTTGCAGTTGGACACATAATGTATGTGGTTAGAATGTGCAAGTTTCCTCATTAAATTCACTCATATTGTACTCAACAATGACTAGTAAAATATCATGGATTTGATCCATCATCAAAATATTCTATTTGCAGTTGGACACATAATGTATGTGGTTAGAATGTGCAAGTTTCCTCATAATAATATGGAATGACAATTAAATACACAATAGGACAATAACCTAGGGTTTGTGTATCTCTATAGTCTTGATCTCTCATCGAGTGTGCTTTGGAAGTGACATGTCGATGATGATCGTAATTGTCAAATAATCCTTATAAAAATCTAAGAAGATATTTTGGCATACATATATGCTCTCAACATTTAATCATGAATGACATGGTTCACTGCATTTTGCAGAATGGTGGCTCGATAGGAGATGATTTACTTAAAATCTGTTGAGTACCTGCCTGAATCAAAGTCTTTGAGAGTTAAGATTGATGTAGATACGATGAATGTCATCATTCTACTGTCTATACTCAAGCCATTGATGAAGCTTCATAATATTCATATTGTATGAATTGAATGAAGCATGTATAAATGTTGAAGCACTCTTATATTGAAATATTTTGAATTCAACATAAGAGATCCATTATCTTAAGCAGTGGTTGTCTATAGATGAAGGGAGCACAGTGGAAGCATGGGTCTGACCCAAGAGAAAAGGAAAGTCAAAAGGTTGACTATACTTTTGTAATTTCCATATGGCATCCTAAGAGTTAGATAAATGCCAATACTGCAATAAGCTGATTTGTTGATAGTATGACTATCAAGTCTATCTAGAATCCTTAGAGAAGTACTTAGATAGTGCATTGGAATAATATATAATCTACTTTTGATCATTGAAATTGACTTGTTTATTAGATAAGATCAAATTCTAATAATTGTATCTCATTCTTCTAATAGCACTTGTAATTGGTTGCATATGTTTTAGAAGACTGGAAAATTTGATCTTAAGATTTAATAGTCATCCATATAGATATTGATGTAATTGTTGCAATAATATTTATTGGATAGGTGATATACCTTAGTCTTAGAGAATATCTTTATGACCTAGATGTTAGAATACACTCATTGTTTATTTCTAAATGTTAGAAACAAATATGAATTCTGGAATAGACCTATCAGAAAGAGTTATGATGGATATATTTCAGATATTAATCTGACATATGGAGGACTCTACTAAATTAGAATATTAATGAATGGTTTATTAACTATTCTAATAATGAAGATCATTTGCAAATAATCTAGCATCAAGCTTTGGACATATGTTTATTGATGAGATCAATAGACTAGTAAGATATGAAACTTTAGAGTGTTTGAAATTTCAAATTTTACATACTTGTGAATATTGTATTCAAAGAAAAATGTCCAATACACTCTTCTCTAAGAATGATGTAAGATTCCAAGGTATTCCAGATCTCATACATATTAATGTATGTGGATCATCAGTATCATAATGAACATTAATCATATGTGATATCATTCAATGATTGTTTATGATTCGAAATTTCTTCCATTCATCTTTGAAACCTTTAAAATGTTCAAAGATTTCATATTTTGAGTTTGAACCAAAGTTTGAAGGAAGGTGAAATGAATTTGATCTAACCGAGGTAGCCTTTACCTATTAGATGAATTCAAGGAATACCTTATGGATAAAGGAATATAATTCCCATCTCAATCCTCCTAATACACCTAAACTCAATAGAGTTGTAGTGAGATACAATTGGATTATGTGTGACATGATTTGATCATTGATGAATATTAACATAATTACCTCTTAGTTTCCAAGGTATATATATAATAGAGACTACAATATATATCCATAATAAGGTTCCATGCATATAATCTAGAATCTAGCACCAGAGAGTGATACTTCATTAGAAAAATAAACAATGGCATTGGATACCTACTTTATGACCTTGAGATTCTTAAAATATTCCATCTCTAAGGATACGATTCTTAGAGGATGACTCTCTTGATAATCAAGAATAAAATGAAGTAAAGGAACTCAATTAATCTTGAGAAGATAATGAGGCTCCTGAAATCGAAAACTAAAAGGAGAATTAAATATGAAACACTCATACCTCTTCAAATGAGTTTGAGGATGAATTCCATGTATCAGAGAAATTTGACAATGATCGAACTTCATGTGATGAAGATTCTGAAGATCATGTCATGGAAAGATGGATGTTAGCAATAAAGTCTAAAGTAGACTTCATATACAAGTGTTGTATATGTATTTTTGAGGATTTCCCTATAAGGGTAAGACCCGATAGGTGTAAATGGATCTTCAATAAAAAGAGGGAACCTGATGAGAAAGTACATACCTTCAAAGTACGGCTCGTATCCGCAAGATACACACTAAAGAGAAGACATCGCTTGTGATGAGACTTGTTCTCCTATGACCATGCTTAAACCCTTCAGTATATTGCTAACTATAGCTACAGAACTTGACTCTGACATCTTCAAGATGGAAGTCAATATTGCATTCCTCTATAAATACCTTTCTGAGGATATTCATATAAAGTAGCCCCAGGGCTTCATGGTTGAGGAAAGCAAGGTGCACAAGGTTAAAGAACTCTATCCGTGGACTCAATAAGCTTCTTGTAGTTGGAACATCAGATTTGATGAAATTATAAAGGTTATGATTTCAGATAGAATCTTGATGAACTATGTGAAGTTAAGTGGGAGTGCCATTGTGTTCATCATGCTAAATGTAGTTAATATATTATTCCTTCAGAACGATATATGGATAATAATAAGTGTTTTCTAGACTGGATATTCCATACCTTCAGATATGATCTCAAGTATACCTCTTAGATCATAGTTCTGAAGTTGTTCATAAGCAATGAAAAGAGGGTATTGGGACCATCAAATTAATGGTACACCATGGACATTTCCATTTTCTGGAAAATTCTAAGAAAGCCTTTTTTCAATTAAGATATGATACTGACTTATCTAAAGGGATAGCACCTCAAAGAGTTGAGGATGTGAATACCAAAGGTATATGCCTTAGTGCATCAACTTTTGGAAGCTCAATGTATGCTAGATATGTACAAAAGTTAGATGTCTACCATACAGTGGGAGCAGTAACTATTAATAATCCTACTATGGAAATAAAATACTTGATTGCAATAATAACAATATCTTCAAAGATGACAAGACTTTAGAGATAGTGATCCCCAAGTCTTATCTTCAAGAACTTAAGACTTTATAGATATTGATCTAAAAAGGTCCTAACGTCAAATACCTTAGGAGATAGAGATCTCCAGGAATAAGGGTATTCTGATAAGGATAATGGAAACTGCATACTTGTTATAATACTTATTGAGTTGTAGTGTCAAGGACACTATAACTAAAAGATTGAGTATTGATTGCATAAGATGCAATATTCACATTGGATGCGAGCAATGTTACTAGGAGATATGAAAGTGCCGTAAAAGGACTTAGCATAGTCTCTCGGAAACAGAGTGACTGATCAATTTTCCTAGCTATTTTTCTAAATAGCCTATGATTATCTTATGAGTGTGAGTTTAAATATTATCCCATTAATGGGTCTTTCAGTTAGTGGGATATTGTTAGACATGCTATCCCACAACGAGCCATTACGCAATAAATGTTATTGCAAATAGCATTCCTTGATATGAAAAGAAGAATAACTAATTTGAATAATAGGTCCCTTCGTACAATTAGGTAATGCACCGTGATCATCTTAATGATCATACAACTATTGATTCAATTGTTGAATCATATAGGCTAGTGTATGGATGAATATCTGAAGAGTTAGATTTAGGACTCATCAAGCATCGTCAAATGATTGTTTAGAGAGGATCTCTAGCCTAAGAAGGAGATGGAAATCCTTTCTCCAAAGGATGATATCTAACCAACCTTTGATGTAGGTTCTCTTTAGAGAAATAGAGATTCGGAGGTGTTAGATAAGCTAGGCTTAAGATTTGACTTAACAAGATCGAGATAACCAAAGACCTATGTCATATACTGTCATGATATAGGCACGTATTCTCTGACCGAAGATAGATGTGTTACTATATGTCTGAGTATGTTAATTTGGAAGACCAATAGGTTGATGACCTAATCAAGGTCTATACACTGGCGCGCTGGTGTGCATGTAAGGACATATGAGTAACTATCTCTTAAAGGGATCATACAAGTTCATTATTGAACCATAAGACATGAGCTCACTTATGAGATTTTGGGAAGGATCAAATTCCGTGCACGGTCGTTTCGCTTTGGAAGCTTGACTGAATTTGTAAGGTTTGATATATGCTTTTGTAAATTATATGATCAACACTTGAGTATCATATATGCTTTTGGAAAATATATGATTGCTACAGACTCCCAATCATCAATTGAGAAACTTAATGGTGAAACCATGAAGGAGACAATCTAAATAGATCTAAAACTTCAAGATTAATCTGGGTCTTCTAGTATGCAGGATGCACCTGTATTAGGCGTACATGAGGGTGATGTGATCATAAACTATTGTATAACCATAACTCTTCCATTCCTAGGGAGTGATGAAATGGGTCTGGATTTTAGTGACTCCTCTTAGTAGATACGTGAACTGATCTTCGAGATGTTGGACATTGATCTGAATGTGATTGAGATGCACTGAGAAGATTAGATTTGCGATCATGATTTAATCAAGAATCTATGAGAGGTATGTAAGATCTGGATTTGATATGTGATCTCAATATCCAAGTCACTATACGTGGAACAATGCAATCGCCATGTCCTTATCTCCAAGTATTTGCAGAGAAAGCACATTATCCTTGAAAGAGTTCAAGGATAATTTCACTATTGATAAATGTATCCAAGCACTGAGAAAATTTATAATTAAATATGATTTAATTATCATGAATAATATGATTTGATTCATATTATAATGAGAGTTATCTAAGATAATTAAATGTGATTTAATTATCAAAGATGTGAATAATGTGATTTTGATTCGTATTATTTGGGAACATGAGAATATAGATCAAAGATGATTAAATGTGATATAATTATTATTGATATGAATAATGAGGATATCACTATCAATATTAATCAGATATATTATAAATATAATTTTCAATATATTCGAGAGAGCCTATTGTCATTTGCATTTGTTGATTAGATATTGATGTGAATTGAATTCACATTTGATTATTAATTGAAAATATAATTTGCATTTTATTTTGAATTGTAAATGTGATTCACAAATTTACAATGATATGATTGCAATATTTACAAGATAATTGTGAATTATCATTGTGATATAATGTTGGAAATGAGATAGTGTAATCTCATTGGAAGAAGATTATCATCTACTAACGAGTTGGTGGATGATTATCTTATTATCTCCAAAGATAATTGATTTATTTGAAATTAATTTATATTGATTATTCAATAAATATTTAGTTAAATTAATTATTTTTGTGTTTTTACAACAAGATCATGGCCATTGAAAAAAATACAAATAAATCTCATCCTTTGATTTTGTGTTGTCCATGGATTGGGATCCATGGACATCTAAAATACTATATAAGAAGAGGCGACCCTTGATCTTGAAATTACAAAAATTACAATAACATATGCTCTCTCTCTCTCTATCATTTTCAGTGCATCCTCTCTCTCTCTCTCATTATGGCCATCCACCATGGAGCCTTAGAGAGAGTCACCATCTCCACAACATCATTGTTATGCTGCCAAATCATTTGCTCGTGAATCTTTGTCTCCTTTGGTATGCCTCGCAAGTGAAGAAGACGTCAGACCTCTTAAGATAAGATCAGGAGATTCGTCGCTTAGATCATCAACATGGATTGCGAGGAGCACATGTTTCGCCAACACGCTCACAAGCAACTCCTCCGTAGGATCAGACTTGAGACAAGAAATCTTTTTGTTTAGAGAGTCGATCTCAACCATGCTTCAAGAGGTAAACCTTATACTTGTTTTTAGTTTAGATGAAATCCGAGAAGTTTACTTGGATCATGTGGTTTCATCGCATTAAAAAAGTTTTAAATTATGCTGCTCGGAGCAAGTAGTGCGACTAGTTGCTCCCAATCACATTCAATGCGATCCTCATGCTTGCATAATGCACTAAGGATTTTCCGATATACTTTAGCTAGATCACCCAAAGTGATTTCTCTATTTCCTTCCCTAATGAAAAACTTATGGAAATATTACTTCCATCTAATCTCTATATCCTTCTGAGTAACTAGTACATGACCTTCTGATGAAGCTACTTTTCATCATCTTTATTCTATCTTTTTGGCCTTAAAAACCCTAGTAAATGCATGTAAATAGGCTCAATATAGACATTCTAGCATTCCTGCACCATTGTGTAAATAGTGTATAAAATGCGGTTTTAAAGCCAAAATTATAGAATAAAGAAAAGAAAAAGAATAAAATATTGCAAACATTTTATGGCCCGAAACCCCGAGACCTATGCATCTCGATGACTAGGTCGACAAGGAATAAAGTAGGGGGAGATAAGGGCCATAACGCAATAAAAATACCTTTTATTTCAATTCATTCTTTATTCATTTTGGGACCTATTTTTGGTTCTGCTCTTTATACCTCAAATAAAGAAACTTTGTACATGAAAGTTGTAAATAAGTAAATAAAGAAAAATACAAAATTGATTTCATACAATAATAATGTATAGATAAAAAGATATGATCTGAATAAGATTTCAGAATCCCAACTTCCCAGACCTGTATCTTGCAAATAAAAACTCGAAACACACCAAACTGACACTTTAATTGTATATAATTTTAAATAATCTATTTAATGAAGGTGGTTTCGCATTTGGAGGATCTACGGTTTGAAAGTTGAGTTTTGGACCCCTATTGTATACTTGTATAGATTAAAATATTCAATTTATTATTTATTCATTATTTTCATAATTTTATATTTTTATAATTTTGTAAATATTATTTATAATAATTATATACATAAAAATATGAATAAAAACTTAAAGAAAAAACAAAAATAAAACACATGTATAAAATACATAAGTTTAATACCTATAAGTATACCTATATAATTACTACTTCTATTTTATTAAGTGTACAAATTAATCAGAAAAATAAAATTAAAATATATTTAAGTGTAAAAAAATATGTTATATATTTATAAAATAATAAACAAAATTAATAAAATTAAATGTACAAAATAAAAATAAAATATTAAAATACATAGACATGTATACCAATATAAGCCTAAAATAGTAACTTGTAATTTTTCACCTCAAAAAAATAAATAAAAATACTAATAAAATAATTTTTAAAATAATAAAAATTTTTTATTTAATAACCAAAAATTAATAAAATCATTTACTATTTTAAAATAATTTTAGAAAACATTTTTTCAGGCTTTTTCCAAGTTGGTCCACGTGGACCAACTAGGAGGGCTGGAGAGTTGACCCGCGGTCAACTCTCTGACCCCATCCTGTTCCTTGTGAGAAGTTTTTTTTGGACGTTTTCACAATTTTTTTGAGGGAAAACCTTTCACTATTTCGTGTATCGTCCTTAACATTTTTTGCTCCTCGATTATCGGACATACACGCCCAGGGTTCTCCTCATTCATTGCATCGCTGAATCGATGGCTACATCTTGATCTTCGAGCCGCATCCTTCACTTATTCAAAAAGCCTCCATCACCTCCCTTGGACCTTTTGAACTTTTCCCGCCCTAGCTTTGGCCTTGGGGATTGCTCAGGATCGAGGCTGGTGACAACAGCCACTCCAACTGCTCCGAGTGTGCCCAAGTGACGGCGGAAGAGATTCCAACCCCATCTCTGGCCAAACTTGGCCGTGAGGTTCATCTCATGGTTTCAAACCTTCGAGGTTCCTTTTTATTGAGTTTTCTTGAATATTCTTATTCCTGTAGCATTAGCATCCATCCCCTTCTTTCCATCTCGATTGAAACCCATCTAATCGCCTTCACCAACCATCTCGCCGGAGCGTGCTCCGGCGAGCTTTGATGACACCACCACCTGCTGCTTCACATCGCCAATAAGTGCCCCGAGCCTTGTTCTTGTCTTCTATAGTTGCTTGCAGGGTCAGGAGGAGCCGAGTTTTTGCTGCACTTGAGGTACCTTGGGCCGCAACTTCTCCTCTACGCCGCGACGGTCCACCGGCGGTTCCTCTGCCATTTTGACGCTGCCGCCCGCTCGGAGGACTCTCCTGGAAGCCTTGGGGAATTTTTGCAGGAGGATTGGAGGTCTGAAGCGTGCACCCTTGTCGATCGAAGCTTGGAAGAGCCAAGCTTCGGTCCTGTTCTTCGTGAGCCACCGTGCACCGTTGGATCTCCGGTGTTCTTACAGCGCATCCAGCCACCGTCAGATAGTGCTCGTGCCAACCGTCAGATCGTCACTGTGCCATCTAATCTCGGCCGTCCACGGCGAATCGACATCGCCTCCCCTTGCGCAGCCACGTATATAAGTGGGAGGCATCCCACCGTCCGTCGACATGGGTAATTTTGCATCCTACCCCGTAGTTTTTGTAATTTATTAATTAACAGTTAAACTTTTATTTGCCTTTTAAAACTTTTGTAACATTTGCGCATAGCCCTTTGGAGTTTTGTAATATCACATTCTGACCCGTGCCAGGTCACGCGCTCCGCGCACGTGATGTGGCATTTTTACAGGAGTACCCCGGGGTGTTTTCGTATTTGTTTTTAGTCCAAAAACTTTTGATTGAGTATTATAATTCTGGTCGTTTTGCTTAAGAGTCCCTGTAACTTTCATGAATTGCGTCTAGGTTCCTGCTGCCCCACGTGCGAGTCACGAGGGCCTTGTTCTTGTTGCGCGAATGCTCCTGGGCTTTTATTTATTATTGTTTAGGCTAAAAAGATGGTTGTGTGTTTATTAATCTCTGGAAAATTTGCATTTTGGCCCTGCAATGTCCTATATTTCCATAAATACGTCCCTACCAGGAGTGTAGTTCCTTTTTGTTGTTTATATTTATTGCATGCATCTCTAAATACCTTAAAAATCCACAAAAATTACCATACATTCCTGTTGCATTGTAGATTCACGGTATATTTTTATTTTCCATTTTTATTGCATTTTAATATTTATAAAATTAAAAAACAAGCATTTTATTCACTGTTTGCCCATAAAAATTATAAAATCACCTCAGCAAATTCCCCAAAAAAATATATTTTGGTGATTTTAGTGTGTTTTAACTTCAGTCCAAAAACCACTAAAAATTACAAAAGAAAACTCATAAAAATTACAAATCCCCAAAAACCTTTATAAAAATCTTAAAAATTCCAAAAAATCTTAAAAATCCACTTTCAATTTCTGAATTTTCTTTATTTTGTTATCTTTCATTTAAAATTAATTTGACGAATTTTGGACTCTGGTTTATATTTTTCATCCTCAATTTAGTTTCAGCCAGCAACTTTATTCCTTGTTTACTAGTATTTTTGACTTTAAAAATACCAAAAAATAGGAAAAATATATAAAAATCACAAAAACATTAGAAAATACAAAAAGACCAAAAACATTTTATTTTTTGAATTTTCCTTATTTTTATCTGTTTTTATAAATACTTTATCTCTCTCTTTCTTACTTTGTATAAATATTCTATTATTAAAAAATGAAAATATAAAAACATAAAATATAAAAAGAAAATTAAAAATCAGAAAATTAAAAATCAAAATACAAAAATATAAAATTCAAAATATTAAAATAGAAAAATTATAAAATTAAAACCCACAAAAAATAACATAAATAGACAAGTCTTCACATTCACACTTGTGCATTCACTTGCCCCGTTCTACCTGTCTGCTCCCTGTGTTCGACCTCTACACGTACTTTCACCTATACACATCTTTGTTGTATAGTTATAATAAATTTTAACTCCGCACATTTACTTTCATTGCTTGAATTACTTGTTGTGGGTTAATTGTAATTTTAATCCGATATTCACGTAGTCGATTCGGCAACTGTGTTCCTGCCTTGTGTGGAACTTAAGACCATTGATTTTTCGGGTTAAACAAATGGCGCCATTGCCGGGGAGCAACAACGCGTAGTTCGATTTTTACTTGTGCTTGTGATTGTTTTTCTATTTTCGCTTATTTTATTTTCCTTATTTTTGATATAATTGTTTGAGTTGTCTAACCCCTCTCTTGTTGACTTTGTGCGAGGAACCGCGGATCGAGGGAGGCGCTCCGTCCTAGGTGCCTACGTACCCATGTGAAGCCGGCGTCAGCTTGCCAGCCTAGCATCGAAGGAGACGTAGAGAGAATTTTGAAGACCATGCTCCATCTTTAGTTGTAGAATTTATTTTCTTATATTTA
The DNA here is from genome assembly GCA_037367405.1 of Ottelia alismoides. Lineage (NCBI taxonomy): Eukaryota > Viridiplantae > Streptophyta > Magnoliopsida > Alismatales > Hydrocharitaceae > Ottelia > Ottelia alismoides. Next base: position 313,278 of record JAZKJV010010768.1, on the reverse strand, counting down.
TTTCTGTAATTTTAGTGAGAGAGAGACTGTTATTTGTAATAATACATGTACTCAAACACTCGGACATTTGGGCCCAATTTCCAAGTGTGTGTACACTTGGGGGCTCACCGCAATTTTCTCGGCTTTTCGTCTCATTTTCTATTTTGTTTTCTGGTTTTATTTTATTTCTTTTATGTAACTGAGCCCATAGCTGTAGGAGTTGCTTGGTGTAGTATGAGGTCCTAACACACTAATCACCATTGCATGTACCTATAGTCTCCATTTGGATCTAGTCAAATTTTGAAAACCGTGCTTTCTACTAATAGCAGCTGCTCAACATAGGGCGATTTCATCGGCTTGCATCTGCATATAGATTAGGTTTCAATTCTACTGAGCATACTTGCATGTAGAGTGTTGGAGGCAAGGTGAGCATTTATGCTTTAGCATTCATCATTGTTTTTGCCGCTTGCATTGCTTTTCCGTCTCTCTACCTCTGATTTTGATCAACTAGGTGCTTAAAAGAATTGATTCCTAGTTAGGCTCGTGCATTTCTCACTAAAATCCAAAAAAAAGTGACAACAAATAAAATTGGGACTGTTAATATTACTTGACCCTAAAATCAACCAAAAAGAAAATCTTCTCTTGGGGCGAGTAATCCCCTCATTGTCTTTGTTTTACATTGCTCGCGCACACACTAAGGATTAGTGCCCAAATCCCATTCAGCCCCCTATGTGCTTGTGCAATTTTGGACTTCTCACCTAACTCTAAAATAGACAAGATAAAAAGACCGAGTTTTCGGTCTCTACCGAGTTGAGTAGGTGAATCAAGGGTTTGTATTGTGTGAGTTTTGCTTGTGATTGTTTGTGTGCTTTCTAGATCGTATCTGCGCACTTACGCTTTGTTTCTCACCCTCTTGACTTGACCTTCGTGCTCTCCCGATCATTTTTTTAATCTTGTTCGAGATGGACCCCTGGAGCGTCTTTTATTCGGACTTTGCGGATCCTTCGTTCACTCCAGCCGGTCCACCTCATTTTTTCCAGGAGGACTTTTCTCCTGACTTTTGTATATATCTGCCTTAGCCACAGTATCAGGACTTGGACTTCTACCCACATCCACCATCACCTCTATATTTTCCACCTTCACATCCACCCGAGACTGGCATGTTGGAGTCACCTCTCATGATGTCCACACTTGAGACCTTGACCCAGTTCATGGAGCAAATGAATTCGAGGATTGACAACCTCACCTATATGAATAAGAGCCACGTTGATGCTTCACGATCTGATGATTTGGAGTCATGTGAGGATTATCATGAGAGCTTGCAATCGCCCAAAATACAAAAAAATGAGAAAAATTTAAAAATCCAAAAAGAGTTCGGGAGACACATGATCGATTCAGACTGCGAGGAGAGGGAACCTTTGCCAGATCATCTGACCACACAACCTTTCACACCTTGTCCCTCCTTTGACCCTGAGGATGCCGCTGTACAGACTGCTCTTGGCATGCCTCATGTATATGTTGATTCCAACTTCCTCCCTTGTATGGAGGAAGTCCAAAAGTTCAAAAAAATGTTGACTGAACCTGAAGTGGTGGCCACTATTCATGAGATTATCCGTGCCCCACTTCAGCAGGCCATGACTGATTTATCTGCTCCTCTTCCCAAGAAGAGAAAGCAGAGGAGCAGATCTGAGCGTCATATTTTGACCATGGCGACTGCCCACGCCATTACACACCGTCCCATTCCTAGGAAGAGGAACACTACCACACCTTTCATTAGCTGCACCATCTCTGACCACACATGTGATCACACTCTCGTCGACGACGGTGCTTCGATTAGCATATTACCCTTCTCACTGGTACAATCTCTTCACTTAGGGCCTCTCAAGAAAACCAGGATGATCGTTCAATTTGCTGATGGATCTATCAAGAGGCCGAATGGTATCCTTGAAAACACCGTCATTTCGATTCAGGGCATGAGCTATACATTTGATTTTGTCGTATTGCCCATGGAGACCTCCATAGGGGAGCACTCTCCAATCATCCTGGGACGACCATTCCTCACCTCTGCGAGGGTCATTTTTGATTACGTATCAGGAGAGATTCGCTTCCGAGTGTCGATCACGGCACCCACAATTGACTAGAGACCTGCACCTGATGTGATTTCACCTATCTTGGCTGACCCTGAGGACCATGAACTTGATGAGACTATCAGAGAATTTTGTTGCTTATTGGATTCCACTGAGACCCTATAATTCCTCTCCAAGGAGGAAGACTTGGAAAGCATGGACCTAGGAGTTCCTTCTTCTGGGACTTCGCGTTGTGTTGATGACATCAGCGGGATCTACATGATTGACACCATCGAGCGGGGGGCAGATTTGGAGACTAGACAGGACGGACATAATTTGACTACTTTCACCAATGAGTCTGCTCCTGATCACTTAGACACTAATGAGACGAATGCCGAATTTGATTTGATTGCTTTTATTTGGGAATTCGGGCCTTTTGATGAGAAAAATGATCCAGTTGAGATTATTAACGACGAACAGAGTTTGACTACTTCTACTGATGAGTTCATTCCTTTTGGTTTTGACCTGGACGACACCTCGCAGGATGATTCTGACTACACTACTTCCGATGATGATTAGTTCGTCCCATTCCACTTTGATATCAGCGAGACCCCCAAGGTCGGACCTAGTCGTACTTCTTTCACTGATCTGTCTGTGCCTTCACACCCTAGGGCCATTGAGGACCTACACCCTGTCAACCCTGATCGGTTAGGGTCATTTGAGGACCCTGATGTCGACCTGCACCACACCAGATCTATTCCTCAGCGGTCCCGCAAGAAGGTTTGCCTTCGACCTTCTTGACCTCTGTACATCCATATTTTTTGTGCATTCTTTTTTGTTCACCTCCGTCCCTCTACCGTATTGCTTGTCCACCCATTCTCGTGTTTTCCTTGCTTAGGACATACTTTTTCCTAAGTATAGGGGGTGGACGAGCCAAGTGTTCATTTGTCGTTCCGTTTCATCACTCCTGTTGTTGCCTATACTTAGCGCTTATTTTACCCTAAGTATAGGGGGATTGATGCGTACATTTTTCTCTATGTTCTTCCATCTGTTGATATCTTTTCTTCTTTTCTTCTTTTCCTCTTCTATCTTCTTTATCTATCAGAAAGGTGTCGCCCCTTTTTGTCAGTTTTCTATACTTAGGACGTACTTTGTCCTAAGTATAGGGGGTGTGCACCCTGAGATCTGCTATTCTTTGATCCTCTCCATTGTCTCCTCTTCTTGTCTACACTTATGGATATCTTAACCTAAGTATAGGGGGAGACAGTCTGAGTACGATCTGTTCATTCCCACCCTTGACCCTCCCTGCTTTGTGTACAGTCTGCTATACTTAGGATTATTTGATCCTAAGTATAGGTGAGCCGGTCAACTTCTCATTCGTTCATTCATTCGTTCCTTATTCTTTAGACTCTTCTATACTCAGTACGAGTTATGTCTTCTCTTTTCTCTCTGATCTATGAGGACATAGCTCAAGCTAAGTATAGGGGGGTCGTATATACTACGTATATACTTTAGCCATAACTCGTACTTTCGTATTTTCTGATAACTATGGCTAATTACACTATTAAAATTCATTAAAAACCTTAATAAAAAGATGTGATTATTCCTCAAATTCTTTGTGTATCTACTGATTAATAAATCAGGTGAAAATATTTTTTGTAAAATGTTTGAAAAATAGTTTGAAAACCTTCGTGAAAAATCTTTTGAAAACTAATTTGAAAACGTTTCGTTACATGTTTTCAACCTATGTAAACTTATTTGGATTATAAAAATTAATTTTCTTTGTGTGAAATAAAATGTTTGGAAAACTATTTGCAAATGGTTTGAAAAATGGTTGCAAAAATATTTTGAAGAATCTATACATACTATTTGGAAAACCTTTCCAAAATGATTTTCAAATGTGTGTACATGTTTGTAAAAAAACTGATTATAAAAATTATTTTGGACTATAGTTTTCAAAATTGTTTGAAAACCTGTGTCAAATATGTTTGAGGAATATATACATCTCACCAAAATTCACTATATATATTTATAAAATCGACCATTTATCCTTGTAAATTCCTAAAATCTACTTCTTGTAAATATAAAATGCATCCCCGTGTAAATATTTGTACCTAGTTTTTAGCCAAAATCTTTGTTTTCAAAAATGCCAAAACATGTGCAAAATTAATACAAAATTGCATATGCATCATCTTTTCAAAAATCCATAAAAAGTTCAAAATCTTTGAAAATTGCATCACAAAAATATTTTATGCATAGCATTTGCATAGCATGAGCATTTTTCGGATTGAGTTTGATAGTTGAACGAGTCTAAGTAAAATCTGAAGATTGGAGCTTGGTTGGACCTTAAATCTACCTAATTAACCGGAACCTTATAGGAGCTGGAATTGAGATACTTCAGGTCTAGTTGACTTAATTCTTTGAGGATCACGAGATTTGGTTCAATGGATTCTTGACTGCCTAAGTAGAGTATTTTGGAGCACATGCACGACTCTTGTTGATAATGACCTAACTTGGACACCTGCACCATTCACTTGGCTCAACTCAGTTCAAGTGGTGAGGAAGTTGGATTTGCCGGTATGAGACACACACAGGTGGAAACACTTGTCCTCCTCTAGGGAGGGAAGTGCACCCCAACCCGTCCAGTGATGATGAGTTTCGAGGATAGGAGACCGTGGGTTGCAATAAAGCTTCAAAAGAGGGATAATCTACTAGCTCAAGAGGAAAAACTTCCTATGTAAATGCTGTTGTATATAGTATTCAAAAAAATTGCAAAAAGCAAAAAAACTCCAAAAAAGTGGACAGGCCTGTACAAAAATAAAAATTCCTATCAGAGTGTACATATGTGTATAGTCAAATAAGCAAGCTTGAGCTCCAAAGTCAAATCATGTGAGCCTGCAGCTGGATGACTTGACTACCCTGGTCTTGCATCCTAGGATGGATAGCTACACTGGCTACCGTCCATTCTTCCCTTCACCCCTCCTCTTGAGCTGCTTGCCACTTGAACTTAGAAGGGAATACCCTGCTCCTTGAGGAATGAGTTGTTGGATTGGGGAATCATTGGGTTGTCATATTGGAGAAGTCAGTCTCTTTGTCATTTCAGTTGGGGAGAGCCACTATCACTTACACTGTACAAGTCAGATTCATAGTCGTAAGGGTTTGCGTATGAGTTGAAGTATTTCTGACCTGGTTATTGAGGAGACTTGAACAGAGTTTTGGGATTCTCGAAGGCTGTTGGATTTCAAGTCCGGTTTTCATTAAGACTCCGCCCGCACTAAAATTCCAAAGGTCCGACTTAAGCTCCAAACTTTTATTTTGGGAAGAGAAGCTTGACAATTAAACTTAATCCAATTTTCTTCTTTTTCTTTTCTTTATTTTTCTTTTCTGCACTTATTGCATAAGTGTTTGCTAGGGACTAGCAAAGGCAATTATAGGGGGATTATGAATCTACGTTTCATCATCTTTATTCTATCATTTTGACCTTAAAAATCCTAGTAAATGCATGTAAATAGGCTTAATTAAAATATTTTAGCATTCATGCATCATTGTTTAAATAGTGTATAAAATGCAGTTTTTAAAGTCAAAATTATAGAATAAAGAAAAGAAAAGAAAAAGAATAAAATATCGAATATTTTATGACCCGAGACCCTGAGACCTAGGCATCTCGATGACTAGGTCGACAAGGAAAAAAGTAGGGGTAGATAAGGGCCAAAACACAATAAAAATACCTTTTATTTCAATTCATTCTGTATTCATTTTGGGACCTATTTTTGGATCCACTTTTTATACCTCAAATAAAGAAACTTCGTACATGAAAGTTGTAGATAAGTAAATAAAGAAAAATACAAAATTGATTTCATACAATAATAATGTATAGATAAAAAGATATGATCTGAATAAGATTTCAGAATCCCAACTTCCCAGACCTGTATCTTGCACATAAAAACTCGAAACATGCCAAACTCACCTTTAATTGTATATAATTTGAAATAAGCTATTTCATGAAAGTGGTTTCGCATTTGGAGGAGCTACGGTTTGAAAGTTGAGTTTTGGACCCCTATTGTATACTTGTATAGACTAAAATATTCAATTTATTATTTATTCATTATTTTCATAATTTTATATTTTTATAATTTTGTAAATATTATTTATAATAATTATATACATTAAAACATGAATAAAAACTTAAAGAAAACACAAAAATAAAACACATGTATAAAATACATAAGTATGAGTTGAAACACTTGAATATAATACATAGGTCTAATACCTATAAGTATACCTATATAATTACTACTTCTATTCTTTAATTAATACTGATGTACAAATTACATCAGAAAAATAAAATGAAAATATATTTAAGTGTACAAAAATATGTTATAAATTTGTAAAATAATAAACAAAATTAATAAAATTAAATATACAAAATAAAAATAATTATTAAAATACACATACAGGTAAACCAATATAAGCCTAAAATAGTAACTTGTAATTTTATACCTCGAAAAAATAAATAAAAATCATAATAAAATAATTTATAAAATAGTAAACATTTTTTTATTCAATAACCAAAAATTAATAAAATCATTTACTATTTTAAAATGATTTTACAAACATTTTTTCAGGCTTTTTCCTGGTTGGTCCACGTGGACCAACCAGGAGGGCTGGAGAGTTGACCCGCGGTCAACTCTCTGACCCAGCCTGTTCCTTGTCAGAAGTGTTTTTTGGTCGTTTTCACGATTTTTTCATGGGAAAACCTTTCACTATTTCGTGTATCGTCCTTAACATTTTTTGCTCCTCGATTATCGGGCATACACGCCCAGGGTTCTCCTCGTTCATTGCGTTGCTGAATCGATGGCTACACCTTGATCTTCGAGCCGCATCCTTCACTTATTCAAAAAGCCCCCATCTCCTCCCTTGTCCCTTTTGAACTTTTCCTGCCCTAGCTTTGGCCTTGGGGACTGCTCAGGATCGAGGCTGGTGACAGCAGCCACTCTAGCTGCTTCGAGTGCACCCAAGTGACGGCGAAAGAGCTTCCAACCCCATCTTCGGCCAAACTTGGCCGTGAGGTGCACCTCAGGTTTTCAAACCTTCGAGGTCCCTTTTTATTGAGTTTTCTTGAATATTCTTATTCCCTGTAGCATTAGCATCCATCTCCTTCTTTTCATCTCGATTGAAACCCATCTAATCGCCTTCACCAACCATCTCGCCGGAGCGTGCTCCGGTGAGCTTCGATGCCACCCACACCTGCCTCTTCACGTCGCCAATAAGAGCCCCGAGCCCTGTTCTTGTCTGCTTGAGGTTGCTTGCAGGGTCAGGAGCCCAAAGGCCCCTTCTGGAGCCGAGTTTTTGCTGCACTTGAGGTACCTAGGGCCGCAACTTCTCCTCTACGCCGCGACGGTCCACCGGCGGTTCCTCCGCCATTTTGACACCGCCGCCCGCTCGAAGGAATCTCCAGGAAGCCTTGGGGAATTTTTGTAGGAGGATTGGAGTTTGATGCGTGCGCCCTTGTCGATCGAGCTTGGAAGAGCCGAGCTTCGGTCCTGTTCTTCCTGAGCCGTCGTGCGTCGTTGGATCTCCGGTGTTCTTACAGCGCATCCAGCCGCCGTCGGATCGTGCCCGTGCCAATCATAAGGTCGTCACTATGCCATCTAATCTCGGCCGTCCACGGCGAATCGGCATCGCCTCCCCTTGCGCAGCCACGTGTATAAATGGGAGGCTTCCCACCGTCCGCCGGTGTGGGTAATTTTGCATCCTACCCCACAGCTTTCGTAATTTATTAATTAACACTTAAACTTTCATTTGTCTTTTAAAACTTTTGTAACATTTACGTATAACCCCCTAGAGTTTTGTAATATCACATTTTGACCGCTGCCAGGTCACGTGCTCTGCGCACGTGACTTGGTAATTTTGGAGGAGTACCCCGGGGCATTTTTGTATTTGTTTTTAGTCCAAAAAATTTTGATTACAGTATTATAATTCTGGTCATTTTGCTTAAGATCACCTATAACTTTCATGAATTACGTCTAGGTCCCTCTTCCCCACGTGCGAGTCACGAGGGCCTTGGTCTTGTTGTGCGAATGCTCCTGGGCTTTTATTGATTATTGTTTAGGCTAGAAAGATTTTTGTGTGTCTATTAGTCTCTGGAAAATTTGCATTTTGGCCCTGCAGTGTCCTATATTTCCATAAATACGTCCCTGCTAGGAGTGTAGTTCCTTTTTATTGTTTATATTTATTGCATGCATCTCTAAATAACTAAAAAATCCACAAAAATTACCATACATTCCTATTGCATTGCAGATTCACAACATTTTTTTATTTTTTATTTTTATTGCATTTTAATATTTATAAAAATTAGAAAAAGCATTTTATTCACTGTTTGCATTATAAAATCCATAAAAATGATAAAATCACCTCAGCAAATTCCCAAAAAAATATATTTTGCTGATTTTAGTGTGTTCTAACTTCAATCCAAAAAACCACTAAAAATTACAAAAGAAAACTCATAAAAATTACAAAACCCCAAAAACCTTTATAAAAATATAAAGAATTACACAAAAATCTTAAAAATCCACTTTCAGTTTCTGAATTTTCTTTATTTTGTTATCTTTCATTTAAACTTAATTTAAGGAATTTTGGACTGTGGTTTATATTTTTCATCCTCAATTTAGTTTCAGTCAGCAACTTTATTCCTTGTTTACTAGTATTTTTGACTTTAAAAATACCAAAAAAAATTAGGAAAAATATATAAAAATCATAAAAACATTAGAAAAATACAAAATGACCAAAAACATTTTATTTTCCGAATTATCCTTATTTTTATCTCTTTTTATAAATCCTTTATCTCTCTCTTTCTTACTTTGTATATATATTCTATTATTAAAAAAAGAAAATATAAAAAAATAAAATATAAAAAGAAAATATAAAATCAGAAAATTAAAAATCAAAATACAAAAATATATATTTAAAAAAAATTAATATAAAAATAATTATAAAATTAAAACCTAAAAAAAATAGCATAAATAGACAAGTCTTCACATTCACACTTGTTCATTCACTTGCCCCGTTCTACCTGTCTGCTCCCTATGTTCGACGTCTACACATACTTGCATATACACATCTTTATTGTAGAGTTATAATAAATTTTAACTCCACACATTTACTTTCATTGCTTGAATTACTTGTTGTGGGTTAATTGTTGTTTTAATCCGAATTTCGCGTGGTCGATTCAGCGACTGAGTTCCCGCCTTGTGTGGAACTTAAGACCATCGATTTTTCGGGTTAAATACCTTCCTCGGCCTTATTGCATCTCACTCGAGAAAGGTCTTTAGTCTACTTTGGCCAACTTGAATATATCCTTCCGACTCTCCTTAGAGTCGAGGCTTTTGTATAAAACTTCATAAGATTTCGACTTCGCTTCCCTTACAACCTCCTTTACTTCCTTCTTTGCTATTTTATATCTTGTGACAGTTGTTAGCCATGTGAGCCTGAGGTGAACCATTCTGACAATAAATGTTATTGTAATATATTATTTATCAATAAAAGTAATTGATTGTTTCACTCACTTTCTGAGATTAAATGAATGAAAGCACTATAAGGTCCCTCTGTACAATTAAAGTTATGTACCACGACCATCTTGATAATCATACAATTGTTGATTCATTAATTGAATCATAGAGGTTGATGCTTGGATGAATATCTAAGGAGTTAGACTGAGGATTCATCAAGCACCATCAAATGATTATTAAGAGATGATCTCCAGCCTGAGTAGGAGATGGCAATCCTTTTCTCATTAAGGCTGATATCTAACTGACCTTTTGATGTAGGTCCTCTGTATGTCAATAGTGATTCGGAGACGTCAGATTAGTTAGGTTAAAGAGTTGACTTAACGAGATCGAGATAACCTAAGTCCTATGTTGAATGCTGTCACAATATAGGCACACATCCTCTGACCACCGACAAATGTGTTACTATATGTCTGACTGTATACATTTGGCAGACCAATAGGTTGATGACCTAACCAAGGTCTATACACCAGCGAGCTCGTGTGCATGTAAGGGCATATGAGTAATACGATCTCTCAAAGGGATCATAAAGGTTCACTTGTAAACCAGAAGACATGAGCTCACTCATGAGGTATTGGGATTGATCAAATTTCATGCATGGTCGTTGTGCTTTGGAAGAATGAAAAGAATTTGAATGTATGATATATGCTTTGGGAAAGCATATGATCGATATCGATTCCTAATAACCAAGATTGAGAAACTTGATGATAATACGCCGAAGATGACTATATAAATTGATCTTTATCGTTGAGTTTATCATAGGTCTTCCAGTATGTAGGATGTATTTGTGTCAGGAATACCCAAGGGTGATGTGATCATAAATGATTGTATAACCATGACCCTTTCATTCCGAGGAAGTGATGAAACATGTTTGGATATTAATGACTCTTTTCAGTAGAGAAGTAATCTGATCTAGGTCCAAGTGTTGGACATTGATCTAAATGAAATTCAGATGCAATGAGAAGATTAGATTTGCAGTCTTGATTTAATCAAGTATCTATGAGAGGTCCACGATATCTGGATTTGAGATGTGATCTCAACATCCAAGTCACTATACATGGAACAATACAATTGCCCTGTCCTTATCTCCAAGTATCTGCGGAGAAAGAACATTATTCTTGAAATGGTTCAAGAATAATTCCATAGTTGAATTATATCTAAGCAATGAGAAATGGATAATTAGATGTGATTTAGTTATCTTGAATAATGTAAATTTGATTCACATTACTTGGACGCATATGAATGCTTATTCAATATAATTAATTGTGATTTAATTAATATGGATAAGAATAAAGTAGATAGAAATATCTAATTATTCATAATATATTATAAATGTGATTTATAATGTATTAGAGAGAGCGGATTATTAATTATATTTGTTAATTAATTATTGGTGTGAATTGGATACACATTGGATAATTAATTAAAACTGTATTTTGGGTTGTGAATGTGATTCACAAATTTCCAATGTCAAAATTGCAACATTCTCAAAATATTTATGAATTATTTTTGTAAGAATAATTTACATCAAATGTTGTTGTAAAAATCTAGAAGATTTTCAAGGATTGATGCAATCTTATGAGATTGCATCTACCATGAGACATGGTGGATGACCACCATCTCCTATTAATGAATTTTGGAAGATGTCATTGTTACCATTCAGGGAATGCAGTTCCCTACAGACTTCATAGTTTTATACGAGAACACTTCAAATCCTCTTCTGCATACTCCAATAATCCTTGGATGGTCGTTCCTTCGCACGATCAAGGTAGTGGTAAACTATGGCATCAGACAGATATCATTTCCTTCGAATATTGATAAAGTGTCAATTGACCGCATCAAACGAGAGCGAGCCATCAAAACAATGATGAACACAAAATTCATCTCTTTAATAATTAGGAATTGTAGTATAGGAGGAGAAAAATGATTCGTCAAAAACCACAATCTTTGAATGTTGTGGAGTATTTTTATCTTGGTAAGTATTCCTAGGTCGAACACAGGGAACGATGATTTTAGTTGTGTGACCTTAAATTAATTTAAATAATTAAATACTTTCTAACTTAATTTCTATGTCGAAAATTAAAGAGAAAAGATGATGATGCAATGTAATGCGAAGAAAACAAATAGGGCAGATGAAAAGGCACAATATGTGATTTATACGAATTAAATCCTCGAATAATATGATATATAATTCCTAAAATATTAATCACAAATAAAAAAAGATTGAAGTCGAGAGGTATCCAAATCAATTCCAATATTTATTGATACTCATATAATTCGAAGCAAAATTCTGGCCTCAGAATTTCTGCAATTTAATTCCTCAAATAGTCGACAATAATATTAAAGGATTAAATCTTAATTAACCCCCCTACTAAAGGGAAATCCTCAAGGATATCTAGAAAAGTATAAATGGATCAAATAAATTGAGGTCCTTGCTCTTAAATCCCTGCAAATACAATCAAGGATCTTCTCAGTAAAGACTAGCACAAATATATCAAATATTAGCCTGCATAATTCAAAATGCTCCTCAAATAATCATCATCAATGAATATTCTCTGATCTATCCATAAGATATGTAATATGAAAGATCATGAACTAAGCTTCAAATTGCACATATTGTATGCTAAAAACCGAGTTCATATGCGAAAAATATGCTAAAGTGAAGTAGCAGGGACTAAAGTGTAATAAACATAATTATTATTGCTTCAAACAGGTCCCTTACGAAACCCAGTTTCATGCTCTTCATTCACTAAAATTAACCCCGATCTTAGACTAAGTGCTAATAAGAACCATATTAATCCTTGTAATTCTCTGACCCATTTGAATAAATTAAAAAAAACAAAAAATGGCAAAATTGAAATTCAAAGTGTTTTTACCCTAAAAATGCTCACAAAATATTTGTACCTTTGGGTGACCTCATATCCATTTTTGGTCAACATGGAACTTGTAGATCTCATCGAGATCTACAACTTCCATGTTTTGAGTTTTTCCAAAAGCAGCCTTCTTCTCCCTCTTATTTCACTTTTATTCTCTGAATAATTTGATTGGGCCACGTGGCGCCCTCTTGTTGCGTCACGCGGCCCATTCTTTGCGTCCCACGCTTTCCCAACATCTGATCATCCTCCTTTTCATCATATCAACCGTCACCTCCTTCCTTTGATGTCCACCATTTGATCAACCCCAGACTCCATCTCATCCGTCCGCGAGTGCCGCATTCTCCATGCGCCACATGGTGCTTCCTGAGTCCTTTGATCATGCTTCTGATCTAATCCACTCTGCTCTTCATCGCCTACTTCTCAGCCGTTGGATCGTGAGATCCAACCGCTGTGACACCTTTGTCTACCTCTGGAGATCCCTCGCACACATCTCCCATCACTCCATCATGTCTCACCCTTCCCATTTCCCCCCCGTCTCTGGCCATCTTCTCGACGAATCGAGCACCCCACCATGGAGCCCGAACCTCCACCATCCCCACATGAGCCCACTGTCTAAGACGATTTTTCACGGGTCTAAAGAAATCCACACGAGGCGGGATCACGATGTCGTTGAGGCGACCCACAAGAAATCAGATCTTCGAACAACAATTAACCCACAACAGAGATCAAACAATGAAAAGCAGTTCGGAGTTAACATTTGTTATAACTCTACAACAAAGATGTGTATAGGTACATGTATGTGTAGAGTGTTGAACACGGGAAGCAAAAAGGATAGATCGGGGCAATCAAGCTTAGAAATGAATGTGATGTATTTGTCTATACAAGTACTTCATTTTTGTGGGTTTTTAATTTTATATTTTTTATTTAATTTTGTTGATTTTATATTTTTGTATTTTGATTTTCAATTTACTGATTTTGTATTTTCTATTTATATTTTATATTTTTCTTTTTCTTCTAAAGAAAGTAATACAACTATATATATATATATATGCACAGGAGAGATAAGAGAGGGATATATATAGATAAAAATACTCAAAATCCAGGAAATAAAATGTTTTTGTGCTTTTTATATTTTTCTAATGTTTTTGTCATTTTTCTATATTTTTCCTATTTTTTTGGTATTTTTAAAGGCAAAAATACTAGAAAACAGTGATCAAAGTTGCTGACCGAAATTAAAATGAGGATGAAAAAGATGAAACAGAGTCCAAAATTCCTCAAACTAATTTTAAAGTATAGGTAGTAAATCAGAGCAAATTAAGAGACAAAAAATAGATTTTTAGGATTTTTTCGGAGTTTTTAAGATTTGTATGAAGATTTTAGGGGTTTTGTAATTTTTATGAGTTTTCTTTTGAAATTTTTAAAGATTTTTTGATTGAAGTTAAAACACATGAAAACAAACAAAATACATTTATTTTGGAATTTATCAAAAACGTTTTGTAATTTTTATGTATTTTCTAATGCAAACAATGTTGAAAATGCATGTTTTTGAATTTTTATAAATAATGAAATACAAGGAAAATGCAAAGTAAAATATAGATTGAAAGCACAATGCAACAGGAGTGTATGCCTATTTTTTTGGTGATTTTCAGAATTTTATAGATGCATGAAATTAATAGAGACAACAAAGACAAACTACACTACTTGCTAGGGCATATATGTAATTAAGCAAAAGTTCGAGGGCCTAAGTGTAAAGACTCCAGAAATTATATAATTAAATAAAATATTAATGGACCAAATATAAGTCACCAGAAACCCAGGGTTACATTTGAAAAAATGCCAAAGTTCACGTGAAGAACCACGTGCGCACCTAGAAGGGGCACAAATGTAATTTACAACAAACGTAGGGGTCTACATGAAAATTTACCAAAAAGTTATAACTTGATTAATCGAAAATCTGAATAGAAATTAAATACCATAATCTGCAAGGTATTGGTTGCAAAATGACCAAGTTCTATCGGCTGACCTGAACAATGACTCAAATGCAAATAAAACAAGAGCGGGGTTGTTTTTGCAAATCGTACAAAAATGAAATAACTGCAAAGGAAAGATTATAGGTTAATAAATAAATACAAAAATTCTTGGGCTAATGTTGCAAAATACCCAAGGCAAACGGATCTGACGACTGATGGAGAGTTACTTAACGCTACGTGTCGCGACCCGATGCTTGATACCCCTTCGCATCGGACGCCTGCGATTAGATCCTGGCAAAGATCGGCGGTGCTGGAGTGGCAAGATCTAATGGAGGCTGTGCGTCGCCAAGAACTCGATTGAGATCGACGGTGGAGAGCGACGGAGGACGAACTGGCCAAGAACTCCGGCATAATGAAGTTCCTCCAGCCGGCTCTTGCTACTCTGACAATCGTTGAAGCTACAAAATGGCTGCGAGGCTCCTGCAAGCTCCCCCTATCGAATGGCATCCTCAAAAAGGCGTGAACGACAGTGGAGGACCACCGTGGTGTGAACGGGTTGGAGCTGCTCCCAGGAGCTTTTCCTTCAAAAATTTGACCCCCAGATGGAGTCCCTTGGCCCCTGGAACCTACAAGGACAAAAAGCAAACAATGAGAGATGGTTCCAAAGGCCAAGGAAGGCGACGGGAGAAGTGAATGGTGTGCGGGAAGGTTTGCCGAAGCAGGGCTCCTGCGAACTTCAAATGAGCGAATTTAGGGTTACTTTCGATGATTGGGTGCTATATTTACGCTAGAAATCAAAGGCAAAGATTAAAACTAATTTAAAATCAACAAAAATTAACCTCAGTGGCCGGAGCCACGAAGAAGAAACCTCACGGCGACGTAGACCGCCGGAGATGGGTGGAAGTTCTTCCGCTGTCGCCTGGACACGCTTGGAGCAGCTGGAGGGGCCCCTATCACCGTCCTCGATCCTGAGCAGTCCAGAGGGCCAAATCTAGGACTAGAAGGGTTCAAGGAGGAAGAGAAGGTCGGAGAGGTATTTTTGAACGAGTTGTCGAGTGGCTCAAAGAATGAGGTAAACCAGGTGTTGCAGCGGTCCAATCCCCAAGACGAACGTTGGGCGTGTAACCTCAATGGCTGGGGAGAAAAAGTCATGCAAGACGCATCATGAAAGGATGCAAGATGCTCCCTGCAAAAATCGGAGAAATCGAGGTGAAACCCAGTTTTGACAAAAGCCATACCTCGGTCAGAGAGTTGACCTATGTCAACCAAGGGTAGAATCTGGTTGGTCCACGCGGACCAACCAGAAAAAACCTTGGAAAAAGGATTTGTAAAATTGATAAGAAATAATAAATGATTTATCTAATTTTTGTTTATAAAAGGAAAATTATTTTTTATTTTCTGAAGTATTTTATAATGATTTTTATTTTTTTATAGATTTAAAAATACAAGTTACCTATTATAGCCTATATAGGTACTTGTATCTATGTATTTTAACATTTTTATTTTTATTTGGTATATTTAATTTTATTTATTTTGTTTATGATTTTATATAATTATAAAATATTTTTACTCACTTAAATATTCTTTTATTTTATTTTTATGAAGTGTTTTGTACATTTAATAAAATAGGGGAATTAATAATATAGGTATATGTACAGGTATTATACCTATGTCTTCTATACATGTATTCTATTTTTGTATTTTCTTTAGTGTTTCATTATGATTTTAATGTACACATATATTATAAATAGTATTTACAAAATTATAAAATTATAAACTTATAAAAATAATGAATAATAAATAAAATGAATATTTTAATCTATACAAGTATACAATAGGGGTCCAAAACTCAACTTTCAAACCGTAGCTCCGCAAAATGCGAAACCACATTCATTAAATAGATTATTAAAAATTATATACAATTGAAGGTGATTTTGATGCGTTTCGAGTTTTTATTTGCAAGATACATGCCTAAGAAGTTGGGATTCTGAAATCTTATTCAGATCATAACTTTTTATCTGTACATTATTTTTGTTTGAAATCAATTTTGTATTTTTCTATATTTAATTGTCTACAACTTTCATACAGAGTTTCGTTATTTAAAGTATAAAAAGTGAAACCAACTCCCAAAATGAAGAAAGAATGAATTAAATATAAGGGAATTTTTATTGTATTTTGGCCCTTATCTCCCCCTACTTTATTCCTTTTGTTGACCTAGTCATCAAGATGCCTAGGTCTCAAGGTTTCGAGTCAAAATATTTACAATATCTTATTCTTTTTATTTTCTTTTCTTTATTCTATAATTTTGGCTTTAAAAACCGCATTTTATATAATATTTACACAATAATACATGCATGTTAAAATGCATGAATTAGTGCTATTTACACGCATTTATTAGGGTTTTTAAGGCCAAAATGATAGAATAAAGATGGTGAAATGTAGATTCATCATCCCTCTATACTTGCCTTTGCTAGTCCCTAGCAAACACTTGCAATAAGTGCAGACAAAGAAAAACAAAGAAAAGAAAAAGAAGAAAATTGGATTAAATTTGAACTATCAAACTTGTCTTCACAAAATCAAAGTTTGGTGCTTAAATCGGACCTTTGGAATTTTAGTGTGGTCAGAACCTTAATAGAACCCGACTAGAAATCCAACAGCCTTCGAGAATCCCGAAACTCAGCTCAAGTCTCATCAATAGCCAGGTCAGAAATATTTGAACTCATACGCAAACACTTATGACTATGAATCTGACTCATATAGTGTAAGTGATATTGTCTCTTCCCAACTGAAATAACAAAGAGACTGACTTCTCCAATATGACAACCCAATGATTCCCCAATCCAACACCTCATTCCTCGAGGAGCAAGGTATTCCCTTCTAAGTTCAAGTGGCAACCAACTCAAGATGAGGGGGTGAAGAGAAGAATGGACGATACCCAGTGTAGCTACCTATCCTAGGATGCAAGACCAGTGTAGTCAAGTCATCCAGCTGCAGGCTCACAAAATTTGACTTTAAAGCTCAAGCTTGCTTATTGACTATATACATATGTACACTCCGGCAGGCATTTTTATTTTTGTACAGGCCTGCCCACTTTTTAGGAGTTTTTGCTTTTTGCATTTTTTTAATACTATACAGTAACATTTACATAGGGAGTTTTTCCTCTTGAGCCAGTAGACTATCCCTCTTTTCAAGTTTTATTGCAACCCACAATCTCCTGTCCTCAAAACTCATCATCACCGCATGGGTTGGGGTGCACTTACCTCCCTAGAGGAGGAGAAATGTTTCCACCTGTGTGCGTCTCATACCGGCAAATCCAACCTCCTCACCACTCCAACGGAGTTGAGCCAAGTGAAAGGTACAAGTGTCGAAGTTAGGTCATTATCAACAAGAGTCGTGCGTGTGCTCCGAAATACACTACTTAGGCAGTCAAGAATCCATTGAACCAAGTCTCGTGATCCTCAAAGAATTAAGTCAACTAGACCTGAGGTACCTCAATTCCAGCTTCTATAAGGTTCCTGTTAATTAGGTAGATTTAAGGTCCAACCAAGCTCCAATCTTCGGATTTTACTTAGACTCGTTCAACAATCAACTTAATCCGAAAAATGCTCATGCTATGCAAATACTATGCGAAATGCAGAAAATATTTTTGTGATGCAATTTTCAAGGATTTTGAACTTTTTATGGATTTTTGAAAAGATGATGCGTTTTTTTTTGTATTTTTCAAAGAGATTTTCAATTGTTTTTGGTTTTTTTGTTTTGCAAATGTTTTTGGATTTTTGAAAAAAAAGATTTTAGCTAAAAACTAGGTACAAATATTTACACGGGGAAGCATCTTGTATTTACAAGAATTAGATTTTTAAGAATTTACACAGGGTAAGTGGTCACTTTTATAGATACATACTTAAAGAGATTAAGTTGAGATGTATGTATTCCTCAAACTTATTTGACAAAGGGTTTTCAAACTATTTTGCATACTATACTACAAAATAATTTTTACCAAGAATCTTTATAAACATGTACACACATTTGAAAATGATTTTACAAAGGTTTTCCAAACAATATATAGATTTTTCAAATATTTTTGCAGCCATTTTTCAAACCATTTGCAAATCGTTTTTTCAAACCTTTTTATTTCACAAAAAGAAAATAAATTTTCAAACAAAATGTTTTTACAAAGGTTGAAAACATGTAACAAAAGGTTTTCGAAATAGTTTTCAAAAGATTTTTCACGAATATTTTCAAACTATTTTTCAAACATTTTGCAAAAAATATTTTCACCTGATTTATTAATCAGTAAGTACAAAAAAAGTTTGAGGAATGGTAGCATCTTTTTATTGACGTTTTCAATGAATTTTATAAGTAATAATTGTCCATAACTATTAGTAAAAAATATGAAAGTACGAGTTATGGCTAAAGTATATACACAGTGTATACGACCCCCCTATACTTAGCTTGAGCTATGTACTCATAGGTCGGAGAGAAAAGGGAAGACATAACTTGTACTGAGTGTAGAAAGGTCTAAAGAATAATTGAATAGGAGATGAATGAACGAATGAGAAGTTAACCGTCCCCCCTATACTAAGGATTAAATAATCCTAAGTATAGCAGACTATACACAAGGCAGGGAGGGTCAAGGGTGGGAATGAACAGATGGTACTCAGACTGTCTCCCCCTATACTTTGGGTAAGATCTCCCTAAGTATAGACAAGAAAAGGAGACAGTGGAGTGGACCAAAGAATAAAAATACTCAGGGTGTGCACCCCCCTATGCTTAGGATAAAGTACATCCTAAGTATAGAAGACTGATAAAAAGGGGAGACACCTTTTCTGTAGATTGAGAAGATAGAAGAGGAAAAAAAGAAAAGAAGAAAAGCGATTAGAAGACAGAAGAAGATAGAGAAGGATGTACACATCATTCCCCCTATACTTAGGGTAAAAGAAGCCCTAAGTATAGGCAACAAAAGGAGTGATGAGACAGAATGATGAATGAACACTCGGCTCGTCCACCCCCTATACTTAGGACAAGGTACGTCTGAAGCAAGGTAAACACGAGAATGGGTGGATGAGAAATACGATGGAGAGAAAATAGGTGAACAAAAGAGACTGTAAAAAAAAGATGGATATACAAGGGATAAAGAAGGTCAAAAGCAAACCTTCTTGCGAGATCATTGAGGAATGGATCTAGTGTGGTGCAGGTCGACATCGGGGTCCTCAGATGACACTAATCGATCAAGGTCAATAGGGTGTGGGTCCTCAGTGGACCTAGGGTGAAGAGGAACATACGGATCAGTGAAAGAAGTATGACTAGGTTTGGCCTTGGGGGTCTCGCTGATATAAAAGTGAAAAGGGATGAACTCATCCTCACCAGAAGAAGTGTAATCCATGTCATCCTGCGAGGTCTCGTCCAGGTCAAAACAAAAGGAGCAAACTTATCAGTGGAAGTAGTCAAACTCTCTTCGTCCTCAATAATCTCAACCAGATCATCTTTCTCATCAAAAGGCCCAAATTCCCGAACAAAAGCAACTAAATCAAATTCGGCCTTTGTCTCATCTGAATGTAAGTGAACAGGAATGCTCTGTCATGTCTACTCTCTGAATCTGCCCTCCGCTCAATGGTATCAATCGTGTAAATACCACGGATGTCATCAACACAATGCCAATCACATGAAACAGAAACTCCAAGGTTTATGCTTTCCGAGCCTTCCTCGTTGGAGAGGAATTCTAGGGTCTCATCATCGGTCATAAAGAAAGTCTCTCTCATATCCTCATATAGATCATAGTCCTCGGGGTTAGCCCAGATAGGTGAAGGTGCATCAGGTGCAGGTCTCTGGTCAGCAGTTTGTATGGTGATTAACACTTCACTTTCATCAATAGGACGGAAGCGAATCTCTCCTGATCCATAATCAATAATGACCCTCGCTAAGGCGAGGAATGGTCGTCCCAGGATGATTGGAGAGTGCTCCCCTGTAGAGGTCTCCATGGGCAATACGACGAAATCAACATTGTATCTCATTCCCTGAATTGATACGACGGCGTTTTCAAGGATACCCTTCGGCCTCTTGATGGATTCATCAGCAAATTGAACGATCATCCTGATTTTCTCTAGAGGCCCTAAGTGAAGAGACTGTACCAGCAAGAAGGGTAATATGCTAATCGAAGCACCGCCGTCGAGGAGAGTGTGATCACATGTCTGGTAAGAGATGGTGTAACTAATGAAATTTGTGACAATGTTCTTTTTCCTAGGAATGGGACGGTGTGTGATGGCATGGGCAGTGTCCATGGTCAAAATGTGACGCTCAGATCTGCTCCTCCGCTTTCTCTTCTTGGGAAGAGGAGTAGATAATTGGGTCATGGCCTGCTGAAGTGGGGCACGGATGATCTCATGAATAGTAGCCACCACTTCAGGTTCAGTCAATAATTTTTGGACCTCCTCCATACAAGGGAGGAAGTCGGAATCAACATTTACATGAGGCATGTCAAGAGCAGTCTGTACAACAGCATCCTCGGGGTCAAAGGTGGGATAGGGTGTGAAAGGCTGTGCGGTTAGAGGGTTTGGCAAGTGGGCACTCTCCTCACAGTTTGAATCAACAAAAGGCCACCCGAACTCTTTTTGGATTTTTAATTTTTTTCTCATTTTTGGTATTTTGGGCGATTGCAAGTTCTCATGGAAATCCTCGAGTGAACCCATATCATCAAATGATGGAATATCATGGTCACTCTTATTTGTGTTAGTGAGGTGGTCAATCCTCTGTCTCATATGATCCATCATCTGGGTCAAGTGCTCAAGGGTGGACTCCATGAAAGGTAACTCCAACAGATCAGTCTCGGGTGGATGTGAAGGTGGAAAATGTGGGAGTGGTGGTGGATGTGGGTAGAAGTCCGAGGTCTGATGCTGTGGCTGAGGAGGATATGTACAAAAGTCACGAGAGAAGTCTTCTAAAAAAGGATGTGGACCGACTGGAGTGAACAAAGGATCCACAAAATCCAGATAAAATACGCCCCAGTCTGCCATCTCGAAGAAAGAGGAAAATGATAGTCCATAGATCACGAAGGTCAAGTCAAGAGAGTGAGAAACAAGGCGCAAATGCGTAGAGACGATCAGGAAAGCACACAAAAAATCACAAGCAAACTCACACAAAACAAACCCTCAATTCACCTACTCAACTCAGTAGAGACCGAAAAGTCGATCTTTTTATCTTGTCTGTTTTAGAGTTAAGTGAGAAGTCCAAGAGATTGCACAAACACTTACGGGCTAAAATGGTATTTTGGCACTAATCCTTAGTGTGTGCGCGAGCAAGTAAAAGCGAAGACAATGAGGGGATTACTCACCCCAAGACAAGGTTTTTCTTTTGGTTGATTTTAGAGTCAAGTAATGTTAGCAGTCTCAATTTTATTGGTTATCACTTTTTTTTTGAATTTTTAGTGAGAAATGCACGAGCCTAATGAGGAGTCAATTTCACTTACCACCTAGGTTGGCAAAATCAAAGGTAGAGAGGCTGAAAAGCAATGCAAGGTACAAAAGATGATGTATGCTGAAGCATAAATGCTCACCTTGCCTCCAACACTCTACATGCAAAGATGCTCAACAGAATTGAAACCTATCTATATGCAAATGCAAGCCGATGAAATCGCCCTAAGTTCAGAAATAGCTATTAGCGTGAAGAACCGATGCTAATGACTTAGAATGGAACTAAAGTGTCCGGTCTTGGAGTTTCTTCGGTTCCCACCACAGTGGGTCCTGCACGCGCTGTATGGAGAACTCTCGCGGTGCAGTGGTTCCGAGACTAAGTGAGAAGCACTTTAAAATTTGACTAAGTCCAAACGAGTCTACAGGCACTTACAAATATATTAGGTGTTTGTCCTTAATCTATTGCAAGCAATCCTAAAACTAAGTGCTCAATCACACAAAGTAAGGAAAACAAAACTGAGAAATAAAATAAAAAAGGCGACGAAAACCGTGAAAACCGCAGTGAGCCTCCAAGTGAACAAACACTTGGAAATTAGGCCCGGAAGTCCAAAGTCCGAGTACCTGTATTATTACAACAATAAAGTGTCTATCAATCACTTCAAATTACAAAAATAAATAAATGCAAGAAATAGAAGTGGAGCTAGATCTTCAAAAATCTCTAAATTTCCTCGGTGCAAGGCGTGCAAGCCGCAATTGGCTTCACATAGGCGCGCAGGCACCTCGGGTAGAGCGCCTCCCTCGATCCGTGGTACCTCGCACAAAGTCAACAAAGAGATGGGTTATACATCTCACAAAGATATATCAAAAATAGAGAAAATGTATGGCAAATATAGGCAAATAATCACAATCAAGCAAAAAGCTGATCTATGTGTTGTTGCTCCCCGGCAATGGTGCCATTTGTTTAAGATGATTTTTCATGGGTCTAAAGTAATCCACACAAGCGAGATCACGATGTCGCTGAGGCGACCCGCAAGAAATCCGATCTTCGAACAACAATCAACCCACAAGAAAGATCAAACAATGAAAAGTGGTGCGGAGTTAAAATTTATTATAACTCTACAACAAAGATGTGTATAGATGAAAGTATGTGTAGAGTGTCGAACACAGGAAGCAAAAAGGATATATCGGGGTATCAAGCTCAGAAATGAATGTGATGTATTTTGTCCATACAAGTGCTTTGTTTTTGTGGGTTTTTAATTTTATATTTTTTATTTAATTTTTTTGATTTTATATTTTTGTATTTTGATTTTCAATTTACTGATTTTGGATTTTATTTTTATATTTTGTATTTTTATATTTTTCTTTTTCTTTTAAATAAAATAATACAACTATATAGAATATATATATGCACAAGAGAGATAAGATAGGGATATATATAGGTAAAAATACTCAAAATCTAGAAAATAAGATGTTTTTGTGCTTTTTATATTTTTCTAATGTTTTTGTCATTTTTCTATATTTTTCCTAATTTTTTTGTATTTTTAAAGGCAAAAAGACTAGAAAAAAGTAATCAAAGTTGCTGGAAAAATTAAAATGAGGATGAAAAATATCAAATAGATCCCAAAATTCCTCAAATTAATTTTAAATATAGGTAGTAAGTCAGAGCAAATTCAGAGATAAAACTTAGATTTTTAGGAATTTTCTGGTGTTTTTAAGATCTTTATGAAGATTTTAGGGGTTTTGTAATTTTTAGGAGTTTTCTTTTGAAATTTTTAGTGATTTTTAGAATGAAGTTAAAACATAGTAAA
The DNA here is from genome assembly GCA_037367405.1 of Ottelia alismoides. Taxonomy (NCBI): domain Eukaryota; kingdom Viridiplantae; phylum Streptophyta; class Magnoliopsida; order Alismatales; family Hydrocharitaceae; genus Ottelia; species Ottelia alismoides. The sequence continues at coordinate 289,608 of JAZKJV010010768.1, read as the reverse complement.
ACAAACAAAATATACTTTTTTTGGAATTTTTCAAAAACTTTTTGTAATTTTTATGTATTTATAATGCAAATAGTGCTGTAAATGCATGTTTTTGAATTTTTATAAATAATAAAATACAAGTAAAATGCAAAGTAACAATATAACGTGAAAGCACAATGCAACAGGAGTGTATGACAATTTTTTGGTGATTTTTTGAATTTTATAGTTGCATGAATATACTAGAGACAACAAAGAGAAACTACACTACCGGCACGTGCATATTTGTAATTAAGCAAAATTTCGAGGGCCAAAGTGTAAAGTTTCCAAAAATTATATAATTTAATAAAATATTAATGGACCAAATATAAAACACCAGAAACCCAGGGTTACATCTGTAAAAATGCCAAAGTTCACGTGGAGAACTATATGCGCACCTAGTAGGGGCACAAATGTAATTTACAATAAACGCATGGGCCTACATGAAAATTTACCAAAAAGTTTTAACTTGATTAATCGAAAATACGACTAGAAATTAAATACCATAACCCGCGAGGGCTTGGTTGCAAAATAACCTAGTTCCGTCAGCTGACCTTGATAAGGACTCAAATGCAAATAAAACTAGTGTAGGATTGTTTTTGTAAATCGTACAAAAATAAAATAACTGCAAAGGAAAGATTATAGGCTAATAATTAAATACAAAAATGCTTGGGCTAATGTGGCAAAATACCCAGGCTAATGGATCTGACGGCTGATGGAGAGTTAATTAACGCCACGTGTCGCAACTCGGTGCTTGATACCCCTTTGCAACGGACGCCTGCGATTAGATCCTGGCAAAGATCGGATAGTGCTGGAGCGACAAGATCTAACGGAGGCTATGCGTTGCCAAGAACTTGGCCGAGATCAACGGTGGAGAGCGACGGAGGACGAACCGGCCAAGAACTCCGACGTGACGAACTTCCTCCAGCCGGCTCTTGCTACTCCGACGACCGTTGAAGCTGCAAAATTGCCACGAGGCTATTGCAAGCTCCCCCTATCGAATGATGGCCTCAAAATGGCGTGAACGAAACTGGAGTACCTTCGTGGCGTGAACGGGCTGGAGCTGCTCCCAGGAGCTTTTTCTTCAAAATTTTAACCCCCAGATGGAGTCCCCTGGCCCCTGGTACCTGCGAGGACAAAAAGCAAACAACGAGAGACGGTTCTAAAGGCTTATGAAGGCGGTTGGAGAAGTGAATGGTGCACGGGAAGGTTCGCCAGAGCAGGGCTCCGGCGAACTTACTGTCGGTGATTGTGTGCTATATTTATGCTAGAAATCAAAGGCAAATCTTAAAAATAATTTAAAATTGACAAAAATTAACCACAGTGGCCGGAGCCTCGAAGAAGAAACCTCACAGCGGTGTAGACCACCGGAGATGGGTGGAAGCTCTTTCGCCGTCGCCTGGACACGCTCAGAGCAGCTGGAGTGGCCCCTGTCACCGGCCTCGATCCTGAGCCGTCCAGAGGGCCAAAGCTAGGGCTAGATGGGTTCAAGGAGGAAGAGGTGGTCAAAAAGGTATTTTTGAACGAGTGGTCAAAAGGCTCAAATAATGAGGTAAAGCAGGTGTTGCAGCGGTCCAATCCCCAAGACGAGCATTGGGTGTGTAAGCTCAATGACTGGGGAGAAAAAGTCATGCAGGACGCAACAAGAAAGGATGCAAGATGCACCCTGCAAAAATCAGAGAAATCGCGGTGAAACCCAGTTTTGACAAAAGCCAGACCTCGGTCAGAGAGTTGATCGAGGTCAACCAAGGGCAGAATCTGGTTGGTCCACGTGGACCAACCAGAAAAAACCTTGGAAAACAATTTTGTAAAATTGATAAGAAATAATAAATGATTTATCTAATTTTTAATTATAAATGGAAAATTATTTCTTATTTTCTGAAGTATTTTATAATGATATTTATTTATTTATTTAGAGATTTAAAAATACAAGTTACCCATCATGGCATATATAGGTACATGTATATATCTATTTTAACATTTTATTTTTATTTGGTATATTTAATTTTAATTTGTTTATTATTTTATATAATTATAAAATATTTATACACACTTAAATATATTTTTATTTTATTTTTCTGAACTGTTTTGTACATTTAATAAAATAGGAGAATTAATTACATAGGTATATGTACAGGTATTATACCTATGTCTTCTGTACATGTATTTTATTTTTGTATTTTCTTTAGCGTTTCATTCTGATTTTAATGTACATATATATTATAAATAATATTTACAAATTTATAAAAATATAAACTTATAAGAATAATGAATAATAAATAAAATGAATATTTTAATCTATACAAGTATACAATAGGGGTCCAATACTCAGCTTTCAAACAGTAGCTCCTCAAAATACGAAACTACCTTCATTATATAGCTTATTGAAATCTATATAAAATTAAAGATTATTTTGATGCGTTTCGAGTTTTTATTTGCAGGATACATGTCTGGGAAGTTGGGATTCTGGAATCTTATTCATATCATAACTTTTTATTTGTACATTATTTTTGTATGAAATCAATTTTGTATATTTCTATATTTAATTGTATACAACTTTCATATACAAAGTTTTTTTATTTGAAGTATAAAAAGATAAACCAAAAATAGGTCCCAAAATGAATAAAGAATGAATTAAATATAAGGGAATTTTTCTTGTATTTTGGCCCTTATCACCCCCTACTTTATTCCTTGTCGACCTAGTCATCAAGATGCCTAGGTCTCGCGGTTTCGAGTCATAAAGTATTTACAATATTTTATTCCTTTTCTTTTCTTTTCTTTATTCTATAATTTTGGCATTAAAAACTACATTTTATACAATATTTACACAATAATGCATCAATGATAAAATGCATGAATTAGTGCCATTTACACGCATTTACTAGGGGTTTTTAAACCAAAATGATAGAATAAAGATGATGAAACGTAGATTCATCACCCATGTTCACGACACCCCTCCTCTCGCTCCCGATCACCTCCACAAAGTCCGCCGCCCACCACATCTCGCTTCATATACTCCCTCTCCTCCGCCATCCATCTTCGTCTGCCTTTAAAGGGGGGCCACACCTAGCACTCCAATCCTCGGTGACAACTATGTAGCACGATGGAGCATTAATATGACATTCACCTCCAGCATTGAACCCTAGCTAATGTCAGCCAGGTGTGCGGTGGCTACACCCCGCCAAGCTGCTCCCCATAGTCGGGGGAGTTCAGCGATGACCCTAGGCCTCTCCATGAAGCTCGGACATAGACCCCGCTCCGCCATTCTCTCATGTAAGTATCTCCGATTCCCTTTTTAATTTTTCTTTAGTTTTCTCCGAATTGATTAGGACGTTCCATGTTCATTCATCCACCATTTTCCATCCCTTTAGCTCCCCTCCACTTTCCCAATTCATGCGCTACCTTCCACGCAACTCCTCCTTCCTCCACGTCCTGAACCCTTTCACTCCATCTCTTCTTCCCCTCGCTGGAGAAGATGACATTGGCCGCCGCCTTCTTCACACTCACACAGTCTCCATTTCGCTCCATCTCGCACACGTAATGCATTGGCATGCTTCGGCTATAGATCTAATCGTGTACGTGCTAGAGTATTCAATGATCGGAATTTCATCGGAGAGGAATGCGCGAGCTCCGTCTCCGGTGTACAACCTTCGCCCACAATCGCTAGGACCTCCAGTCGCTTTGGTGATCTTCGAAGAAGGTCTCAAGCACTCCAGATTCCTCCATGAAGCTTCACTGACCATAGAAGAAGGTGGCGGAGCTCAAGGCACCTTACCGGAGATCTAATCAAGCCACCAACCCCGTGGTGGAGGAGGCACCTCCAGAATCTAGAGGCATCGGTGGATGCACTTCTTCGATGTCCATCCAGCTGCTTCAACAACGTATCCTACAGCGCACGATACAATTACCATTTGATCCTTGAGATTTGATGGTCCATCTGCGGCCACATGTCTGCTCCTAGCCTAGCAACACACCTCCAGGCTCGGATGACTCGAGCTGCACCGTATATATACCAATCCTACATAGAGCCAAAGCCATACGCCGAAGCTACCCAAGCCTCCACCAAGCCTGCATCTCCAGCAGGCCTAGCACCAACATGCATGTCACGTACATGCTAGGGCATTATTGCATGGAGGCCCCGCTGGCTTCTCCATATTGCAGATAGGTCCTGATAGCACGTGAGAACCACATGCGCCTGGTGCTTACCGCCATATGCCCATAGTGAATTTATAGGGAAGGCCTCGTGCTTATTTCTATTTGCATTTTAGTCCCTCTAAGGACATGTTTGTTGGTTATCTTTTATGTTTTCTTACATTTATGCCCTTGTCTTCTTTTATGCATATCTTGAGCGTTCTAGCTCCAATTGAATTGATTTCAGTGGCATTTTGAAGCTTGTTTAATTATCTTTCTAATGGCATCAGTAATGGTATGTTTTGGCGTTGTTAATTTTATTGACTAAATCCAATTATCTAGTGTCATTAATTTAACGATTCTCGTGCCATTGGATATCTTGCAAATGAAAATAGATTCATGATTTCTTTTTAAGATGGACCATCTTTTTATTGCTTATTGATTATGTAGAAATTGGGAATATTTTTAGTGTTTCAATTTTGCATTTGTCGCATGCATTAAAATTAAATGAAAAATGCATTATTCATGTTTATTTATTCATCGTGTCTTCATGCATTCTTTGACCTATGGAATTTTTAATTCATCATTTAATCTAAGTAATAAGAGTCTAAATATTGCTTAAGAGGCTCATGTCCCTAAGTTCGACCTTGGGCTTGCCTAAGTAAAATAGAAATCAACCATTTGATTTAATTGATATATTAATTGAATGGTCTTTGATGCATTCGATTCGACCAACTACGACACATTAAAATGACTAATTAAGAGGCCGAATTCAGTGATAGTCAAATGGCACCGTTGTCACAGACATGACTCATCTTTTATTTTGTTTAGATTTTTATTTATTTAATTAAGTGTTTGTTTTCAATTCGTAGGTCAATTTGTTCATGTGGTCTTGCATCATTAAAAATTTTACGATGCATATCTAACATTTGCTTTTATGGCAGGTCCCTTGACGTTCAAGGAGTTGAGGAGCAGTTGTTTCCCTATTGCGAGGAGCCGCTGAAGGAATTTTGGAGAGAAATCGAAGAAAAAAATGACTTGCATTTTTATTTCTGATTAATGTAATAATCGTTTTTACAACGGTCTTTGATTGAAGACTCTCGCTTGTAAATGAATGACTTATATGTGGTTAGGTGGGGATCGACCCACTTGAATGTCGACCTAGGACCAGGCACACGGCTCTCTGAGCTTCTTTCACTTTTTGCTTATTTTACGTGTTTGATCATAGGTAGGACACACTTTAATTATAGACACACATAAACATCGCTTCACTTAGCCAAATTAAAAAGACGTACTTCCCAGCTAATAGAAGCATGTTAGGTGCGGTTTTCTAACGACTTGCATACATTTGAATTTAGTTTTAAATTCAGTCTGAGTTTTTTTGAATTATTTCTAAAAAAGTTGCATGTTTTCTCGTGTAGTCTAGTCATGATTTTTGTCGATTGCATGGCTTTTTGTCGACCTCCTTTCCTGGATTGATCACCTAGGTTAATGAAAAATTGGAATGAGTGGTAGACGATGATTTCATGATTTATGTGCTCAACTTAAATCAGTGACAACCTTAAGCAAATAAATTGGGATTAATAATTGCAAGTCAACCTAAATGGAGTAAAACCTTGTTTTTGGAGAGCAACACCCTTATTTACGTAGGATGATTTATATTCGACATTTTCTTGGTTCCCACGTAAACTAGAATGTTTTTAATCACCAAGAAAAATGACAAGATAATAAACCAACATTTGTTGGTTTCACGTGTGAGTTGGTGAATCAAAGGGTGTTGCATGCTTGTTTGAACCATGAATACTCCGACACCCTCTCCTAGTCCTTAAGTACTTCATTAATCTCCCAAGATTCATCTGCTCATTTGTATATCCATCTGACTTCTTCGTTCACCTCGGGTCCCTCCCAACGTCAAGTATCCATCTGTATACTTAGGCTACTCTCAGCCTAAGTATAGGGTGGACCTGAATCCCCGTAATTTTCTTACTCATCTTTCCTTAGCGAAATACTTAAGTTATTTGTAACCTAAGTATAGGGGGAGCCCACCTTAGTTCCCGTATATTTTTCTATATTTAAATGAACCTATGGCCTTGTATCATCTAGTGCTATGAGGACATAGCAAAGTTTAAGTATAGGGGGGTATACCGTATATACTGTATTTGTATTTTAGCTATATTGTGAAACTTTTTAAAATTTTAAAATTTTTGGGCTAAAGTACAGTCTTTCGAACTAAGTGGACAAAATAATTTTAAGGGATTTTCTAAATTATGTTACACTATTTTCAAAGAAAAATATTTTCAAAAATGATTTCAAAAATGAGTCTCTCTTATTTTGAAAATTGTTTGAAAATGTTTGGAAAATCTTTATTTGTGTGACATGGTTTGGAATATTATTTTCTCAATTTCAAGGAAAGTGAGTATAACTTTTGTTCTAACCTTTATTAAAAATCCTTAAAATGAGAAAAACCAAAAAATCTTTAAGAGTCAAATTGATTACTAAGCCCAAACAAGTAGCCACGTTCAGTGAGGTCTCACCCTTAGAGTAGGTGGTTTAGAGCACATTGTGTAAGGCTTCGACCTCAAGCAACGGGCTCCGGACTGTACTTACACCTATACTGCCTGAATGCAGATGCATCGACTCATTTGAGTTTAGGCAGTCATGATGTCTTTTAAAGTCTTCATAAAAAAATAAAAAAAAAATAAAACTTGGACGAAGGAGTTGGAATAAATCCCCTATATTTTTCACTTCCATTCAGGATGGTGATGTTCAAGAACAATCGGTTTATGAGGTCTTGAGATTTTAGGTTAACCAGCCTTAGCCCTCAGGGTCTTATACTTAATCATCCACATTTCCCTAGATTTCTAGATTTCCGTGATATATTGCATGCTTAGTCTCTAACCTTAAGAATACGATAAGCACATCACATGCACGACTGCAGTCTCGATGAGATGAGTTGAAATTTCACTTGAGGGTCTGGGATGAGATATTCAAGTTTGGACTTGATCTAATGATGCTCGAGGATGGAATAAAATCTTTGAAGGCTTCATGAAACCTTTGTGTCAGCAATTTTAGCCAGTATGAGAACTTTGTTCTTGTACTAATCTCTTGACATCTACCTAAGTGCCAGGGTGTGAAATAAATAAAAATTGTTGATCAATGTGCACCAACTCTTGGTAAAAGCAGTGGAGATAGCCAAACATTATGCAAATCAATGAAATATAAATGTTGAAAATAAAGCTCTCATTCCACAAAGTCAAATATCAAAATGAGCTTCCACCAAAGACGAGCGTTCCCAGCCATTTTCACAGTGTCCACTTGGACCACCACTATTAGGGCCAGGAGTCAGGCTTGCACCAAAGAAGGGCTCTGCATTGTAAATGCTACAAGTCTAGGTGTAGAAGGTATGATAGGTACTCAAAAAAGGCACAACCTGGTGTATTCCCAGAAAACAAGTGCAGATGGCTCCAACTTCTCTTAACAGACGCACTGATCAACACCAAAAAAATTACGTTGAGTAATAAGGCACTATAGAGAATCCTTGTTCCAATGAGAGGGAGAGAAGAAATGACACAATCCAAAAACCCACCATCAAACTGGCCTGCCACCTACACCTCTACGTCTGACAACTAAAGAGACAATGGATTGAATTCAATATTTGGTTTATTTCCTAGAGTTGAGGATTGGTTCTTTAGTAGAATTTCATGGACCAGGACCTTAGGTGACATTTTGACTCTAGTCTCGTGACAACAGTCAATACTAAATGTCATATCCTTAGTTTATATGTATACAAGAGAGAGTATGGAAAATTAGAGGAATTCGATGCCTCTTGATTAAGGCTAGGTTGAGCTATAAGATTTTGGATCTCTTTAAATTGAGAGGACTTGAACAGATTAAATCATGTACGCACATGCACAAGGGGGTTAATCCAGCTCATTCATTTTTTGTGATGCTCAGGTATGAGCATAGTTTAAGTATAGGGGGTTGACGAAAGCCAGTTTCATGCTCTTAATTCGCTGAAATTACCCCCTTGCTTAGACTAAGTGTTAATAATAACCATATTAATCCTTGTAATTATTGGCCCTTTGAATAAATTAATAAATACAAAAAATGGCAAAATTAAAATTCATAGTGTTTTTACCCTTAAAAACACTCACAAAAATATTTCCACCTTTGTTTGACCTCATCTCCATTTTTGGTCAACATGAAACTTGTAGATCGCATCAAGATCTACAACTTTCATGTTTTGAGTTTTTTTTTCCAAAATTGGCCTCCTTCTCCCTTTTTTCACTTTTATTCTCTGAATAATTTGATTGGGCCACGTGGTGCCCTCTAGTTGTGTTTCACGACCCATTCTTTGCGTGCCACACACCTCGCTTCCCCAACCATCCGATCATCATCCTCTTCAACAGATGACCCCGGGCCTCTCCATGAAGCTCGAACTTAGGCCCCACTCCACCATTCTCTCAGATAAGTATCTCTGATTCCCTTTTTAATTTTTCTTTAATTTTCTCTGAATTAATTAGGTTGTTCCACGTTCATTCACCTGCCATTTTCCATTCCTTTAGCTCCTGTGCACTTTCCCCATTCACACGCTACCTTCCACGTAGCTCCTCCTTCCTCCACGTCCTAAACCCCTTCACTCCATCTCTTCTTCCCCACGCCGGACAAGATGACAATGGTCATCACCTTCTTCACACCCACACAGCCTCCATTTCACTCCATCTCACACACGTAATGAGTTGGCACGCTTCGTCTATAGATCCAACCATGCGGGTGCTTGAGTCTTCAATGATCATAATTTCATCAGAGAGGAATGCACAAGATCCGTCTCCGATGTACAACCTTCTCCCATCACCTCCAGGACCTCCAGCCGCTTCGGGGATCTTCGAGGATGGTCTCAGGCACTCCAAGTTCCTCCATAAAGCTTCACCGACCACAAGAGTAGAAGACAGAGCTCAAGGCACCATGCTAGAGATCTGATCGAACCACCAACCCCACGGTGGAGGAGGAAACTCCAAAATCTACAGGCGTCGTGGGATGCACTTCTTCAGTGTCCATCAAGCGACGCTGCTTCAGACATGTATACTCCAGTGCACAGTACAATTACCGTTGGATCCTTGAGATCTAACGGTCCATCTAGGACTACATGTCTACTCCAAGACTAGCACCACACCTCCAAGATCGGATCACCCAAGTCGCACCGTATATATACCGAGCTTACATCGAGCCAGAGCCATACGCCGAAGCTACCCGAGCTACCTCCGAACCTGCATATCCACCGAGCCTAGTGCCCACGTGGAGGTCACGTGCATGCTTGGGCATTATTGCATGGATGTCCTGCCAACTTCTTCATATTGCATACAGGTCATGGATAGCACATGAGAACCACGTGCGCCTGGGGTATTTTGCATTTGAGCCCTAGGGTTTTAATAATTGTGAATGTACCCTCGTATGCGTGGTGAATTTTAGTCCCTCCCAGGGACTTGTTTGCTAGTTGTCTCTTCTGTTTTCTTACATTTATGCCGTTGTCTTCTTTTATGCATATCTTGAGCATTCTAGCTCCAATTAAATTGATTTCAGTGGCATTTTGAAGCTTGTTTAATTATCTTTATAATGGCATGATTAATGTTCTATTTTAGCACTGTTGATTTTATTGACTAAATAAAATTATCTGGTGCCATTAATTTAATGATTCTCGTACCATTAGATATCTTGCAAATGAAAATAGCTTCATGATTTCATTATAAGATGGACCATCTTTTTTTGCTCATTGATTCTGTATAAATTGGGCATATTAGTAGTGTTTCAATTTTGCATTTGTCGCATGCATTAAACATAAATAAAAAATGCTTTGTTCATGTTTATTTATGCATCGTGTCTTCATGCATTCTTTGACCTATGTAATTTTTAATTCATCATTTAATATAAGTAATAAGTGTCGAAATATTGCTTAAGAGGCTCGTGTACTTGAGTTTGACCTTGGGCTTGCCCAAGTAAAATAAAATGCGACCTCTTGATTTAATTGATTTATTAATTGAATTGTTTTTGAGGCATTCGATTCAGCCAACTACAACACATTAAAATGACTATTAACAGGCTGAATTCTAGGTTCATCAGTCCCTGGGGGTTTTCTACAAATATATAAAATAATCTGAGCTTTAGTGCATTTTTCCAGTATGCCACGTGCTAGGCGCATGACGCTAACGTCAGCTACTGCCAAGGTTCTTCTTGCAATTTTCTGAATGTTAAGGGGGGACTCCGTAAATTGCCCTTGCCCCATGTGCATCTCACGTGGGGAAGGGCTGGTAGAGGGTAGGCGGGGAGTCTGAGGCATGGAGCGGTGCTCGTCCACCGCGAGGGTGACTAAGGCGGGGAGAGTTCGGGGCTCTACGTGCCTACCTCGAGGCTGGTGGCGGAAGGCAGGCGGATGTCCGAGACTCGAGAAGAGCGGCAGAGAGGTGAGGAGGAGGCGGGCTAGCTGCAAGCCTTGGTAGGCCTAACAGGAAACTATGGAGGAAGTTACTACGGCCGTAGTCCAAGGACGTTGCGTGGAGGGGGCTGATGTAGTCGTAGTTCCCAAGGCGATTGACGGTGGTCGTTGGCGGCTCAGCGGCTGGCGGGTGCGCACATGCATGCCTGGGGGTGTTCATAGAGGTGTGATGATGAACCTGTAATGGAAGAAAAAATGAATAAAGAAAAAGTAAGGAGACAAAAGTTGCATAAAAAATAATGGAAGTAGATGTTCCCTCATGATGATCACCTCAGAGGAGCGGCGAGAACTCCTCAAAGCTGGGCCGCAGGTGGTAGAGCAGCACAGAGGTCCAAAGACCTCTGGTTCTCACCGAGGATGGAATGCTCAAGCTTTTGTCACCAGCCGAGCAGGAAGAAGGGCGGATGCGTTTGAAGGTTGTCGAGTGACAAGGCTCTATAGGAGAGGGGGTGGCAGCGGTCGTTATGCGGGGGTGTCTAGCCTCGTAGCGGCCGAATATAGCATGGATGGTGTCGGCCATTACGAAGGAGGAGGAGGAGTCAGGCATGTGGGGGGTGCCATTATGGGTTAGTGGAGAATGAATGGAGGAAGGGGAAGGGGGTCATGTGCTAGGAAAATGACCTAGGGAAGGAGAGAGAAGTGGGGTAGGAGGTGGTGCCATGTGGCACGCTCAGGGGCTACCTCGTGGCACCCCAAAAAACTCAAAAAAAGAAAAAGAAATTTGGAAAAGAAATAGCAAAAGATCTTGGATCAAAAAATATCCTTCACGAAAGTTGTTCGTCTCAACGAGATCTACAACTGTCCTGAAGGACTCAAGAGCAAAAGAAGACATATGTGTGAATTGGAATTTTTGGTGGTTCTCTATGTATATAAAAAACCAGCATTTTTGGGTTTTGTAATTTTATTTGTGGTTTTAAAAGAGGATAAAAATTATAAAAAATATGATAAATATGAGAAAAATTAATTACAACTAATCTATTTTTTGGATTTTTAATAAATAATAAAATAGGAAAATAAAATAGAAGTATGAAATACTAGACTTTTGTGCAGACTTACAATGGACACTTGGACTCAATTAGTTTCATTGATTTCAGTCTTGATCTAGATTTGGAATTTGATATCGCTTAATAAAAATTTCATCAAAGAACACAAATGAAAAAGAAATAAAATTAAAAGGGTTAATTATGTACATAAATACTTAGTTCAAAAATAGCAAAAAGTTAAAATGTGCAAAGGAGGCCAAAAACCCAACATTCACATATGAGCTCTGAATTTTACGAACTTGCTCTAATTTTGAAGGTATTTGAAAATACAATACTTTAAAATTAAGAAGACCAAAATCAGACACTGTATGAGGGAGATATGCATGTTTTAGTGCGCCAGATGTGAAATTAGACTTTGGGATTATTTAACACTTATTTCAGCTAGCAATTTTTTTGTATTTTTTTTATTTATTCTTGTTAGTAATATCTATACAATGGAGGTGGTTTGGGTTCAATCATATTAGGATGAATTAATTAAAAATATAAGAAGTTAGCGGCTTTTTGGGCTAACTTCCACATTATGCAAGTATGCATGATGGAATGTGAATATTATTTACACATGTATTAATGCTAATGATGCTCTATTAATGGTTAAATGCACATGGATTTTGAGAAACAGAGCCTAAATGACCAATTTCAGCATGATGAATATGAGATTCATCAAAAAACAAATAGAAGATTTTGAATTTTTTGCACAAATTTATGATACAAATTTGTTCATTGATGATATCGAGACCCAACCATTCCTCTCCATGGAGGTATTCCTAGACATCACAATCAAGTTCCCAGATGTCCTTGAAGATGAGATTCTTGCTGACTTGGCTGATGAGTACATTCATGGCCACCTGACCTTGGCAGAGCAAGAGGAAATCATTGAAAATTTCTACTAACAAGATTCCATCATTGAAGAATTTTGTGTAGCATTGCTCTCAGAGCGTACAATGTGCCCATGGTGGACACAATACAGATGAAAGATCCAACACCATCACCTTGCGCAGTAGTAGAAGTCACCATCGAGATGAATCATTCCCTACCAGAGCTTAAATCACTTTAGCAAACATGAAGTATACCTTCCTTATGGGTGCACCGAACATTTTCCCTATAATTATCAATACATAGCCAGCCGTGGAACGCTAATCTCATATGATTGAGGTTCTAGAAAGTAACCGCAAGGCCATAGACTGGGAATTTTCTGATATCCATGGGATAAATCCTTCCCTATGCTCACATAACATATACTCGGAAGAAGACTAGTAAACCCTCTCACAAAGTTCAGCACGGATTAATTCCAAACCTACGGGAGGTATTGATGACCGAAAAATCACGTGAGACTAAGGGAGATAAATATCACAGGTCGTTGCGACCTTAATCCCTCAAAAATAGATCAACAAGAAAATTAGAACACCAAATAAAAGTAGTCAGACAAAAATCCGAATAGCAGTCTCGTTATTTATTTAACCTGGTATAGCGACTAGGGTCGAATACAAGGAGCACAGATTGCCTCAGATAGCCTAGAAGTAGTCTAAAAATCAAATAAAAGAATAAAATTTTTTGGTGGTTTTTATATATTTTTTCTTTTTTTTTGTATTTTTCAATAATGAAGAAACTGTAGAAAAAGGCTAAAAGGAACACACTCAACAAATTATTAAACACATCAAAACAAATCCAAAAATTACAATAAAAATATTTTAGAGATTTGTGACTTTTTTATTGTTTTTGATAATTTTCTCAGATTTTAATATTTTTTTGTTAATTTTATAAAAATGAAATAAGGAAGAAAACTGAACTCAATGTGCAGCCAGATTTGAAAGGTTATTTAAAAATAGATAAATAACCTCTAAAAATTTGGAGACAATTTTATATCAAACTACAAATAAAAACTAAGCTACATTTGAAGAAATTGTATTTTTTTTGATTTTTTAGAATTTGTACTGATTTTTATGAGATTTTAAGGGTTTTGCAATTTTTAGGGTTTTTATATATCCAAATGAAGCAAAAATCGGACTAAAGCAAATAAACACTAAAACCAACAATACCTAATTTTTGTAGAAGTTATGGAGGATTTTTACTATTTTTAGTTGATTATCCAATTCAAACAGTAACAAAAATAGGTGTTTTTGAATTTTTTTATAAAAAAGAAAACAACAACAAAAATGTCCCAAAAAATTGGTGAAATTTCTACACAGTGACAGGAGCCATGTATCCAAATTTAACAATTTTTGGAGTTGATCTGATATTTTATTCAACCAATAAACAAGCCACAACACATAGGGACCTAAGCGCAAGAAAAACAATTTTCAGGGGCTAAAATGGAACACGTGCAGAAAGTATAGGGGATCAATTGTAAATTTCACACTAAATTCGACACAAGCTCCAATTCCAATACGCACAGGGGTATATATGTAAATATAAAAACTAAACTTTCATTCCATAACAGTCAATAAAACCCAGCCCACTACATGCAATTTTCCCAAATATCATGTGTCGAAGCACGTGCTTCACAATTGGAGAAACTAAAATGCAACTACTAAAAACTCGAAGGTCTACAGTAAAATTATTCTAAAATAAAAACAACTACACTTAATATTTACAGGACTAAATTTTAAATACGAAAGGCAGAGGGGCTAAGTGGTAATTACCCCTTTATTAAGATCTGACGGCTGATGGGCGTCCTCTCCAGATCTAAAGATCGTGACGTGTGGACACCTCTTCGTGATGGACGTCTCAGATTTGATCCTCATATGGACCGATGGTCAAAAGCCTCTCACGAATGAATGGATGAGATCCAATCTGGAGCGAGGGGCTCAATCGAACGCTGCTAGAGGCTCCTCGAAGAACAGCTCCCCGGCGAGGATCGCCGGGCCAATACGCACAATCAGGAGGTCCTCTGATGCTGCTGAGATAGGGGAATGGAAGGTGGAGGTACTCCGCCGCTGGTGGAATGCTCGGATGGGGCCGGGAGCGTCAGACGAGCTCCGGTGACGGGGACGAACGGGAGCAGTTGTTCCTGAATAGTCGAGCTTCCAGACGAGGCTCTTACACCTTGGTACTTGCACAGGAAGCAAGAGGGGTCGAGGGCAAACTGCCTCGACCCGTTAGCGGGCGAAGGGGGTGATCGGATGGGGCGTTGCGTGGTCCTCCAACGAGCGGCGGCGGCGGAGGACCTAATTCCTAGTTCCAGGGCGAACCAGGATGATCGGAGGGGCAAAGAAGGTGCGGAGAGGACTCGTGAAGGTGTGGGTGTGGCAGTTGGTCGAAAGGATGAACATGTGATTGGGAATCGACCGACGATAGCCGGCGGTGCTAAACCTAAGAATCGGAATCAAAGCTATGCTAAGGGCTAAAAGGATTACCTGATTATCGGAATTGTCTGTGGGGGAAGGTGCTGAGTCTCCTAGGGTCTTCGCCTCGATGGAGTGATGCCTCTAGAGGCTCGGGCTACGTGGGTGGCGGAGCTCGACGACGATGGTCGCCGGACCTAAGGCTACGTCTCCAAACACTCGCTGCAACACAGTTCGACGCTCGCTGTCACTCGAGGAGGAAGGTGGAGGTCACTGGGTCGAAGACAAGGGGCTAAAAGGTGCGGAGGAAGACGGCTGAATCTCAGACTATATAGTGATAGGGGTCCGAGAAGATGGGTGTCGGGTGCGCAAATCGATGCTCGGACCCCTAAGAAGAAGATCGGGCAAAGATCACAGATGTGACCTCTGTAATCGGAGCTCGGGGTTTGGCCAAATGGAGGTTGGGCCAAATCAGGAAAATTCGGAGAAGTCGGGCTAACGATCAGGATCCGCGAAGAAGAGGTCCACGGGGGAGAGTTGATCGGGGGTCAACAACCCCCGTGGACCATTGAGAATTCAACGTTTATTAATTATTTGTAAATTAAATAAAAAATAGTAAATGATTTTATTTCAAAATATTTTCAACATGAAAAACGTTTATTCCTTTTCAAATTTTTTTAATGATTTTTATTTATTTTTTTGAAAAATAAATTAATGTATATACGTAATATATTATTACATATAGGTATAAATACCTAGGTATTTTTATTTTTATTAGTTTATTTTTGTATAATTATCCTCATTTTATATTTTATTTATTTACAACATAAAATGTGGGATGTAAAATAGTTTTTATTTAATTTTTATTGTGTATTTACAAGGGTAAAATAAATATGTATATGTACATATATACATGGTATATACAAGAGTGAGAGAGAGAATTTATTTTTGTTTTATTTTTCTTTTTCTCCTTTTTATTTCATTTGTATAAATATATACACATTATAAGGAACACATTTGTATTTTTATTTTATGAATAAATTATATATTTAAAGGGGGAATATATGTGAGATGATGAATGGCCCTATCTCTCTCTACTTGTTTTATTTTGCGGTTAGGCCAATGATTGGCCCTCCCTTGGGTTTGGGTCACTCAATATTTATTATAAATATTTCCCTCTTTTTCTTTATTTCTTTATTCCTTTATTTTTGCATAAAAGCATGCTAATTATTATTATTTACACAAAGCATGCAAGTTGACAAGTTATTGTATTTACAAATAATTACATGGTGTTTTGCAAAGATTTTTAGCTAAAATAAAGGAATAAAGAGTGATGAATGGGGATTCATCACCCCCCTATACTTTACTTTTTCTAGTCCCTTAGCAAAAACTCATTTGAAAAAGAAGTGCAAAAAGAGAAAGAAAAAGAAAAAATGGGAAATCAAGGTTGATTATTAAATTTTCCTTCATTAAATTGAAATATGGGGCTTAGTCAGACCTTTGGATTATTAATTTGTCGGAACCTTTTTTGGACTTAAGATTAAAACTTAACAACCTCTAAGCTCCATCAATCTATGGACAAGACTCCTCAATAAACCAGATCAGAACGAGTTTACATACACCAACTCTAATGACCATGAATCTTCCCTTGTACTGTGTAAGTGATATGTAGCTTCCCACCTCAGAAATGACAAATAAACAACCTCCCTCGACAAGGTAACTCTAATTCCTCAGTCTAGCAACTCTTTCCTCGAGGAGCGGGGTATTCCCTTCTAAGTTCAAGTACCACCGGCTCAAGAAGTGGGGGAGGAAGAGAATGGACCATGACCAGTGTAGCCATGTATCCCTGGGATCTCTAACCAGTGTAGATGAGTCTCCCGCCACAAGCTTCATGAGATGGTCATGTGTAACTAAGCTTTGCTTTATTTGACTATATACACTCCGGTGAGTATTTTATTTTCGCTTTTCCAACTGCCAGATTCGGATACCGCTCACAAGCTCTTCCCGTCAGACCCACCACTTTTTTGGAGTTTTTTCTTTCTTTGCACTTTTTTTTTGATGTGCATATATACAACATATCTTCATGGTGCAATATATATATATATATATATATATATATACATAAAGAGTTTTTCCACTTGAGCCAGTAGACTATCCCTCTTTTGAAGCTTTATTACAACCCACAACTCCTGTCTTTAGACTTCATCACCACCAGACCAAGTTGAGACGCACTTCCTTCACTATAAGAAGAAGAGAGGTTCCTCCTAGACGTACTACCCTCATATGCTACCCCAAGCCAAAGGAAACTGCCTCCTCACCACCTCATCCGTGGAGAGCTATGTGTAAAGTGCTGGTGCAAGTAAAGCCATTGTCTCTGAGAGTCATGTGTGCGTTGTTAAGTGCTCTACTTAGGCTCATCAAGAAGATATATGCTCATTACCTAGTGGACTCAAAGAATTAAGTCCCAATAGACCCGAAAAGTCTTAATCCTAAGCTCTATAAAGTTCCTCTTAGAATTAGGTGGATTAAGGTCTTAACCAAGCTCCATTTTCCAATTTAATTCCAGGCTAGTTTAAATGTCAACTATAATTTGGAAAAACTGTACAAATATTTCCAAAGATGCAATTTTTACAAATTTTACAAATGTGCAAAATTTTTGAAAAATGTTTGAAAACATGGATGTATGCATGAATGCAGAGTTTTGCAAAATATTTACAAACATTTTACACAAGGTTTTTTCAAACTTTTCGTTTGTTAAACATTTTACAAAAATTTTGTACTATATAAATAGTTTTGATATCAAAATATTTACAAACTATTTACACAAATATTTTTACAATCATTTGTATAAAAATAATTTTTATAAATAGCTATTTATGTGCAAGAAGAATTTTATGTA
The DNA here is from genome assembly GCA_037367405.1 of Ottelia alismoides. Lineage (NCBI taxonomy): Eukaryota > Viridiplantae > Streptophyta > Magnoliopsida > Alismatales > Hydrocharitaceae > Ottelia > Ottelia alismoides. Next base: position 271,749 of record JAZKJV010010768.1, on the reverse strand, counting down.
CATGGAAATTTTTTTAAATTTTTATGGATTTTTAGCCATTTTATTTATTAACACACTCACACAAAGTACGAGTTATGGCTAAAGTATATATGAGATATATACGACACTCTCCTAACTTAGGTCGAACGATGTCTTCAGAGTGATCAAGAGCGATGAAGAAGACATAACTCGTACTTAGTATAGGGAAGTGAAAAGGAATGGTATGTACAAATACGAATCAAAGAATAGAATGAAGAGGACTCGGTGTCTCCCCCTGTACTTAGGATCAAGTAATCCTAAGTATAGCAAGCTGTACATGAAGGGAAATTCGAGTGGAATTATGTATAGAGTCTACCCCCTATACTTAGGGTAAAATATCCCTATGTATATGAATCAAAACAGAGGTAGAAAGAAACGAAGAAGACAAATATATACAAGATGGGAGGGCATCACTCCCCCTATACTTAAGGTGAATGAACCTTAAGTATAGGAAACGACAGGAGTAATGAAACAAAATGGAAGGAGCAAGTCGGTGTTTTACACCCCCCTATAGTTAGGATGAGGTATATCCTAAGTATAGCAAAAATAATCCTAAGCGAGACCTGGGGTGAAAACAAAGTGGAAGAGAGAAGGATCAAACCATGACGAAACACGTATATACAAAAGTGGTGAATGTTGAGATGCCTCTCAGCAAGTGCTAGATTTTACGCACCTAGCTGGGCGCAAAGGCTAGGACAAAGTAGTGTCAAGGTTCAGGACAACATCTGTAAGGCGAATGTCGTACTGTCGTCGTAGTCGTGGTAAAGGAACTATGGCGAAATCAGCAATGTAAATGAAGACACCCAAATAGGCAATTAGGTGGGTGTCTGCTACCGGGCAGTGATACCGGTAGCACAACAGAAATCATCGGCTCAAGAAATGAATGGAATGGAACTGGAGAGACGAGAAGAACAAACGTGGAGAAAGATGGATCAGTAATAGAATCGTCCACGTCAATAATCATCTCAGAAGGGTGTGAAAAGTCAAGATCAGGAGACTCACTAAGAAAACTGATATCCGATGCACATGATGAAGAAAAATTAGATAGATCATCGAATATCTCAAAGATCGGTTCATCCTCGCGAGGGTCTTCGAGGTGAGAAAACTCAGAATCAGAAAGATCATAAGACTCGGTTACGTGATCCGACAGATCGGATACACACTCAGAAGGTGAAATCGAGTACACATCGTAAGGGGCATTTTCCCGCAGATAATCCTCGAGGAGGAATGCAAGATCATCAGTGAGAAATAGAGGATCAGGATCTGGATAGACATCTGCATTGCTGTGTAGCACCCACTCTGTACACCAAACCGTCTCAACGACAGAAGTGTGCCTCTGATCAATCTGGAAATCGGAAAAAGTACTGGTCATCAATGCAGAAGCTGGCGATGTGGCTGAAACGGATCCTCGCTCTGCGGTAGTGCTGGCTATCCTCTTGTCCTCAGAAAATGTATCTATCGCATCAATGTGGAGGACACTAGGCTCAAATACGGGACTATCTATGTCTGGCATCTCAAAGTGGTATCCCGTATCAAGTTCATGTTGCTGGGCTGAGTCATGATATCTGTCTGAGTCTGAAAAGTATCTTTGTAGAATAGAAGCTGAGTCATCTGGAAATTGACACTGAAGTGTCTGGACCGATGGCTATAGTAGCGGGGGCTCCTCCTTGTCCTGGAATATCAGAAGATCTGATATCCAAGAGTCGTCAACTGAAAAGTCTGGGGCTGACTCGAACTCTAGCTGGAAGATCAACGGGAACTCGAGCAGTCTCTGGGTCAGAACCTCCACTGTAGCAGTCATGTCATCCATCATATATACTACAATAGCATTCATGTTCTCAATATGGTGTGTAGAAGTTGTTTCCTCATGAAGTGTGACATGCCCCACTGGTATTGCATCATCCTCATGTGTTGTCCCGACTAGTGTATCTCGTGAAGATGAACTCTGTGGAAGTGCTCTGGAGAAGGCATCAAGTAAATCGATGTCGGAACTGCGGTGTGAACCACCACACGAGGTAACTACCAGTGCAGTCTAATCAGCGGTCATCCCCCTCTTGGAGATCTCAATAAGGTCAGTCTGTAAAACTCCATGATCTGGAAGTCTCCTCAAGAGGTCAAGAAACCTCAGCCATGCATCATGTCCTGGCTCCTGAGGGTCTATTGAAAAATCCATGATAAAAGACCGCGTTATATATGCTCTACGTTGGGGATAATATCTCTATAGAAACTCGAACCGTAGTTCTCCCCATGTAGAGAATCTTCTTCCCAATCATCTGTGCCATCTCATGGCTCTGTCCTGAAGTGAAAATGGGAAGGTCTTCAACATCTGCTCCTCAGCAGTGATATCTGAATATGTATGGGTCCTACAGAACTCCTCGAACTCGGACATATGAAGATATGGCTCCTCGTACACCTCCCCTGAAAATGTTGACAGACTCTGAATGAACTCCTCATCTAGAATGAAGGGACTATATGTAGAAGCTGACTGTGCTTCCTGATCAGTATGCTCATCCATCATCGTAGTGTAGGAGGTATCTGCAACTTTCATCTGCTCTCCGTGATCGCCTCTAAGGTGCACTCTCATCCCAGCAATGAAATTGTCTGTATCTCGTAGCTGCTTAGTCTAATCTCTATGGACGTCTAGTACAACATGCCCAGAAGAATGGTGGGACAGGGAAGGAGAGAACGGAAGGTCGGTCGGAGATCCTGCTTCCCTCAAGGGTGGACTGGACTGATGGGAAGAAGATGAAGAAGCTGCAAGAGTCGGTAAGAAAGGAGGGAGATCCATCATCCAGGGGTAGACATAGTAGAAGAATAAAGGGTGGGCGGGAAGGGAAAGAGATAGATGACTGGGAAGAGAAGAAAGCGAATGGGACCTAGAAAAGCAAACAAGATCGGTCAAGCAAAACTTCAAATATCATGGGTCGTTGCAACCTCAATCCCTCGAAAATCGATCAACAAGAAAATTAGACCACCAAATAAAAGTAATCAGACTAAAATCTGAATAGCGGTCTCGCTATTTATTTGACCTGGTATAGCGACCAGGGTCGAATACAAAGAGCACGGATTGGCTCAAAGAGCCACCGAAGTAGTCTAAAAATCAAATAAAAGAATAAAATATTTTTGGTGTATTTTATAGATTTTTAATTTTTTTGTATTTTTCAATTATGAATAAAATGTAGAAAAAGCCTAAAAGGAACACACTCAATAAATTATTAAACACATCAAAACAAATCCAAAAATTACAATAAAAATATTTTTTGGTTTTGTGATTTTTTAGGTGTTTTTGGTAATTTTCTCTGATTTATATATTTTTTTGTTAATTTTATAAAAATGAAATAAGGAAGAAAACTGAACTCAATGTGCAGCCAGATTTGAAAGGTTATTTAAAAATATATGAATAACCTCTAAAAATCTGGAGACAATTTTATATCAAAATACAAATAAAAACTAAGCTACAAGAGAAGAAATTGTATTTTTTGATTTTTTTAGAATTTTTACTGATTTTTATAAGATTTTAAGGGTTTTGCAATTTTTAGGGGTGTTATATATCCAAATGCAGCAAAAATCAGATTGAAGCAAATAAACACTAAAACCAACAATACTTAAATTTTGTATAAGTTTTCGAGGATTTTTAATATTTTTAGTTGATTTTCAAATTCAAACAGTAGCAAAAATAGGTGTTTTTGATTTTTTTTTAAAAAAGGAAAAAGTAACAAAAATATCCCAGAAAATTGGTGAAATCTTTACATAGTGGCAGGAGCCATGTATCCAAATTTCGCAATTTTTGGAGTTGATCTGATATTTTATTCAACCCATAAACAATCCATAACACATAGGGACCTAAGCGTAAGAAAAACAAATTTTAGGGGCTAAAATAGAACACGTGCAGAAAGTAGAGGGGTTCAACTGTAAATTTCACACTATATTCGACACAAGCTCCGATTCCAGTACGCAAAAGGGTATATATGTAAATATCAAAACTAAACTTTCATTTTATAACAATCAATAAATCCCAACCCACTACATGCAATTTTCCCAAAGCATCACGTGTCGAAGCACGTGCTTCACAATTGGAGGGACTAAAATGCAAATACTAAAAACTCGAAGACCCACAGTGCAATTATTCTAAAATTAAAAGCAACTACACTTAATATTTATAGGACTAAACTATTCATGCGAAAGGTAGAAGGTCCTAAGTGATAATTACCCCTTTATTAAGATCCGACGGCTGATGGGCGTCCTCTCCAAATCTAACAGTCATGACGCGTGGATACCTCTTCACGATGAACTTCTTGGATCTGATCCTTAGATGGATCGACGGTCAAAAGCCTCACGCGAACGAATGGATGAGATCCAATCTGGAGTGAGGGGCTCAATCGAACGGTGTTGGAGGCTCCTCGAAGAACAGCTCCTCGAAGAACAGCTCCCCGGCGAGGTTCGTCGGGCCAATACGCACAATCAGGAGGTCCTCTAATGCTATTGAGATAGGGGAATGGAAGCTGGAGGTACTCTGCAGCTGGTGGAATGCTCGGATGGGGCCGGTAGCGTCGGAGGAGCTCCGACGACGGGGACGAACTGGAGCAGTTGTTCATGAATAGTCGAGCCTCCAGATGAGGCTCTTACACCTTGGTACCTACACAGGAAGCAGGAGGGGTCGAGGGAAAACTGCCTCAACCCGTTAGAGGGCGAAGGGGGTGACCGGATGGGGCGTTGCGTGGTCCTCTGGCGAGCGGCAGCGGAGGACGACCTAATTCCTAGTTCCGGGGTGAACCAGGATGATCGGAGGGGCGAAGAAGGTGCGGAGAGGACTCGTGAAGGTGTGGGTGTGGTCGGTTGGTCGAAAGGATGAATAGGTGATCGGGAATCGGCCGACAACAGCCGGCGGGCTAAACCTAAGAATCGGAATCAAAGCTACGATAAAGGCTAAAAGGATTACCTGATGATCGGAAGCGTCTGTGGGGGAGGTGAAGAGTCTCCTAGGGTCTTTGCCGCGATGGAGGGACGCCTCCATAGGCTCGGACTACGCTGGTGGCGGAGCTCGACGACGATGGTCTCCGGACCTAAGGCTACGTCTCCAAACATTCACTGTAACACGGTTCGCCGCTCGTTGTCACTCGAGGAGGAAGGTAGAGGTCACTGGGTCGAAGACGAGGGGACAAAAGGTGCAGAGGAAGGCGGCTGAAGCTCAGACTATATAGTGGTAGGGGTAAGAGAAGATGGGAGTCAGGTACGCAAATCGATGCTCAGACCCCTGTGAAGAAGATGGGGCGAAGATCGCGGTCTGCAATCCGAGCTCGGGGTTTGGCCATGGAGGTCGGGCCAAATCGGGAAAATTCGGAGAAGTCGGGCTAATGAACAGGATCCGCGAAGAAGAGGTCCGCGGGGCAAAGTTGACCGGGGGTCAACATCCCCCGTGGACTAATGAGAATTCGGCATTTATTAATTATTTGTAAACTAAAGAAAAAATAGTAAATGATTTTATTTCAAAATATTTTCAACATGAAAAATGTTTATTATTTTTAGAATTATTTTTTAATGATTTTATTTTTTTTTGAAAAAATAATTAATCTATATACATAATATATTATTATATATAGGTATAAATACCTAGATATTTTTTATTTTTATTAGTTCATTTTTGTACAATTATCCCCATTTTATATTTTATTTATTTATAACATAAAATGTGGGATGTAAAATAATTTTTATTTAATTTTCGTTATGTATTTACAAGGGTAAAATAAATATGTATATGTACATATATACATGGTATATACAAGAGTGAGAGAGAGAATTTATTTTGTTTTATTTTTATTTTTCTCATTTTTATTTCATTTGTACAAATATATACACATTATGATGAACAAATTTGTATTTTATTTTATGAAAAATTAAATTATATACATAAAGGGGGAATATATGTGAGATGATGAATGGCCATATCTCTCTCGACTTGTTTTATTTTGCGGTAAGGCCAATGATTGGCCCATCCTTGGGTTTGGGTCACGCAATATTTATTCTAAATATTTCCCTCTTTTTCTTTATTTCTTTATTCCTTTATTTTTGCACAAAAGCATGCTAATTATTATTATTTACACACAGCATGCAAGTTGACACGTTATTGTATTTACAAATAATTACATGGTGTTTTGCAAACTTTTTAAGCTAAAATAAAGGAATAAACAGTGATGAATGGGGATTCATTAGGTATTCATGAATGAGATAAAGAAATGGTGCGATGCGGGATTGATCTATCCCATCTCTGACTCAAAATGGGTGAGCCCCATGCATGTTGTGCCCAAGAAATCATGGATCACCAAGATCAAGAATGAAAAAGGAGAGGAGATAGCAACCAGATTTCTAACATCTTGGCATGTATGTATGGATAACAGACACCTTAATTTAGCGACCAAGAAACATCATTTCTGACTCCCCTTCATCGAGCAGATAGTCTAAAGGCTGGTTGCGAAGGAATATTTCAGTTTCTTGGATGGTTACTCTTGTTATAATCAAGTCATCATTACTCTTCAAGATCAAGAGATGACAACCTTCACCTATCCATTTGATATATATGCCTTCTCCAGAATGTCGTTCGGAGTATGTAATTCTCCAGCGATGTTCTAACGATGCTTGTTGGAAGTATTTGCAGATATGGTTGGGAGTTTTATCGAGGTCTTCATGGATGATTTCTCAGTCTACGAAGACATCTTTGAGCAATGTTTACCTTATCAAAATCGAGTTCTGAAAAGATGTTGTGTAGTGAACCTTGCACTTTCGTTGGAAAAGAGCCATTTAATGGTGACCAAAGGTGTTGTGCTCGGCCATGCCATCTCAAAGTGTGGCATGGAGGTTGATCCTACAAAGGTGAAAATGATTTCAAAACTTGAGCCACCTACAAATTTGAAGTAGGTCAGATCATTCTTATGGCACGCTGATTTCTACCGATGATTTATCAAGGATTTCAACAAATTCACCAGACCTCTAATCGAGCTTTTAGGCAAGGAGTTTGATTTTATTATCGATGACAGAGTCCTATAGGCCTTAACATAATTGGAAGAAATAATTACTCAGACCCTTGTCCTTCAACCACCAGATTGGTCTCTTCCATTTGATATTATGACAGACACGTCTGATTATGCCATTGGGGCAGTTTTAGGATAGAGGAGAGATCATACTCCATTTGCAATCCACTATACCAGTAGAAGTCTAGATGAATCACAAAGAAACTACACTGTCACTGAAAAAGCTATTAGCAGTAGTAGTCACCCTAGAAAAATCCAGATCACATTTGCTTGGATCTAAAGTCATTGTCTATACGAATCACTCGGCCATCAAGTAACTACAAGCCAAGATGGATTCCAAACCACAGTTGATTATATGGATCCTTCTACTCCAGAAATTTAATATGGAAATTCACGATTAGCCTGGAGTTAAAAATGTGGTGGCCGATCACTTGTCAAGATTTCCAGACCCAGACACTTCGAAGCAAAGCCTATTACCAATCACTAAAACTTTTCCATATGAAGCCATATTGTCATTAACCTCGCTCCCCTGGTTCATCAATATTATGAACTATCTTGTATCCAAGAAAACTCCACGAGATTGTCCTAAGTTGAAAAGTCTGCATCTGGAGGAGTTGCATTCCACAGGAGGAAGTTCATCGTGTCCTCGAGCATTGCCATTCCAGAGAATCGGGAGAACACCAATATTGAATAAGAACGATAACGAAAATTCTACAATGCGGCCTTTAATGATCGACTCTATTCAAAGATGTAGATGATTTTGTCAAGAACTACACTGATTTTCATAGACTGGGAAGTACCTTTGGAATGAGAGACACAATGCCTCTGAAGTACACTCAAATTTCCGACTTTTTTGACGCCTTGAGCATTGATTTCATGGGCCCATTCCCTAACAGTCAAGGTTTTGAGTATATTCTACCCGCTGTCGACTATACAAGTAGTTGGGTGGAGACCATCCCAGCCCGAGCTTCCAATAGTCATCTCATATGTCGGTTCCTCAAGGATCATTATTACAGGGTTTGGGTTCCCCAAAATTCTCATATCTGATGGGGTACCCACTTCGTCAATAGATAAGTGAAGAAACTAACACAAGAATTTTGCATTGAACATCATGTCACCTCTCTGTACCACCCATAGTGCAATTTCCTGGCCGAATGTTCAAATAGGGAGATAAAGAAAATATTGCAGATAATTATACATCTCAACAGGAACAATTGGTCGCAATTGCTAGACTCGGTATTATGGGCCTATCGGACCGCGAACAAGTCGCCATTAGGAATTTCTCCATACCGCCTTGTATACGGCAAGCCATGCCATTTGCCTGTGGAACTTATTCACAAATAATTATGGGAAATCAACATTTGCAATTTGGATTCCAAAAGGGGGGCAAGAATAGAAGTTGGATCTGAATCAACTCCTTGAATTCCACGAATATGCATATGACAACAGCCTAATGTACAAAGAAAAGGTCAAAAAGTGGCATGACAAGCACATTCGCCACAAGACCTTCGAGCCAGGACTGAAAGTTTCGTTGTTCGTTACAAAGCTCAAACTTTTTCCAGGGAAATTTAAGAGCAAGTGGGTAGGGCCGTTTGTAGTGAACCAGGTTCGTGACAATGGAAGTATCATCATATTTGATATATCAGCTGATGCACAACCATTTGTGATCAACAGACAACTGTTGAAGCCGTTTCTCGAACATGACACAATTTTGTCCATCGTGGATTCAATTCAAGTGGTCCACAATGAAGAAATCACATCCACAAAATCCATTCATGTAGACAAGGCCAGCAAAAGCATTTTTGAATAGTAAATCATTTTCTTCTTTTCCTCTTTTCCTTTTCTATTATTTAGTTCTTCCGAAAAGTCGTATTCATCCCATACATCCCTGCTATACTTAGGATATGCTTCATCCTAAGTATAGGGGGGATGAATACATTTAGGTGCTCATTCTTTGTTCTCTATCCTGTCTCCTTAACTTTTGATATTCTTTTTATACTTAGGGATATTTTACCCAAAGTATAGGGGGAGAGGGACCGAGCCGTTGAGTTATTCATTTATTTGTTTCCTACCCTCGACCCTCCCTGCATTGGTTTACAGACTGCTATAAGGATTAAGTGATCCTAAGTATAGGGGGGCGATGGACTTTTTATCTTTAGTCATTGTAGTATAGACTTCTCTATACTTGGTACGAGTTATGTCTTCTTTTCTCTTCGATCTATGAGGACATAACTAAAGCTAAGTATAGGGGGTCAATATATACTTTGTATATATTCTAGCCATAACTCGTATTTTCGTATTTACAATAAATAAGGCTAAAACACTTTATATACACAAATTCATGTAATAAAAATGATGTTTATTATTCCTCAAATATTTTTGTATATACTGACTAATAAATCAGGTGAAAATACTTTTACAAAAAGTTTGAAATATAATTTGAATGTCTTTGTGAAAAATCTTTTTAAAATTGTTTGGAAAATATTTTGTAAAATTTTTTCAACCTTTGTAAAATATTTTATTTGATAAATTTCTTTTTCTTTGCGTGAAATAAAAAATGTTTGAAAAATAATTTGCAAATGTTTGGAAAATGGTTGAAAAAATATTTTGAAATATATATATATATATATAAATATATATATATATATATATATATATATATATATATATATATATATTACATCAAAATCACTTTAATATATATAACTTTTAATAATCTATTTAATGAAGGTGGTTTCATATATTTTGGAGTTACGGTGTGAAAGTTAGATTTTGGGTCCCTATTGTATAATACACCCGATTAAAATAATCAGTTTATTTATTTTTTTTATTTTTATAATTTCGTAAATATTATTTATAATTTATATACATATTAATACTAAAATAAAACCATAAATAAAACACTAAAATAAAAAATGTATGTAGAAAGCATAGATGTATATCTATAATTATAGATATACAATTAATACATTTATTTAATTAATTGTATATAATATATAAAAAAATATAGCAAAAATATAATTAATTACCTAAAATAAGTTATAAATATATAAAATAATAAAAGAAAATAATACAATCAAAAATACAAAATAAAAATAAAATACCTGAAACATAGGTAAATATACCCATATATGTACCCTTGAAAATAACATGTAAATAAACACTTCTAAAAAATAAATAAAAATGTCCATAAAATACTACAGAAAATAAGAAAAAAAATTATATTATAACCTAAAAATAATAAACTCGAATTCTACTTATTATCGAATTTCCAAGGCATTTTTGTCTTGGAATTTCCTGGTTGGTCCTCGTGGACCAACCAGACGCGTTTCTTTGTTGACCTGGGTCAACAGTCCAACCTACCTTCTGACTCTTGTCAGAAGGTCACAAGGCCACCTTCTACTCTCATTTTTCCATGCTTCCTCAATTACTGTCTACCCTCGAGACCACCACCATCGTATCGCCTCTTTGTCATATACCCACACCCATCCTATAATCCCCACCAACCCTCACCATATCTCACACAAGATCCACTCAAAGTTCTCTAAAAAATCTCATATAAATAGACCCCTTCACCTCTTTTGGCTTTTTGATCCCTCGTCTTCAGGCTTTAGCCCTTCAGATCAAGCCTAATGGCTTCCCCATGGTGACTGCACGGTTTTGCCTTTGATTTGCAGCGAGGAGAGCATGGGAGGAGGTGCATCCAACTTCACCGCTGGAGCTCCGCCGGTAGGTCCTTCTCCTGGCTGCCTCAGGCTAGTTGAGCCCTATTTCAATTCTTTTTTTGTAGTTTTCTAATCTAGATTTTGCTTAGCATCTTTAATTTGTAGTTAGGAACATCAAATCGTGCCTAATATGAAAATCCTCAAATCATGTACATTAGGGTCCATGTCCAAATTGATGCAATGTAGCCATCGATCCAACCCGCTTTCACCTCGTCCTCAAACCTCTTCATTTTCCCCTTCGATTCCCTCTTAAACCCCCTTGAATCACACCAAGATTCAAGGATCTTGAGCTCCTCTACTCCTACCTCGTCGGAGCTCCCCCTCCTTTCCACTTCCCCCATTACTTTACGTAAACCCCATGACGAGGAGATAACCCTCATTCTCGGGATTCTTTTGGTACCCTTTTGCAGGTCTGGAGGCATTTCTAGAGCTTTAACACCCACCTGGAGCTGCTCCAGGTGGTTCACCCTAATCGGAGCACCACGTGCTTGCTCGCCCTCCTCGGACCCTATTGCAGCATGTAGAGGAGGCCCAACAACCAGTTAGGCACATCGGAGAAGACAAAGGCTGCTAGAGGTCCAAGAATCGACGAATCCAAAGTCGTCAGCATCATGTTCTTCGGAGTTCTTCCATCCCCCTTCAAACCGTTCAATCAAGAATAATGGTCCAGATCTAATCAGGACCGTTGATTTCTCGTGACGGGGTACGCAATCAGAGCAGGTCGAGTGGACACGTGTCGAATCCTCAACGGTTGGATCAGGTTGTTAATGGTTGTTAATTTAAAAGATCCCCTCCATCTTTTTGTACTTATTAAAAAGTCCTATAAATATTTTATGAAGTTTAAAAACTTTCAGATAAATTGCATGTAATCCCTTTGAGTTTTCGTATATTGCAATTTGGTCCCACCAAAGTCACGTGCAGGCGCATGTTTATATTGTAAAATTTGCACTGAAGCCGTCACTTGTTTATATAATTGTCTTTTAATATATAAAGCTTGAATACTAGTGTTAACTTTTGGGTTAAAATGCATTGTAGCCCTCGCATGTTATTTTATTTGCACTAATACCCCTGCTAGGCCAAGTAATTATATGTGTTATTTTCTATTTACAAAAAATAGTTGTCATGCTTCAAAAATCACCAAAATATAGGAATAGGTCCTTGGATGCATGCTTGATCACACTATATAATTTGTTTTGCATTTATCTCTATTCTAATTTTTTAAAATTCATATAGTGCACGGTCAGCCCCTGTTTGCCTTTAAAAAAGCCAAAAAATTATAAAATCACCTGAAAAATACCCCACAAATAAATTATACTTATTTAAGTTATATTAAACGCCATTCCAAAAATCACTAAAAATAGAAAAGGAAAATGCATAAAAGTTGAACCCCCCCCCAAAACCTTTATAAAAATTTGTAAAATCTCCAAAAAATCCAAAAATAGTGATTTCTGTTGTATAATTTTCCTTATATTATTATCTTTACATTAAATTTTATTTGGAGAAATTTTGAAGCTATTTAATATTTTTCATCTACATTTTAATGTCATGTATTTAATTAAACCATGTTTTAAGGTATTTTCATCCTTTAGAATATATAAAACTTAGCAAAAATACCCCAAATTAGAAAACAATAAAACATTATTTAAAATCTAATTATATTTTATTTTTGTTATTTTAGTATTTTTAATATTATTTATTTCTATCCTAGTCTACATTGTATATATACTTTATATATATCCTTATATATCTTATATCCCTTTTATAACAAAAAATTATATAATAAAATAAAGAATACAAAATAGAAATTCAAAAATCAAAATATGAAAATATAAAAACAATAAAAATAAAATAAAAATTTTCTATTATCAAAAACCCACATTATTTGATAAAAATTGTGCATAGTTATATATACACATATACTTATTTTATTTATTTATAAATAATATACTGTGCTACTTCATGTGTTCCCGATGTTCGACACCCTACTCCACTTGTCACTATACAGATTTTAGTGTTGGGTTTATAATAAATTTTGATCCACTTGTATTTATTGTTTAATATCTATTTATGGGTTTATTGTTGAAAAATCGCGATTTCGTGAGTAGTCACTTCAGTGACATGATAAACTACGTTAGACCCTCTCTTAATCTAAATTTTCAATAGACCCCGAATAACAATTGTCCAGGTCTACATGATGAGATGCCCTTAGTGGGCCCCTTCTATGAATGCAAAAATAAACCTAAATCTAATCAATCTCTCACAAAAATAAAACTACGATAGAATACATATGCTCTGTTATGAATTTCATACTCCTCAGTCACTCTTTCTTGCTACTCGATTAAGAAGGACTAGCCTCTTCTTCGCTCGAATGAATTGGCTCTCCTAAGATTTCCTCCCTTGCTCGTTGGTCCCTCACAAAAAAGGTGAAACAAGAAGATGTCAAACCAATTTTTATCAAAATAAATGAGTGAAAATAATTAATGAAATGAAAGTGAAAAGAATCAAACGAGCAATCAAACAGATGGGAAAATAAAGGAAAATAAAAATCTAAGCTACCCTAGGCATGCCTCCCTAATAACGTTATCATTTTGATGTGAGCAGGAATCGATGGGGTCTTAATTATTAAATGATAAAGTGTGAAAATGTGTCGTTGTAATATACACAATCCCTAAATCAATCAAAAACTAATTATTCTAAGAAGTAGAATATATTACTTGTATATGTAGAATAGCTCCCAAGCTAAAACACATGGAAGCAATTGTATTAAACTAGGATTATTAACTTTTAAAATTAATAAAGACTTTTAATTTATTTTTTCTATTTTTAATGTGTTTTTAATAATTTTTTTAGGGATTTTAAAGATTTTATATTTTCAATTAATTTTTCATTACATTTAAAATTATTAAAAGTAATTTATGGATTATTTTAATACAAAATAGAAAATAAGCCTTTTTACTTTGTTAAAATATATCAAAATTGCTCAAAAATGAAGGAATAAAATGTTTTATGATTTTGATTGAAAACAATTTTTAAAGTAAATACATGCTACTGTTTTGTGTTTTTAAGATAGGAAATATATAAAATACTTCTAGAAATTATTTTTACAAAAAAGAGTTTTTATTATTCTTTCAAATAGTGTTAAAAATGTGTTTTTGTGATTTTTCTATGATTTTATATGAATTTTACAAGTTCTTGTGTATATTCAAATTTTTATGGTTTTCTGATTTATGTGATTTTTATATAGATGATAAATACAATAAAATTGTCCTAATATATTAGAGAGTAGGATGAGGTTAATAGTTTTTTCAAGTAAATAAGTATCTGATTGGACGACCTCTCGACGACCCTATGATAAAATATTTAATTCCAGTTTTAGAGATAAGAATTTTAATGAATCCCTGATTATCACTCTTTATTCTTTTCTTTTAGCTATTTATCTTAGCAAAGTAGCATGTAAATATCTGTAAATACAATAACTTATCATTCAACATGCATCTGTTAATATTACGTAATTATCATGTTATTTTGCAAAAATAAAAAAATAAAGGAAAAGAAAAAGGAAGGAGGTATTTAGAATAAATACAGACTGGCCTGAACCCCAAGGGGTCAAGCCTTGACCTGATCGTCAAATAAAATAAGTAGAGATAGATAGGGTCTACTTATAGGTGTAAATAATTATTTTTGAAAAAACAAAATAAAATTATTATTTCTACTCCTCTGTATATTTCTTTAGAAATAATATAAAAAAATAAAAATAATAAAATAAAATAAAAATAAAACATAAAAAACCCCCTTTAAGTGTATAATATACATGTACATATATCACAATCTCCCTTTATTATGTATCATTAAATAACGTGTAAACATAAAATAAAAATTATTCTCTACTCCTAAAAATATGTTGAAAATAAAAAAAATATAAAATTTGGGTATTTATGTAAAAATAGAAAAATAAAAATACTTGTATATATTACATAAGTATATTATACATGTATATAATACTATATATTGTATATACATTAATTTATTTTTCATAAAAAATCATTAAAAATCATAGAAAAACAATTTGAAAAATAATAAACATTTTTTATTTTAACACTTTTTCATTTAAAATCATTTATTATTTTCTATTGAATTTGTAAATATTTTGTATATCCTAATTTTCTGATTGGTCCAGATCAGTTGTTAACCCCCGATCAACGGCTCCTCTTTCCTTGGTCAGACCTAGATATTGCTCGCCGGAGTTCCTTCTCAAAATTCTCCAGCCCAGCTCCGAGCTCCTTTTGCCTCGAAATTTGGACCCAATAATCCCCGTACACCCGACATCCTCACAGGCCCTTTGGCTGTTCCGGATTGCTCTAGGGTTCCACACTTTTCACCGATCTTTCTGGACCCTCGAGCGACCTATAAATTATCATCTCCCCCCTCTTGGCACCGTAGCTCATGCCTCGCCCCTTGTTTCATCCCTAGGTATCTTCAGCAGAGTAAAGGTATCTTGTGGGTGCCTTTGGATCGAAGTTTGGTGGCTTGTAGCCGCATCTCAGCTACGTGGCTGGAGCTCTCCACCGCGTTTAGTGTCCCTGCCTGCCGCAGCAGGGATGAGAACACGACCCCGACCACCATCCTCCCCTGAAGAGGAGGAACATTTTCAAACCTTCAGGTACCAATCACTTCACTTCCATTTCCCAATTCCATTTAATATTTCCATTTCTTCGCCATCGTCATCCCCTTGCTCTGTTCACCTCCCCTCATCCATTCAGATCGACTCTACCTATCACTCTACATCTCGTACAACATCTTGATCATACTTAGACTTGACCTCCAGGTCGAGATTAAGGTTGGGTTTCCTTCCATCATTTACGCCAAAGACCCAAGCTCTATTGCCCTTCGCTTCCATTATCCCTAACAAGCAATAACCCAATCGGAGAAAAGCACATGAGTTTATCTACCTTTTGCAGGTTATATCACATGCAAGAAACCCCCTTTCAAGCTTCCAGTTTCTCAGGCAGAGCACTTCCAACTGGACGGCCATCTCCACGACCATCCGCCAGTCGCCACCTTCATCGGACCCTTTAGCCCGACGTGGCGTGCCTCCATGAAGCTGGTGGAACTCCTCGATCTTAAATAGGGCTAGTGGATCTCCTACTCCGCTCGATCGAAGCTCGACCTGGAGGTGTTCTTCCATACCATCTTCCAGCCGTCGGATACTCCCCTTTGCTCCAGACATCATCTGAGCCATCAACATTTGCAGCCTTTAAACCGTTGGAACGACTCCTATCTGACACATCTGAACACACATAGCAGACATTCTCTAGGCCATCAGATCTACAGCTGACAGTAATAAGGATCGTACGCTCGTGTCGCAACTAGAGTCCGCCACATTTCCTCACGTGTTCTGCACGTGCCCTGCAAGGGTATATTTCCCTTTCACCCTCATTTTGTTTCATAGTTAATATTTAATCTAGTAAAATAAAGTTGTAATACAGATACTTTGCAGTCAAGACCTCTTAGTTTTATATATTAGGATTTTTTTCCCAGTTTGTATGAACTCACATGGCATGTTCATCCCTCAATTTCACATATGTTATATTTTGATAGGAAACTTTCTAATATTTGTATTTATACCCTTGTGTGCGGTTTATTGAACATGTGCGTTTATTCATGGGGCTTTTTGCATCTTCGGGTCAAAGTTTCTCATCTGTGTTATTATTTAGCCCCTGAACTTTGTTATAATTACAAGTAGGTCCTTATAGTCTGTGTGTCTCTTAGTTAACCAAATAAATACCAAATTAAGTCCACAAATTCTATAAAAATTAATGCCAGCTCCTGCTAACATGTAATATTTATGGTGACTTTTGGGATTAATTTAATATGTTATTTTATTTTCTAAAAATAAAAAACCACTAAAAAGTGTATTGTCTCTTTTAAAAAATACATAAAAAATAGAAAAGGTTTTAAACAATTTCAAAAGAAAATCATGATTGTATGTTTAGGTGTTTTGCCTTTTGTAGCATTTTTGTTTCAAAAGCCTTTATAAAACCTTAAAAATTACAAAAGACTTAAAAACTTATACAAATCATATAAAATTTAAAAAAAACAAAAAATGTCATTTGAGTTCTTTCTATAGCTCTTTTCATCTATTTTCTCATAAAATTGATCCCCATGATTTAGGGCATTTTAACTATTTTTAATTTGCAATATTATCCTGGTTGTGCATTGTTTTTATTTTCAACCTTTATTCCATTTTTAAAATATCACAAAAATATCAGAAAAATTCCAGAAAATTACCAAAAATACTTTAATATTTGAAAAAAACAAAAAAAATCCTAATTTTTAAGCATTTTTAGCCTTAAATAAAAATTCACAAAGCATGATTATGTGCATTGCTTCCTTATTTACTTATTTTTATTCCTTAATTAAAAACCATAAAAATTCACAAAACTAAAAGTAATAAAAATATGCATTTTATTTTATGAATTTTGACCACTTCGTAGGATTTCTCGTGCTCCTTGTGTTCTTCCTTGGTTGTTATACCAGGTTAAAATAATTAGCAGAGACCGCTAACATTGTTTTGAGTGCATGACTGATTTATCCTTTGATTGTGTGGCTGTCTCTTTTTCTTGATTGAGAATTGGCCTTGTGATCTGGGTCACGACGACCCTTTGATTACTTGATTCCTAACCCATGTCGTTTTGACGCTCTCCAAAATGGCACCGTAATCGGGGAGCATGACTTAGTAGTCGCTTTTTAGCCTTTTTGTATATCTTTGTCTGTTGTAACTTCTTTCTGACCTATTTATTTCACTTTTGTGCGTGGAACCGCCCAAGGACACTTTGGAGGAGACCCGTACCGAAGGAGGAGCAGGAGAAGAGAAAAGATTATTTATATTAGATAGGGTAGAGTAGTTAGTTTTCTTTTCAGCAGACTTATTAGTATTGTTGTAATAATTTGGACCTTGGACTCTTGGACTCTATTGGACATATACTTATATCAGGGTTTGCTTCACCGAGCACCGGTGTACTCTGGGGACCTCACCAAGTTTTTCGCAGATTTGTTTTTATTACCTTCTTTTTATTTGATTCTAGAAGATTTGGCCCCTAAACTTAAGATTTTCGATTGATTATGATGTAAATAAATTAAGGCCCAATCCCTAATAGAATGTTTGTTCCTATAGATCATAATTGTACCTAATTAATAAGCAATAATAAAAAGTTGGTTTAATTGGATTTAAGACCACATGCCGTGAGGAACCACATACAACACTAGCAAGACCCACTGTGGTAGGCACCAGGTGGTTCCCATGATCGGAATATGGACTCGATCTGATTATCTAGTTACCGTTCTTCACGATCATTAGAAATTGCTCACTTAAGGTTGTTCTTCATTCTCATATAGTTAGTTGTATTCATATGTTTTTATTTTATGCATGGATCACCCTGATGTAGAGTGCTGGCGACAATTACGCATCTTTATCTTTGCATGCATCATAGTGTTTGATCGTGCATTGGCTTTTTCAAGTTCCTCCCCCATGTTTTGGACTTAAAATAACTTCAGGAAATCGAAAAATTCGTTAGGTATTACTTATCTTTGGAAAATACTTGAAAAAGTGAAAGCAATAAAATGTCGGAATGCTAATGAAAACTTCATCCTAAAACCCACCTCACTTACAAACATTTGTTTTGGGGAGAGTCGCCCCATCATTGGCTGGTTTGATTAAGCGAGTGAACGATCCACACACTATGGTAGAGCCATACCTGAACTTCCATTAGACTAATGGTCTTGGGGTTTTTCTTTCTTGAGTGAGGATCTCTACAAGTAGCTGCTAAACAGTCTGCGACAACTTTAGCAGATTGAATTAATCAGATAGCCGGTAAACGGTCTGCAATTCATACTAGCTGGGAAAGATCTATCTTTAAGATTGGGCTAGTCTCTTGGGAGCATCGGGTTCCTAACATCTCGTTTAATCGCTCTGCTAGACTGATTGATCCCCTAAAATAAAATTGACAAGATTAACGACCGAACCTTTACGGTCATCAGCTCTCATGTTTAGTAGGTGAATTGGCGGTTTGACTTCTGATCTTGATTACTTGCCAGATCTCATCCACACTCATCCCCACATCATGATGATGGATCGGACATCCCTTAAGCTACCTTTGGTCGCACTGCCCTGGAGAACTCCACCTCATTCATCTAGGGAGGTTCTTGAAGGATATGGAATTATCCTCGAACGCATTACGGAAGCGTGATGGTCGTATCCGATACGACGAAAAACGACTAGTCGCACTAGTTGTTCGGTGCAGCGGAATTTAAAAAAATTTATTCGATGAAACCACATGATTCGAGAACCACTATCAGATCGTTTCATCTATAACCACAACAAGTATAATGCAATACCTCTTGAAGCATGGTTGATCAAGTCTCTAAGATAAGAGACTCCTGTCTCAAGTCCGATCGTCGGAGTAACGGCTTGCAAGCGCGGGGATGAGTCACGGTGTCCTCGCAATCCAAGAAGATGATCCAAGCACGGTTGATCCTGATCTCGTCGCACGAGATCGAACGTCTCCTTCATGAGTGAAGCACTCCAAGTAGACGGAGAACCGTAGAGCGTCGAAGCGGCAACACGGTGGCGTGGGCGTCGACGAGTCTCCCCACCAAGGTATGGTGGACCGCCACCAAGAAGAGAGGGAGAGAGGGCTGTCGAGTATGGAGAAAGAGAGAGAGAGAGAGAGAAGTGTGATACAATAGAATGTAAATAGAGAGCATGGTATGCCTCTCTATTTATAGGGTTTCGGGATCCATGGATCTCAATCCATGGGACATATAAAATCAATGGATGCGATTGATTTATGTCAATCCAATGGTCAAGATTGTTGTTGGTAAAAGCCAACAACTTGTGATTTAATTTTGATTAAATATATTTGATAAATCAAATATATATTAATACCAAATTAAATCAATCACATAAGGAGTGAAAATACAAAGGAGATCATCCTTCCCATTAGAGGGAGTGGACGGCCATAAATTCCATAAAGGAATTGGTGCCGCCACCTCCTTCCCATAAGGGGAGGGCAATCTCATGGATTTCCATGAGATTGCATCTCTCCTTGATTTTCTCTCTACTTATTTCCAACAACTATTTGTTGGGATTTTATTCACCAAAAAATTAATTCTCAATTATTTTTGGGAATATTGCAATCTTGACATTGGAAAATTGTGAGCCACATTCACAACCCAAAACAAAATATAATTTACATTTTCAATTAATTAGACAATGTGTATCCAATACACATTAATAATTAATCTACAAATATAAATTATAATTAGATCTCTCTAATACATTATAAATCACATTTATAATATATTATGAATAATTGGATATTACTATCCACATTATTCTTATCCATAATAGTTAAATCACATTTAATTACATTGGATAATTCCTCATACATCATGATAATTAAATCACATTTAATTATCAATTTCTCATTGCTTAGATCTTATGGAATTATTCTTGAACCATTCAAGAACAATGCTATTTCTCCTCAGATACTTGGAGATAAGGACAGGGCGATTGTATTGTTCCACCTATAGTGACTTGGATGTTGAGATCATATCTCAAATCCAGATCCCATGGACCTCCCACTGATGCTTGATCAAATCAAGACTGTAAACCTAATCTTCTCATTGCATCTGAATCTCATTCAGACCAATGTCCAGTTCATGGACTAAGATTAGGTCACTTCTCTAATGAGAGGAGTCACTAAAATCCAAACCTGTTTCATCACTCCCTCGGAATGGAAGCGTCATGGTTATACAATCGTATATGATCAAATCACCCTCAGGTATTCCCAATACCTGCACATCTTGCATACTGGAAGACTTACGATCATTCTGAAGATAAAGATCACTTTTGCACTGTCATCTTCAGGGTTAGATCATTTAAGTTTCTCAATCTTGGTTATCTGGGATTTGGTATAGATCATATGCTTTCACAAAGCATATATCCTACCTTCAAATTCATGTCATGCTTCCAAAGCACGACGACCATGCATGGAATTTGTTCAGTCCCAATACCTCATGAGTGAGCTCATGTCTCCCAGTTTACAAGTGAACCTATATGATCCCTTTGAGAGATCGTATTACTCATATGTTCTTACATGCACACCAGCTCGCCGGTATATAGACCTTGGTTAGGTCATCAACCTATTGGTGTGCCAAATGTACACACTCAGACATATAGCAATACATCTGTCTCCGGTCAGAGGATGCATGCCTAAGTTGTGACAGTATTCAACGTAGATCTTTGGTTATCTCGATCTAGTCAAGTCAACCCATTGACTCAACTAACCTAACACCTCTGAATCAGTATTCCCATGCAGAGGACCTGCATCAAGAGGTCAGTCAGATATCAGCCATATGAGATAGGATTGCCATCTCCTACTCAGGCTGGAGATCATCACTTAATAATCATTTGATGATGCTTGATAAGTCCTCTATCTAACTCCTTAGATATTCATTCAAGCATCAGCCTCTATGATTCATCCAATGAATCAACAGTTGTATGATCATCAAGTTGGCCATGGTACATAACCCTTATTGTACAGAGGGACCCTATAGTGCATTCATTCATTTAATCTCAGAAGGGAGTGAAAAATAATCAATAACTTTCATTGATAATTTATTCATTACAATAACATTTATTGTAGAAATGGTCCGCCCGGGGCTCACATTGCTAACAGTTCTTGGGAGCCTAGACCCTCTCTCTGAAACTAAATTTGATTTTGCCATGTTCCCCCTTAACCACCCTTCTTCCAGTCTTGAGGTGCCCAAGCAGAGACCAACACAACTATTTGTACATTTGACAGGACCTAAATTTGTGTCTTTTATCTTTGCAGAGACCTGCGAGATGGCCAGTAGTGAGGAATGCACAAATGAGCAGCCCCGAGATTAGATCTATGTTCTTGATCAGGGTGCCATCAAATACACACTTCTAGCCTCCCTTGAGACTATGCATAGACAGATTAGAGATCAGGAAGCATTCATGGCAGAGGTGTGTTGGGAGTTAGCACATATGCGAGCCGATAGAGGAGTGCTCAGCGATTAGTCGGTGGAGACATAACCACAACTGGAGGAGAATCAGGAGGAAAACCAAAAGAACTGCAGGAGATAGCCAAAGCTGCCAGGATAATGAGGCAGTAGCACACCCCCGGTACAACCCTCACTTACCACTAGATCCAGCTTCTAGAGATTCTGGGCGACTTTAATCTTGCCCCTCAGACGATTTAGCTCTTTCCGAAGTTCCATGGCTAGCCATCGTGGAGCCACATCTGCATTTATAGGAATTTGAGATGATCTGCAGCACTGTCCACGAGAAATTCATGGACGAGGACACCATCAAGATGATGGCATTTCCTTTCTCACTGGTCGACAAAGAAGCCTCCTGACTAAAGAATTTGGGGAGATACGCCATTACCACTTGGGAACAGCTCCGGATTAAGAATTTGATCAAGTACTATCCACTCGGTCGGACCAATGCAACGAGAGATCTGATCAACAATTTCACCATGATCCCTAACGAGCAGTTTCATGAGGTGTGGGATCGATTTCGTGAGCTCATTGACTGGTGTCCACATCATGACATATCCAAGCCCAATCTTGTCTAGATCTTCTTTTGTGGGCTGACACCGGAGTGGCATGGGCTTCTTAATGCTTCTTGTGGGGGATCCTACTTTGCCAGAAATAAGGACCATGTCTAGGCCATCTATGAGGAGATGGCCAAAAGCTATACTGTGATGTCCTAAACCCGAGTCTACACACCGGGAAAGCCCCTTCCGTAGGTTGTGTCCTATCAGAGGATAGCATGGGTTGATGCGAGTCCATCAACTTCATCAACAACAGCACCACACGCAGAGTCATCGGCAACAGACATGGGTATCATCAGTAAGAAGTTGGACCACATAGAGATAATTGATAAAAAGTAATGCTCGAGCATGACACAGATAGACCAGTTGGCACAAACTCTCAGTGACCTGAAGACCCAAATCATGTGACTCCAGGAGGCACAGATGGCTTCTCATCCCCGTCTCAGGTCACGGGCTGATCCTAGCAGCTGTAACTCTTCCCAGCACTCTGCATAGTACCACCAGGTTCACCATATGCAGGCAGAACCGCTTCAGCCATTGTAGCAGCACTACTCTCAGCCACCACTATCTCAGGACACTCAAATGGTGGTGTACCAGCCGGATCAGCCTCGGGTAGTTCTTCCCCCTTCCCCGTACAAGCAGGAGCTGTTGATGGAAGTCAATGGGATTTGGTATGATCGGTAGTAGACTAGGATCCGTAGAGATCATCCTGGATTAAGATGGTCTACCAGAGGCACCTCGTCCTAGTACCAACCTCCATCTCCAGTTGGACAGAGCAGCCAGAACCAACAGCAACTGCCCCAGTACTCCCATCCACAACAATATTATGAATCGAGTCCTCATCCCTACCACCAAGGACAACAGTGGACTCAGTAGCAGCAGCCTCAGCAGTTAACTCAGCCTCCCCCTCACCAGTTCCAGCAGCAGCCTCATTTCTAGCGAGGCAACCTGTCAGGTTCTCATGGACCCATCTATGAGAAACCAACCCTTGATGATCTAGCCAGCCTACTCTCAAACCAGCAAGCATCTTTCATGCGGGAGATGGACGAATTCTGGCAGGAGATGAGGGACATAATAAAGGGCAAGGCTACTATACCCTCTTAGAATGATCCCAATCTAAACAATCTCAACAGGAAATCTGAGCACGTACAGTTCATAGAGACCACCACTCCTAGTGATGCATTGGGTGATATTTCTTCCACATATTTGATGTTTATTTTGTAACACTTAGGAGAGGTAGGATGCCAGCCGGCAGTGCCTCGTCTGACCGATGACCCCATGATGATCCAGGAGCTCCAGACAAGGAGGATAGCGGTGTTGATTCCTCTAAGGATGATGATGACGGTGGTGCTGATGCCACTGAGGATGATGATCCACTTGACGATACTGAGGTTGTTGCTTCTCCAGATGCAGTTGGTGATACTGATTCCACCATTCAACTTGATGCTGAGCCAAAGTGCAGCGTTGATGCTGCAAAGACAGATGTTGTGGGTGGTGATGATGCCACCATTTCTGTGCCAGTTGTGTTTCCCACTGTTGTATCTTAGGACAATATCAAAAAGACCAAAAAAATAATAAAGGAAAATTTTCTTCTTCTACTTCCAGTCCATATGTATTGCATGATGATCCTTGTATGAACTTCATTCCCTCACAACAATAGGAACCTCTTCTTAGCCCTCTATCTGAGGAGGGCCCAGCCATCTACTTCCCTGAATCACTCTGCTTGGTGAAGGGGAATAAAACAGAAAATCCCATAAAAAGACAATAGTTAGAGTTCAGCCGGTAGATGATAGATATATTCCATATCCAGATGACTCTACAGGAGGCACTTGAGCACATCCCTCTCTTCTATAATAACTTGAAAGATAAGACTATCATCCGTAGGAAGAGAAGGAACCATAATGCAGAGATCTACGTGCTCACTCGTGTCACCTGCTTTACCATCCAGATCCATTTTCTAGCCAAGAAGCCAGATGCAAGAGCTCCCTATGTCAAATGCCACATTCATGAGCAGTGGATCGATCAAACTCTATTAGACAACGACTCTTCCATCAACCTTCTTCTGGCAGCCTTACTCGACCGATTCGAGTTTGGTCCTCTTTAGCAGAGCAGGACAATCCTTCATTTTTCTAATAGATCTATGAAGAGGCCGAAGGGGTTGTTCAAGTATGTGGTCGCCATAATTCAGAGCCTAAAATTCCTCGTGGACTTTGTTGTACTAGACATTGAGATCCCTGAGCCTGTGACAGATACCCCCATCATACTAGGACGTCCATTCTTGGCTACAGCCAATGCGGTGTCCGATCATGATAGTAGGAAGGTGTACTTGCGTATCGAGAGCGAGAGTATACAAATAGAGACGATCAACGACACTAGAGAACGAGATTTAGCTTGCTCAGAGTAGTTCAGTGATACAAAGCAGATGACAGAGGCAGAGAAATACGTGTGGTCTAAGAGTACGAGTTTGTGATCATAGATGACGAAGCCGTGTGGTCTAACCTCATTTCACGAGCTCTTCCCTCACCTTCAAACACTACAAATTCACAACTTCCAGTAGATGAGAGTTTGGATAGCACACTCCTGGCCGAGGACACATTCGAGGATGACGATCGTGGTATGGAGAGCGAAGCAGAATATGTTTCTTCTGATTCTGATTCAGATCCCTCGGGTTAAGACATTCATTAGGCTGAGTTTGATGCATTGTTAGCTTGTCTGAATTCCACAAAGCTAGCAGCAAGGGTGGAGACTGAGCCAACACTGATTGTAGACACATCAACAGGACTGTATTCACCATATTTCCATGATCAACAAGAGTTCTCACATTCAAATCTGGTTGCCTTCACGAAGACATTAAAGAAGCAGATTTGCCAGCTCCCAGTTGTCTAGAATTGAAGCCTTTGCTGTAGTTACTGAGGTATAGATTCCTTGTGGGTGCGTCAGAGATGTACCCAATCATTATCTCATTAGATTTGACTAGAGAGAGGAATGTCGTTTTATGGAGGTACTTGAAAGAAACCGTAAGGCAATAGGATGGAGTGTAGCTGATCTCCAGGGGATGAGTTTGGCCATGTGCTCTCACCATATCTATCTTGAAGAGGATGCTAAGCCATCGTGTGAGTTCTAGAGAAAGGCTGAACCCGAATCTTCGAGAAATGGTCATGAAAGAGATATCAAAATGGCGGAGCGTCGATTTTATCTACCCCATATCCGACTCCAAGTGGGTTAGTCCATTACATGTGGTTCCCAAGAAGACGGGCATCACTTCAGTTGTGAGTGAGTCTGGAGAGTAGATCACTACATTGGGTACCCACTTCTTAGAATATGTGTGGACTACAGATGATTGAATCAAGCCACCAAGAAGGATCATTTCCCATTGCCTTTTATTGATTAGATTTTTGAGAGGCTAGCTTGGAAGAGTCATTACTTCTTTCTTGATGGGTACTCCGGTTATAATCTAGTGGCCATAGTGCCCGTTGAGCAGGACAAAATGACATTCACCTGTCCATTTGGGACTTATGCTTTTAGATGGATGCCCTTTGCTCTATCTAATGCCCCGGCTACATTACAAAGGTGCATGTTGTCCATCTTCTTGAACATGGTGGGTGATTTCTTGGAGGTCTTCATGGATGATTTCTCGGTCTATGGTAACAGGTGTGATGCTTGTCTTGACTGCTTAGACCGCATGATTCAACGTTGCATCGATGTCCATCTTGTTCTATCTTGGGATAAGAGTCACTTCGTGGTGACTCAGGGGATGATGCTTTGTCATATCATCTCCAACAGGGCATGGAGGTTTATCCGACCAAGGTGAATATAATAAGAAAACCCAATCCACCGTCCAATTTATGGCAGTTGCTGTCTTTCCTGGGGTATGTCAGTTTCTACCAATATTTTATGTAGGACTTCAATCAGATTGACCGACCACTCACTGATCTGCTGACAAATAACACTGAGTTCATCATAGATGATACATGTCTTGCATCTTTTGAGACTCTCAAGAATCTAGTTGTTGAGGCTCCTGTCCTTTAGCCACCTGATTGGTTTCTCCCATTCGAGATCATGACAGATGCCTCTGATTTTGCCTTAGGGGTTGTGATAGGACAGAGGAGGGATGTATTACCATATGCCATTCACTATACTAGCTGTATATTCGATGACGCCCAATAGAACTACACTATCACATAGAAAGAGATGCTAGCTGTAGGATTTGCCTTGGATACGTTCAGATCGTATATTCTTGGATCCAAAGTGACAATTTTTACTGATCGTACTGCCATAAGGTACCTCATGTCAAAGAAGGATGATAAAGAGAGATTGACTGGATGGATCCTTCCACTCCAAGAGTTTGATACTGAGATTAAGGATAAGCCTGGAGTCAAGAATGTGGTGGCGAATCATTTCTGCCGATTGGAACATCTTGAGGAATTTGAACAGATTGAGCCTATTACAGAGACCTTCCATGATGAGTTGATCCTTGTTATCGCCTTACTTCCCTGGTACGTCGACATGGTGAACTATCTTGTCACCAAAAAATTTCCACAAGGTTGGCGCATACAGTGACTTGAGACCTTCCTTGCGAAGGCCAAGTCGTACCATTGAGAGGATCCCATCCTTTATCATAATGGCGAGGATATTATCTAGTGTCGGTGCATTCCTCATGAGGAGAACCATAGTGTCCTCACTTACTTCCACAAGCTTGAGGAAGGAGGACAACATTGTGAGAGGAGAACAATACAAAAAGTGTTCCATTCTGGCCTATGGTGGCCTACCCTCTTCAAAGATTCTAATGAAATTGTGAAGAGGTGTACTGACTGTTAGAGGATGGGAACTTGTGGACAACGTGACATGATGACAATGCAACCCATTTACTTCTGTGAGGTTTTTGATGCATGGGTCTTTCATTTCATGGGTCCATTTCCTAAGATTCAGGGATTTTAGTACATTATGTTGGCTGTTGATTATGTGAATCGTTGGATTGAGGCCATTCCTGCCCTAACCACATATGCTAAGACTATTTGTCGATTTTTGAGGAAGAATACCTTTTTATGGTTCAGGGTTCCTAGAGTTCTGATATCTGACGGTGGGTCTCACTTTATCAAGGAAAAGGTAAAGGCCCTTGCTAACGAGGTCAGCATAAACCATCGAGTTGCTACTCCATATCATCCTCAGACCAATGATGTTGCTAAAGTATCGAACAGGGAGATCAAAACTATACTGCAGAAGGCACTCTGCCCATACCGAAAGGATTGTTCACAGCTTTTGGACTAGATCTTTTGGGCATATCAGACTTCCTCCAAGACTCCTTTAGTTACGTCTCCCTTTTGTCTCGTTTATGGAAAGCCATGCCATTTACTTGTGGAGATAAATCATAAGTCACTATGGGTTGCCACTGAGATATTATTGGATCCAGATAGTATAGGAGATTAAAGGAAGGCAGAATTGGTAGCCCTAGCGGAGCTCAGGGATACAACCTTTTCAAGTAGCCTACAATATAAGGAGCTAGTAAAGATGTGGCATGATTCTCATATCATCCATAAGAAGTTTGAGCCGAATGAGAGAGTATGGTTATTCGATGCCAGGTTGAGATTATTTCCAGGGAAGTTACAGGGAAAGTGGAAGGGACCATACTTGCTCCAAAAGGTGCATGACAATGGTAGTATGGATATATCTGAGATGTCATCCGAGTCCACCTTTAGAGTTAACTGCCAGTGCTTGAAGCCATATCTAGACCATGATCCGTTGATCATTGACATTGCCCATATTCATTTTGCATGAGATGTGGTCTTTGACTCACATCATTGCATCTCATGCATAATTATCACTTTCTTCAGCTCATGTATATCCAATTGTCCATATCATACATTCTTTGGTCTAATACCCATTTGCATCTTATGATTATGTTATACATAGGGTGTACTTTACCATAAGTATAGGGGGGTGCCATATTTTTTATTATTCTTTTGATTCTTTTTACCTCTGTTTTGTTGCCTATACTTAGGGATGTTTCACCCTACATATAGGGGAGGTAGACCATGTGCATTCTAACCCTCGATTTTACCCTTATTTACAGTCTTCTATACTTAGGATTACTTGATCCAATATAGGGGGTCGCTGACATCTATTCATTCTATTCTTTTATTCATCGTTGTAGTATAGCCCTTCTTTTCACTTCACAATACTAAGCACGAGTTATGTCTTCTTCATTCTTTGATCACTCTGAGGACATTATTAGAGCTAAGTATAGGGAGTACCGTATATATTACATATATACTTTACCCATAACTCATACTTTGTGTGAGCATGTTAATAAATAAAATGGCTAAAAAATATAATCTAAAAATAAAAAAAATTAAAAATTTTATTGCACGTAAAATTCTTTCTTGCACATACATGTCTGTAAATAGTTATTTATAAACTTATTTTGTACAAATGTTTGAAAAAATGTTTTTGCTTGTAAAATGCTTGTAAATATTTTTTATCAAAATTTTGTATATAGTACAAAATTTTTGAAAAATATTTGAAAAAATAAAAGTTCACAAAAAACCTTCTATAAATATTTGTAAATAGTTTGCAAAACATCTGCATCCATGCATTCAAACAATTTCAAAAAGTTTGCATGTTTTCGAAAATTCTGCATATAAAGATTTTTGTACATACTTGTATATTCTTCTGAATCACAGTTGACATTTAAACTAGTCTGGAATTAAATTGAAAAATGGAGCTTGGTTAAGACCTGAATCCACCTAATTCTGAGAGGAAGCTTATAGGATTTGGGGTAAGATTTTTCAGTTCCATTAGTGACATAATTCTTAGGTCCACTAGGCTATGTTCACATCTCATCTTGATGATCCTAAGTAGAACACTTAACAATGCACGCATGTCTCTCACAGACAATGGCTTTACTTGGACCAACACCTTACACACAGATCCACACATATGAGGTGGTGAGGAGGCAGAATCCTTTGGCTTGGGGTAGCATACGAGGGTAGTATTTCTAGGCGGAACCTCTCGTCTTCCTTTAGGGCGGGATGTGCACCTCAACTTGGCCTGGCGGTGTTGAGTCTAAATACAAGAGTTGTGGGTTGCATTAATGCTTCAAAAGAGGGATAGTTTACTGAATCAAGAAGAAAAAGTCTTATGTATATCCCGCACCATGTAGATATGTTGTACATATGCACATAAAAAAGTGCAAAATCACGAAAAACTCCAAAAAAAAGTGGACAAGCCTGATTGAAAATAAAATGCCTACTGGAATGTATATAGCAAAATAAAGGAAAGCTTGTGTAATACACCTTCTCATCTCATGAAGCTTGCAGCGGGAGACTTAGCTACACTGGTTGGGCTCCTAGGTATACGCGACTACACGGGCCACAATCCATTCTCTTCATTCCCCCTCTTCTTGAGCCGGTTTCACTTGACTAGATTGAGGAATTAGAGTTACCTTTTTGAGGGAGGCTATTTCTTTATCATTTCAGAGGTGGAGAGCTACATATCACTTACACAGTACAAGGAAATATACATGGTCATTAGAGTTTGCGTATGTAGGCTTGTTCTAATCTGGTTTATTAAGGAGTCTTGACTACAGAATGGTGGAACTTAGAGGTTTTTGACTCTTAAAACTGTATCCCAAATAAGGTTCCGACAAACTAACAATCCAAAGGTCTGACTGAGATCCATACTTCAATTTAATGAAGATAAGTTTAATAATCAACTTTGCTTCTTTTTCTTTTCTTTCATTTTCCACTTCTTTTTCAAATAAGTGTTTGCTAAGGGGCTAGCAATGGTAAAGTATAGGGGGTGATGAATCCCTGATTCTCATTTTTATTCTTTTATTTTAGCCATTTATCTTGGCAAACCAACATGTAAATATCTGTAAATATAATAACTTAGCATTCAACATTCATCCGTTAATATTGCATAATTATCATGTTTTTTGTGCAAAACTAAAAGAATAAAGGAAAAGAAAAAGGAAGGAGGTATTTAAAATAAATACAGAGTGACCCAAACCCCAAGAGAAGGTCAAGCCTTGACCTGATTTCCATATAAAATAAGTAGAGAGAGATAGGGTCTACTTTCTGATGTACATGTTACTTATATGTGTAAATAATTATTTTTGACAAAATAAAAATAAATTATTACTTTTACTCCCTTGTATATATCTATAGGAATAATATAAAAAGAAAATAAAAATCAGAAAAATAAAAATAAAACCCCCCTTTCATTGTACAATATGCTTGTATATATATATATATATATTACACTCTCCATTTATTATATGGAATTAAATAATGTGTAAAAATAAAATAAAATTATTGTGTAATCCTAAAAATATGTTGAAAATAAATAAAATATATCATTAGGGTATCTGTGTAAAAATGGCAAAATAAAAATACTTGTACGTATTTCATAGGTTTATTAATCATAAAAATCATTAAAAATCACATAATCATATCTTGAAAATAATAAACATTTTTTGTTTTATACACTTTTTATTTTAAATCTTTTACTATTTTTTATTGAATTTATAAATATTTTGTGCATCCTAATTTTTTGATTGGTCTGGAAGAACACCTCCAGGCCAAGCTTCGATCGAGCGGAGGAATAGATTCACCAACCCGAATTAAGATCGAGGAGGTCCACCAGCTTCGTGGAGGTGTGATGCGTCAGACTAAAGGGTTCAATGAAGGTGCCGACGGGCAGATGGTCTTGGCGATGACCGACCACCCACAAGTGCTCTACATGAGCAACTGGAAGCTCGAAATATGTTCCTTGTGCGCGATATGACCTGCAAAAGGTAAAGCGACTTAGGGGCTTTGCTCTGGTCGTGTTATTTCTTGATTGGGATAAGGGAAGCAAAGGGGAATGGAGCTTGGATCTATGGCATAAATGGAGGAAGGAGACCTGACCTTAATCTCGACCTAGAGGTCGGGTCTAAGAGTGAACAAGATGCGGTGCGAGATGTAGGGCTATAGTAGAGTCGATATGAATGGATGAGGGGAGGTGACAGAGCTATTCCTAGTTGGACAGAGAAAAGGGACGATGACAACGAGGGAATAGAAAGATTGAATGGAACTGGGAGATGGAAGCGAAATGATAGTTACCTGAAGGTTTGTAAGTGTTCCTCTGCTTCAGGCGAGGACGATGATCGAGGTCGTGGACTCAACCATGCAGTGGCGGGCAGGGAGGTTGAACATGGCGGAGAGCTCCGACCACGTTGATGAGCTGCGGCTACAAGACACAAACTTCGATCCAAAGGCACCCACATGTTGTTGTCACTCTACAGAGGATACCTAGGGATTAAAGAAGGGACAAGGCATGAGTTGTGGTGCTAGGAGGTGGGAGAAGATAATTTATAGGTTGCTCGAGGGTCTATAGAGATCGAAAAAAATCATGGAACCCTAGAACGATCCAGATTGGCCAAAGGACCTACAAGGACGTCGTATGTACGAGGATTATCATGTCCAAATTTATAGGCCAAAGGAGCTCGAAGCCGGGTTGGATAATTTTGAGAAGGAGTTTCGGCAAGTAATATCCGGGTCTAACCTGGGAAAGAGGAGCCGTTGACTGAGGGTCAACAACCGATCAGATGTAATTGAGCAAAAAAATGCTTTCTTCTGATCGGATACATGGTAGGAAGTTCATGTTTTTGTCAATTCATTCCCGATCACTGAGAGGTCAAACGAAAATTCCGACTCACTGAAAGTTCCATTTCTCATTGAATACTCATAAAAATGTGATGAGCAGACGAGCAAAATGAGTTAGGGAATAAAGAAGTCAAAGCATCATTGTGATCCAGATCACAAGGCCAATGTTCGATCAAGAAAAGAGACAACCACACAATCAAAGGATAAATCAATCAAGCACTCAAGACAATGTCAGCGGTCTCCGCTATATATTTTAACATGGTATAACAACCAGGGTTGAACACAAGGAGCACAAGAAATCCTATGAAGTAGTCCAAATTCACAAAAAATGCATATTTTTATCGATTTTAATTTTGTGAATTTTTATGGTTTTTAACTAAGGAATAAAAATAAACAAATAAGGAAACAATGCACACAATCAAGTTTTCTGAATTTTTATTTGAAGTTTAAAATGTTGAAAATTAGGATAAAAATATTTTTTATTTTGTTCAAATATTAAAATTCTTTTGTTAATTTTTTGGATTTTTATGATGTTTTTATGATTTTATAAAAATCAAATAAGAGCTAAAAATATAAACAGTACATATCCAAGACAATATTGCAAGTTAAAAATAGCTAAAATGCCCTAAAATCCTAGGGAGCAATTTTATGAGAATAGATGAAAAGAGATACAAAAAAGAAATGGAATGACATTTTTTAAATTTTTGGAATTTTTTATAAGTGTTTAAGTCTTTTGTAAATTTTAGGGTTTTTATGAAGGCTTTTGAGACAAAAATGCTACAGAATCAAGGCACACCAAAATACAAACTCACAAGATTTTTTGGAATTTTTATTTTTTTTCTAATTTTTATGTATTTTCTAAAATAGATAGTACACTTTTTAGTGGTTTTTATTTTTAGAGAATAACATACGACACTCAATTAATACCAAAAATCACCATAAATATTATGTGTTGCCAGTATCTTATAATAATTTCTATAGAATTTTTAGACTTAATTTGGTATTTATTTGATTAACTAGGAGACACACAGACTATAGGGACATACTTGTAATTATAACGAAGTTCATATGACAAATAATAACTCAATTGAGAAACTTAGGGCCGAAAATGCAAAAAGCCCAATGATTAAACGCACATGCTCAATAAACCACGCACAGGGGTATAAATGCAAATATCAGAAAGTTTCCATTCAAAACTTAACATATGTGAAATCCAGGGCAGAACATGCAAATACACCAGAAAAGCACGTGGTATGCCACGTGAGTTCACACAAATTGGACTAAAATGCAAATATATAAAACTACAAGGTTTTTTTCTATAAAATATATGTATTATAAATTTATTTTACCGGATTAAAAACTAAATACGAAATAAAGGGAGGGTAAAAGGGAAATATACCCTTGCAGGGTTCGTGCAGAACATGTGAGGACACGTGGTGGGCTCTGGAGGCGACGCGAGCACACAACCTTGATCACTGACAACTGCTAATCTGACGACCCAGAGAATGTCCGCTATGTGTAGTTAGGTGTGTCAGATGGGAGAAGATCCAACGGCTGAAAGGCTGCAAAAGCTATTGGTTCGGATTATATCTGGAGCGAAGGGGAGCATCCGGCGGTTGGAAGATTAAAATTTTCAAAAAAATGAATTTTTATGAAATTTCAATTATCAAATAGTGAAAATATGGACGCTTTGTATTTTTATTAATAAGAAAACAAAATGGTTTTCAAAATAAAAATCATATGATATAGAACAAGTGCTAAAGAAACTGCTCTAATTGTTATGGATTTTTTAGAGTAATTAACCTTTTACAATAAGAAATATAAGCAAGATATTAAATGCAATAAAACATGGACTCAAACATAACTTTTCCAATGTGTCGGACAATTTATAATTGGAAAATAAAGTTTGGGATATTTATTTAAATTTACCTATAAATCAGATGCCATATCACATGTTCAACATACATAGGGACGATATTGCAATTATAAGAAAACTAATCATTTTTTATTAACTAGTGAATGATTGTAGGGTCAACTTCGCAAAAATACCACAAAATTATGTGTAAGCGAACGTGAATGCAAATAGAATGACATGATCATAATTAAATAAAATACAAGGACTTAGAAGAAATTGTTTCAAAAATTAATTACATAATAAAAGGACTTATGTACAATTATGTAAAAATATAAGGAAAGGGATGCAAAATCACTATGGAGTATGCCTTGCATGTAAGTGTGCTTGAGCAATGGAAGGTTGAGATGATATCTTTCATATCTGATCATGTGTCTTGAATTTGGGTGTGATCCTTCAGATCCGATTAGATCTGGAAGTGCATCACTCAATCGGACAGATGCATGGCTCTCTAGAAGAACTCTGATGTAGGTTTCTCCAGATGACTTTCAATCGCATTGACCACCTTCGATCTCGATCCGATTTATGTGTTGATGCTTGGAAAAAATCCTGATGCAATTATGTGTCGATTGAAGTTTCGATTAAGATCTAGATCTTGTTGGAGAGAGATCTGGAATTGCCCCATCTCTTATGGTTTCTGAAGATTTGGTTCCTCAGTTCAGATGCAACTCCAAGTGTTTGCAGGGTTATTCAAGAAGCTCAAATCCTTACAGACCATGACTGAACGTTATTGATAATGAATTTGAAGGGAAATGAGGTCGATCAGATCTCTTGTGTGTGGAGGATTGAAATAGAGATTTCAAATAGGATCTGAAGCTTAGATCTA
Source organism: Ottelia alismoides (assembly GCA_037367405.1). Lineage (NCBI taxonomy): Eukaryota > Viridiplantae > Streptophyta > Magnoliopsida > Alismatales > Hydrocharitaceae > Ottelia > Ottelia alismoides. The sequence continues at coordinate 236,957 of JAZKJV010010768.1, read as the reverse complement.
TGATAAGGTCGTGGAAGGATGTTGCATAGAATTATAAGGCCTCAGGATGACATTATTGGTGATTGAGTAAGAAAAACTCAATAGAATGGCCTCTGATCGAGCAGATCAGAGGTGAATTCGAAGCCTACTGCTACTAATCAGGAATCAACAACAAATGCAAAGAAAATCGAACTAAAATGAAATAGATATAAATTATGATTACATAGGAATAAAGGGCGATGAAGAGGGGTTGGTTTTCACCTCTATTCGATAGTGGAAAGCCTAAGAGACTGCTCGAGGCAGAGAATTCCTCACTGATGGTGATATGACTATCTCCTCCTTTACTCCAGATCGAACCCTAAGCTTCCTATCACAAAGCTTTAGGTTAGAAGGAGATTTCAAGTAGAATTCCCACATGGAAGACATATCAAAGGTGAGAGACAGATTAGAGCACTATTTATAGATGAAGGGAGGAATGAAATTTGAATTGGAGAATGTGTGAACCGATGAGGATCCGCGTAAAAATAAGTTCAAGCGTGGATCAAGAACTGATGGATTTCCATCGGACGAAGAGAAGCGGCCAAATGGAGTGATGGTCAGGTCGAAAAAATATTAAGATGAATTAGGTTGACATAGGTTTATTCGGTTCCTAGTGAGGATAAGAGAGTTGATTGGAGGTCAACACTCCTATATGGACTAATGGGAATCGACCTAGAATAGAGCCAAAATAAGCTCAACGACAAAAAGAATATAATAAATAGAAATAAATGAAAAATAATTGGGTAAAGATTTTTAAATTAAAAAATTATGAATATAAAAATTTCTATATTTTTATAAATTACTTTTTAGTAATTTTAATAAATTAACAAATAAATTTATAAGGTTAAATGATTTAAATACTAGGATTTAAATGTATAAGATATGTATATAGAAACTATTCTTTTTCATTATTCATACAAAAATACATGCTATTTTATATTTTATTTATTTAAAGAACAATTAGAGAGTTTTAAATATATTTTTATTTTATTTTTATGAATATTTCAATGGATCAGATAAATAGATATATGTACATTTTAGGAACCTCATACATATATAATAAATACAATTATTATATTATATTATTTCTTATTTTTTATTTTTATAAATAATATAAATTTCGTAGACAATAATAAAAATTCAATATGTTCAAAATATAAATAAAGAAATATGCCCATTATACGAACATAGATATAACAAACACTCCAAAAAGCCGACTTTCACATCTTAAACCCAAATTTTATGAAGCCACTTTCATTTTAAAGCTTATTTTATTTTGAACACAATGAAAGTGAGTGATGACCAACCAATTAACTCAGGTTAAGTAAGAAATTAGTCTAATGTCATTGTGACCCAAATCACTCAACACAATCAACGATAAAAATAAAACCACTCTCAAAAATCAACAAGGAACGTAAGCGGCTTCACTATTTTATTTTCCTGGTATAGCAATCAGGGTCGAACACAAGGAGCACGATTTAAAAACTAAGTAGTCAGATTTCTGAAAATAAAGTATTTTTTGTGGTTTTCATTTTTTTAAAAATTTTAAATTTCAATAAAGTACCAAGAAGCACGCTTGGTAAAAGACACACACTACACTCTTTTTTGTATTTTTCAAAATAGTCAAAAAGGATATGAGAATTATAGAGAAAATGTTTTTGGTTTTTCAAGGTTTTAAAATATTTTTGGTAATTTTTGTGATGTTTTTGAGAGCTTTTATGGTTTTCTAAAAATCAAACAGTGATAGAAATGCTAAACAATGTACAACTAGGAATAATTCGCAAATTGAAAATAATTAATATGCCTAAAATTCCTCGGTGATATTTTTATTATAAAATATTAATCAAACCTCTAATCAGAAACTGGGGACATATTTTTTGGATTTTTTTTAAATTTTATGCAATTTATATAAGTTTTTGGGTGCTTTATAATTTTTAGGGTTTTTAAAGGGTATTTTCAAGCAAAAATGATAATGGAGTTTAAATACAACAAAATACACCTACATAAAATTTTTAACACAATTTTAGGATTATTATAAATTCTCAAAGACAAATAGGATGCTTTCTATTGGTTTTTGAATTTTTAATAATATAAAATTGAAGGATATGGTTAGATCCTCAAGCGCATCACGGAAGCATGATCGTCGTATCGGATACAACAAAGAACGACTGGTCGTACTAGTTATTCTATGTAACAGAAATTAAAATTTTGTATGCGACGAAACCACATGATCCCAGAACACCAGGGCATCCATGGTGGACGGCCATGAGAGGGAGAGAGAGAGAGAGATAGAGAGAGAGAGATTTGCTTCTCAAGCATTGTATGTGTAAAGAAGAGCAATGGGGTGCCTCTCCTTTTATAGGGTTTTGGGATCCATGAATCTCAATCCATGGGACAACACCAATCCAATGGTCCTCATTGATTGTGTTTCTTTCAATGGCTTAGATTTTGTTGGAAAAAATCCACAAACAATTAATTTCATAAAAATCAAATATACAATAAATATAATTTGATTTATATCAAATCAATCTCCATTGGAGAAATAGGAAAGGAGGCAAGCCTCCTTCCATAAGGAGGTGGACGGCCACCAACTCCTCATGGGAATTGTGACCGTCCACTCTTCCTATATGGAAGGTGGAGTCCCTTTTCCTATTACATGAGACTACATTATCTCATGGTTCTCTCCAATATTTGCAACAACTTTTGTTGCAAATTTTCACAAAAATAAATCCAATTTATTTTGTTAACATTGCAATCATTCCATTGGAAATTTGTGAATCACATTCACAACCCAAAATAAAATGTAAATTACATTTTTAATTTAATGTCCAATGTGAATCCAATTCACATTAACATTTAATTAAAAATGTAAATTACAATCATCTCTCTCTTATATATTATAAATCATATTTGTAATATATTTGACTAAAATGGATATTGCTATCCACATTATTCATATCCATGATAATTAAATCATATTTAATCACCTTGGATCTCATTACACTTGTTTCTCAAATAATATGAATCACATTCATATAACTTACATCTTTGATAATTAAATCAAATTTAATTATCTCAGATAACTCTCTTTATAATATAAATCAAATTCATATTACTCATGATAATTAAATCTCATTTAATTATCCATTTTCTCAATGCTTGGATACATATATCAACAATAGAATTATCCATGAACTCCTTCAAGGATAATGCGCTTTCTTTGCATATACATGGAGATAAGGACATGGCGGTTGTATTGTTCCACGTATAGTGACTTGGATATTGAGATCATATCTCAAATCCAGATCGCGGGCCTCCCATAGATGCTTGATTAAATCAAGACCGTACATCTAATCATCTCATTGCATCTGAATCACATTCAGATCAATGTCCAACTTTTGGACTAAGATCATATTACTTTTCTACTGAGAGGAGTCACTAAAATCCAGACCCGTTTCATCACTCCCTAGGAATGGAAGCGTCATGGTTATACAATCATTTATGATCACATCACCCTCAGGTATTCCCGATACTTGTACATCCTGCATACTGGAAGACTCAGATTAAACCTGAAGTATTTGATCAACTTTATACTGTCTACTTCATGGTTTTATCAGTATGTTTCTCATTCGATCATTGGGAGTTGGTATCAATCATATACTTCCCAAAAGCCTATATCATACCTAGGTCTTGATCATATATTTTCCAAGAGTATATATCAAACCTACAAATTCAGTCAAGCTTTCAAAGCGAGATGACCGTGCACGGAATTTGATTCTTCCCAATATCTCATGAGTGAGATCATGTCTTCCGGTTCAGTAAATGAACTTGTATGATCCCTTTGAGAGATTGTATTACTCAAATGCCCTTACATGCACACTAGCGCGCCGATGTATAGACCTTGGTTAGGTCATCATCCTATTGTTCTGCCAAATGTACATACTCAGACATATAGTAACACATCTGTCTCCGGTCAGAGGATGTGTGCCTATATCATGACAGCATATGATATAGGACTTTGGTTATCTCGATCTCGTTAAGTCAACTCTTTGACCTAACTAATCTGACACCTCCAAATCTCTATTCCTATGCAGAGGACATGCATCAAGAGGTCGGTCAGATATCAGCCTTTAGAGATAAGTATTGCCATCTCCTACTTAGGCTGGAGATCATCTCTTAACAATCATTTGACGGTGCTTGATGAGTCCTCAATCTAACCCTTTAGATATTCATCCAAGCACCAGCCTCTATGATGCAATTAGTCGAATCAACAGTTGTATGATCATCAAGATGGCCATGGTACATAACCCTAATTGTACTAAGGGACCTATTATGCAAATCATTCATTATTCATTTCAGATCGTGGAATGATATTTGCAATAACATTTATTGCATAATGGCTTGCCGTGGGCTCGCATGTCCAACAATCTCCCACTAGCCCAAAGAGCCATTAATGGGCTAATCATTTAAAACCTACACACATGTGACAATCATAGGCTATTTAGAAAAAAGCTAGGTAAGCTGATCAGTCACTCTGTTCCCGTGAGACTATGCCAAGTCCTTTTACGGCACTTGCATATCCCCAATAACAGTGCTCGCATCTAATGGGAATGTTGCATCTCATGCAACCAATACTCAATCTTGTTAAAGCTATTATAGTGTCCTTGACAATATAGATTAATAATTGTTATAACCAGTACTTCCATAATCCTTATCAGAATACCCTTATTCCTGGAGATCTCTATCTCTAAAGTTATCCAAAGTCAAGACCTTTTAGATCACTATCTATATAGTCTTAATTTATTGAAGATGAGACTTTGAGATCACTATCTCAAAAATCTTGTCATCTTTGAAGATAATGTTATTTCTGCAATCAAGTGTTTTATCTCCATAGTAGAATTAGTAACACTTTACTACTCCCACTGTATGGCAGATATCTGGCTTATGTACACATTTAGCATGTACTCAGCTTCTCGTAACTAATGCACAAGTGCAAGTAGTTCTAGCATTCACTTCCTCAACTCTTTGAGGTGCTATCCCTTTAGACATGTCAGAACCATATCTTAAGGGACGGAAGCCTTTCTTGAAATTTTCCAAAAATGGAATATGTTCAAGGTGTACTACTATTGTGACAGTCCCAATACCCCCTTCTCTTTGCTTCTGAACACCGTCAATTCTATCTGAAATCATAACATTTATAATCTCATCAAATCTTATGATCCAACTTCAAGAAGCTTATTTGAGTCCATATATGGATTCCTTAGCTTGCACACCTTGCTTTCCTCAATCATGAAGCCCTGAGGCTACTTCATGTGAATATCCTCGGAGAGGTATTCATAGAGGAATGCAATCTTGACTTACATCTTGAAGATGCAATAGTCAAGTTGTGTAGCTAAGGTTAGCAATATTTCGATGATTTTAAGCATGGTCACCGAAGAGCAAGTCTCATTGCAAGCAATGTCTTCTCTTCCGGTGTGTAGCTCATGGCTACGAACCGTGCTTTGAAGGTCTCTTCCTTCTCATCAGGTTCCCTTCCTCTTGAAGATCCATTTACACATTTACAGGTCTTACCCATACAGGTGGATCCTCGAGGGTCCATATACAACACTTGTATATGAAGTCTACATTACACTTTTATTGCTAACATCCATCTATCCTTGCTATGATCTTCAGAAGCTTCATTACATGAAGTTCGATCATTGTCCGATTTTTCTGACACATGGGATCCATCCTCAAACTCATTTGAAGATGTATTAGTGTTTCATCTTTAATTGTCCTTTTTGTTTCCAATTTCAGGAGCCTCATTATCTTTTCAAGACTAAATGAGTTCCTACACTTCATTTTCATCTTGATTCTCAAGAGTCTCAACCTCTAAGAATCATATTCTCAGAGATGAGATATTTTAAGAATCTCAAGGTTATAAAGTAAGTATCCAATACCATCCTTTATTTTCCTAATGAAGCAGCACTCTCAAGTGCTAGATTCCAGCATGCATGGAACCTTATTAAGGATATATATTGTAGTCTCTACTATACATATATATATACCTGGAAACTAAGGGATAATTATGCTAAAATTCGTCATTGATAAGATCATGTCACACATGATCCAATTGTATCTCCCTATAACTCTATTGAGTTAAGGTGTGTCAGGAGGATTGAGATAGAAATGATATTCATATCTCCATAAGGTATCCTTTGAATTCATCTAACAGGTACAGGCTACCTAGATTAGATCAAATTCATTTTATCTTCCTTCAAACTTTGGTTGTAAACCATGATTATGTGAAATCTTTGAACACTTCAAAGGTTTCTAAGTGAAGAGAAGAAATCTCATATCATACATAATCATCAGTAGATATCATATATCCATAATGTTTACTATGATATAGATGATCCGCATACATCAATATGTATGAGATCCTGAATACCTTGACATCTTACACCATTCCCGAAGAAGGGTATAATGGACATTTTACTTTGAATACAATATTCATAAGTATGTAAGTTTTGAAATTTTAGACATTATAAAGTTTCATCTCTTACTATTCTATTGATGAAATCAATAGACAAGTGTCCAAGGCTTGATGCTAGATCATTGTCAAATGATCTTCATCCTCCTATTGATCTTAAGGTTCAATTTCAGTATTTAGAAATGTTAATGAACCATTCATCAATTTTCTAATTTCGTGGAGTCCACTAGATTTTAGATTACTATCTGAAATATCTCCATCATAACTCTTTATGATAGATTTATTACATAATTCATGTTTATTTCCAACATTTAGAAACAAACAATGAGTGTATTCTTATATCTAGGTCATAGAGACATTCTCTAAGACTAACGGCTCTCCCACTGAAATTAACAAGTCTATCAATCCAACAGAGATTGTTGCAACAATTGCATCAATATCCATGTGGATAACTATAGACCTTAAGATCAAATTTTCCAGTCTTCTAAAACACATGCAACCCATTGCAAGTGTTATAGAAGATTGAGATACAATTACAAGACTTTGAGCAAGTCCATTTCAATGATTTATATGTAGATTATTCTGATGCTCTATCCGAGTCCTTCTCTAAGGATTCTAGACAGAGTTGATAGTCATACTATCAACACGTCAACTTATTGCAGTATTGGCATTCATCTAACTCTTTGGATGACATATGGAAGTCATAGATGTACAGTCAACTCTTTCACCATACTTCTTACTCGGGTCCAACCCATGCTTCCACTGCGCTCCCTTTATCCATAAACAACCATTGCTTAAGATTAAGGATCTCTTATGTCAAATTCAAAAGAATTCTACGTAAGAGCATTTCAACATTTATACATGCTTCATTAAATTCATACAATATGAATATTATAAAGCTTCATAAATGACTAGAGTACAGATAGTAGAATAAGATACTCATCATGTCTACATCCATCTAGACTCATAAAACATTGGTTCAGGTAGGTATTCAAACATTTTGAATACATTATCTCTTTTGGAGCCACCATTCTGCACGATGCAGAGAACCACGTCATTCATGATTAAATGTCAAGAGCACATATGTATGCCGGAACATCTTCTTAGATTTTATAAGGATTAATTGACAATTGTGATCATCATTGACATGTCAATTCCAAAGTACATCCGATGAGATCAAGACTATAGAGATATACAAAACCTAGGGTTGTAGTCCTATTATCTATTTAATTGTCATTCCTCAATATTGTAAGGAAACTTGCTCATTGCAACCACATACATTATGTATCCAACTGCAAGTACAATATCTGGATCATGAGTCCAATCTATGATATTTTACTGGTTGTCATTGAGTGTAACATTGAGTGGGTTTAATGAAAGATTATCGGAAATAAGATATTTGTATAAATTTATATATACATATTTTACTTTGATTTAGGAATTTTTATATCAAAGTTGGCTTGCCTTGTCAACACTTACCAACATATCTCAGCAAGATCTGGGATCTCTTTCCTTATCTTTGTTGCATCCCAATAATATGAGAACCTACAACTCGGATAAAAAGAAGCGGGAACACATTGTGCCTTGCAAGTCCAACTTGCATCTCCCAATTCGATCTTTAACACCCGAGCCCATCACCCCTAAGGCAATGTTGACCCGTCATTAATTGAACCAACCGTCAACAGGAATACAACTCGCTATGCGCAATCCAATATCGCCCCAATAATATGAGGACCCAATATTGGGGTCACTACGCATACGTCCTTACTCTTTCGGGAAGCGAAGAGCCCGATCCAGATGCGCTTGCATACAGGAGCTGTCACTTCGAACATGCGTCTCCCACATGCAATCCCCGGCGACGGAACTCTTCGCCTTGACGGGAGACCATGGATGTCACTTATGTGATCCTCCATCTCATATTCAAATTTTAATTAATTATCATGAATCACATTCATATAATTAATTCTTCCAAGGGAAATAATAACTCTATTCATAATAGAGTGTCTCAATTGGACATAATCAATTTAATCATATTAAATTAATTATCAATCCAATTCAATGAACAAACTTGATCATTTTAACTTGAATATATATATGGTAATATCTCAAAATACGTATTAATTCGAATTTTAATAATTAGAAAAATACACCTTGATTTTCTCCGACATTATACAGTCCCTACCCGTTGTCATGACCAGTACCGACGAGAGTGGGACGGACCACATACGTTGCAACCCGCAACCCCAATGCTCTCCGACTAGACACCATATCCACCTCGGGAAAGCATAATGCCAGATATATCAATTTGTACTTGAGATGATCATCGGTTTTTCAAGTGAAATTATAACATATAGTAATAATCAAAACATTTTTTGATTATAAGGAAATTTGCTATACAAATTCCCAATCCTTTCAAGCATCAAGTTTGATGATTGTGTTTCCGATTAAGATTTAGATCAAATCTAATCAACTAATTGGTTGAGGCCAAGTCAATTAAGTAAATAATCATCTTCCAATACTTCACAAACATTATTCATGATTATTCCACGAAATTAACAATTAATTTCACTAATTGACAATCACTTGGTTCTAAATTAGGACTGCAATTTTAGTAGTGACCCCTACTCACTAAAATTAACATATCTCAATCAATTTAAATCCAAATTAGACAAACTCAAATTTCAAAGATTGCTAACTTCATTTAGGACAGAATTCAGGTGATGTTTCAAGAATTTCGAGGCGTATCAAAACAGTAATTAACTCTTTAATCATGTTAATATCTATAGTCCCCGCAACAGTGCATACATGTTCATTAAAACAACCATATCTCGAGCATACGAAATCCTATTTACGCAAACTCAGATCCTATGGTTTCCTTATTTAATGGGGAACAAAATATAAGGAAGTAATTCGTGCTTAAAAATTTTAAACATGACCGAAATTATTTACTAAACAGATCTGCGAAATCAAATGCGATAAAAAACTTTCGCAACCTTAACGAACCCAAGTCGTCCTCGGTTTGCGAATCATATTCGAAACCATCGACCTAAGGCTCTGATACCACTTGAAGGATATGGTTAGATCCTCAAGCGCATCACGGAAGCGTGATCGTCGTATCGGATACGACGAGAATGACTAATCATACTAGTTATTATATGCAGCGGAAATTAAAATTTTTTATGCGACGAAACCACATGATCCAAGAACACTTCTCGGATCATTTCGTCTAAACCACACATAAGTATTAGGGTTACCTCTTGAAGCGTGGTTGTGATCGATTCTCTAAACGAAGAGACTTCCTGTCTCAAGTCCGATCCGACGGAGGAGATGCTTGTGAGCGCGGGGATGAACCGCGTGCTTCTCGCAATCCATGTTGATGATCCAAGCAGCGGATCTCCTGATCTCGACACACGAGATCCGACGTCTTCTTCACGAGCGGGGAACACCGAATGAGACGGAGATCCACGAGCAAACCATCGGGAAGCGTAGCGACAATGCCGCGGCGATGGAGAAACTCTCTAGGGTATCCATGGTGGACGGCCATGAGAGGGAGAGAGAGTGAAAGAGAGAGAGAGAGAGAGAAAGAGAGATTTGCTTCTCAAGCATTGTATGTGTAAAGAAGAGCAATGGGGTGCCTCTCCTTTTATAGGGTTTTGGGATACATGGATCTCAATCCATGGGACAACACCAATCCAATGGTCCTCATTGATTGTGTTTCTTTCAATGGCTTAGATTTTGTTGGAAAAAATCCAGCAATAATTAATTTAATAAAAATCAAATATACAATAAATATAATTTGATTTATATCAAATCAATCTCCATTGGAGAAATAGGAAAGGAGGCAAGCCTCATTCTATAAGGAGGATGGACGGCCACCAATTCCTCATGGGAATTTTGGCTGTCCACTCTTCCTATATGGAAGGTGGAGTCCCTTTTCCTATTACATGAGATTACATTATCTCATGATTCTCTCCAATATTTGCAACAACTTTTGTTGCAAATTTTCACAAAAATAAATCCAATTTATTTTGTGAACATTGCAATCATTCCATTGGAAATTTTTGAATCACATTCACAACCCAAAATAAAATGTAAATTACATTTTCAATTTAATGTCCAATGTGAATCCAATTCACATTAACATTTAATTAACAAATGTAAATTACAATCATCTCTCTCTTATATATTATAAATCACATTTATATTATATTTGACTAATATGGATATTGCTATCCACATTATTCATATACATGATAATTAAATCATATTTAATCACTGTGGATCTCATTTCTCTTGTTCTCAAATAATATGAATCACATTCATATAACTTACATCTTTGATAATTAAATCACATTTAATTATCTCAGATAACTCTCTTTATAATATGAATCAAATTCATATTACTCATGATAATTAAATCTCATTTAATTATCCAATTTCTCAATGCTTGGATACATATATCAACAATAGAATTATCCATGAACTCCTTCAAGGATAATACGCTTTCTCCGTAAATACTTGGAGATAAGGACAGGGCGGTTGTATTGTTCCACGTATAGTGAGTTGGATATTAAGATCATCTCTCAAATCCTGATCGCGGGCCTCCCATAGATGCTTGATTAAATCAAGAACGTACATCTAATCTTCTCATTGCATCTGAATCACATTCAGATCAATGTCCAACATTTGGACTAAGATCATATTACTTTTCTACTGAGAGGAGTCACTGAAATCCAGACCTGTTTCATCACTCCCTAGGAATGGAAGCGTCTTGGTTATACAATCGTTTATGATCACATCACCCTCAGGTATTCCCAATACGTGTACATCCTGCATACTAGAAGACTCAGATTAAACCTGAAGTATTCGATCAACTTTATACTGTCTACTTCATGGTTTTATCAGTAATTTCTCATTCGATCATTGGGAGTTGGTATCATTCATATACTTTCCAAAAGCATATATCATACCTAGGTCTTGATCATATACTTTCCAAAAGTATATATCAAACCTACAAATTCAGTCAAGCTTCCAAAGCGAGACGACCGTGCACACTGAATTTGATTCTTCCCAATATCTCATGAGTGAGCTCATGCCTTCGGTTCAATATATGAACCTTTATGATTCTATTGAAAGATCGTCTTACTAATATGCCCTTATATGCACACCAACGCGCCGGTGTACCTTGGCTAGGTCATCAACCTATTGGTCTGCCAAATGTACATACTTAGACATATAGTATCACATCTATCTCTGGTCAGAGGATGCGTGCCTATATCATGATAGCATACGATATAGGACTTTGGTTATCTCGATCTCATTAAGTCAACTCTTTGACCTAACTAATTTGACACCTCCGAATCTCTATTCCTATGCAGAGGACCTGCATGAAGAGGTCGGTCAGATATCAACCTTTAGAGATAAGGATTGTCATCTCCTACTCAGGTTGGAGATGATCTATTAACAATCATTTGACGGTGCTTGATGAGTCCTCAATCTAACTCTTCAGATATTCATCCAAGCACCAGCCTTTATGATTCAATTAGTCGAATAAAAAATTGTATGATCATCAAGATGACCATGGTACATAACCCTAATTGTACTAAGGGGCCTATTATGCAAATCATTCATTATTCATTTCAGATCAGGGAATGATATTTGCAATAACATTTATTGCATAATGGTTCGCCGTGGGCTCGCATGTCCAACAAAAATGCATGCAAATCAGCTACCAAAATCGCCATAAATTTTACACAATAGAGGAGCTATTTGTAATTTTTAGGTAATTTTTAGAGTTAATTTAATATTTAATGCAATCAAGGAGTTAAAAACAACTTATAATGACCCAAACATATTTTATTTTCAAGGCCTAGCAAATAACATGTTAAAACTGCACAGGGCCAAACATGCAATTCTTCCTAAAGAATCATGTGCTACACGTGATCCAAGCATACAAGGGTATAAATGAAATTATCAAAACTTAACATTCATTGAGTAACTAGGAGGATGTTCAAGGGATAAAATTCAAATATTCCAGCAAAACACGTGGGGAACATGTGACTCCAACTCAATTGGACTGAAATGCAAATACAAAAACTAGATGGTCCAAACTATAAATCTTTTTAACTACTCATTTTATTGGTTGGACTAATGCTAAATAAAATAATGTGTTGGACAAAAGTAAAATATACCCATGTAGGGGGCACGTGGCATGTGCGAGGATGGCCTCTAACGTACGACCCTGATGGCCGCTCCATGTGGATCTGACGGCTCTGATCCCAGGTGAGCATGCATGTCAGATTTTCTTGAAAAGCTAATCTGATGGTCATGGTGGTGGCATAGATGGGCAGTTAGATATGACAGAGGGTTTGATCCAACGGACTGCAGACTACGTCGTTCGGGCGATGCAGATGGGGGGGGGGTTCCAGACCTGATCTGAGTGTTGGATAAGACGCTAAAGTAGGGCTCGGATCAAATATGGAGAAGGACTCTGAATCGAGTGACTACGAAGGTTGCTGGAAGAACAAGTTTGTTGTGAACTTCTCCCGAGCATGGATGAAGATCCATGGCTCCAATGAAGCTGCTGATAAGTCCAGCATGATCGAGAAACCTCTCCATGTCGAGTGGGCTGCTTCGACAGAAGGGAAGATGACCGGATTGGCGTCACGACGATGCTCCTCCTAAATCTACTTTACAAGAGCAGTAAGGGTACCAAACGGGTCTACTAAAGCTAACCAACACCTATAAAGGATAGAGCGACTCGAAGGGGTCTCTCTGATTAGGTTATTTCATCGGAAAACAAGGAGAAGCGATGGGGGAATGGGAGTTCACATCCGACATCATGAAGGAAGGAAGTCCAACCTTAATCTAGCTTCGATGAGCGAGGATAAGGGGGGTTAGACTACGTAGGAGGATGCAGAATGAGGGGGCATCTCGATAGGCATGGGTGAAGGTATGTAATGAGGCTATGACTAGCTGGTCTGACTTGGAGAACTACAGTGGCGATTGAAGACTAAACCCAAGTGGAATGGAAAGTATGGATGATAATACGGATACCTGATGCTCTTGAAGGAATAAACAACAACGAGAGAGATGAATGGTGAGGGTTGTGGCCTCAACTGGGTTGCAATGGTCCAAGGAGGATGAATGCGATGGAGGTCCGACCACGTAGCTTGGGCTGCATCTATTCAGCACCAATTCGAGCTTTAAATGTCGCTCCAAGTAGCCGTCACTCAGCTGGAGGTGTTCGGGGGTCAAAAGGGTGGTGAGGAATGAGCTGAGCTACACAGGAGGCAGAAGAGCATATTAGGAGGAGGCGTTGATCGAGGTCAATGTTTCTACGTGGACCAATCAGAATTCAGAATATACAAAATGAAAGAATATTTAATAAAAAATAGTAAATGTTTTCAAAATAAAATATGTATACAACAAAAAATGTTTGTTATTTATAAATTGTTTTTCTCTAATTTTTAATTATTTTTTATGAAAAATATAAATACGTATATACAATATTAAGTGTTATATACAGGTATATAATACTTATGTATTATGTACTAGTACTTTATTTTATTATTTTACAAAAAATCTTTTTATTTTATATTTAATTTATTTTAAAAAACAATTTAAGGAATATAAAATGATTTTTATTTTTATACTTTATATAAGGTATTAAAAAAATAGGTAGAGTACCTATACAAGTGTCTTTTGTACAATGACTTGTTGGGTTCAATTTTTATTTGTATTTTGCTTTTCTTGTTTTTTCTTTATTTTTATATTATTTTTAGGGTTGTATACAAGTGTTCAACACAAAAGTATAATAAATATAAATAATTATTTTTAGGAGTATAGGTAATATGTACAATACATAGTGTACCCTTATCTCTCTCTACTTATTCTTTTGCGATTAGGTCGACTTGACCATCTCTTGGGGTTTGGGACATTATGTATTTATTCTAAATACATCCTTCTTTTTCTTTTCTCTTTGTTCTTTTATTTTTAAGTAATAGGTGTTAATTATGCACTATAAACAAAGGCATGCTCAAAGTTAATTTATTGGATTTACACATATTTATAGGTGGTCTTGCTAAAAGATGAAGCTAAAATAAAAGCATAAAGAATGAGAATCTTAGAATCACCATCCCCCTATACATTACATTTGCTAGTCCCTTAGCAAACTCTTATTTTAAAAGGAAGAGAAGAAAGGAAAACGAACCAAAGTTGATTATTAAACTTATCTTCATTAAATTGGAGTATGGAGCTCAGTCAGACCTTTAGATTATTAGTTTGGCAGAACCTTATTAGGAGGTAGGTTTAAGACTCAACAACCTTCAAGTTCCACAGTTCTATGGTCTAAACACCTTAATAACTAGGTCATAACAAGTCTACATACGCAAACACTAATGACTATGAATCTTTACTTGTATTGTGTAACTGGTATGTAGCTCCCCACCTCAAAAATGGTAAAGAAACAACCTCCCTCAATAAGGTAACTCTAATTCCTCAGTCTAGCAGCTCTTTCCTTGAGGAGCGGGGCATTTCCTTCTAAGTTCAAGTGCAACAAGCTCAGGAAGGGGGGGGGAAGAAGAGAATGGATTATGACCAGTGTAGCTACATATCCCTTGGAGCTTAACCAGTGTAGCTAAGTCTCCACTAGAAGATTCTATGAGATGAGACGGTGGAAAACATAAGCTTTGCTTATTCACTATATACACTCTGGTAGGCATTTTATTTTCAATCAGTCATGTCCTATTTTTTTGGAGTTTTTCTTGATTATGTGTATTTTTTATGTGCATATGTATAACATATCTACATGGTGCAGCATATATATAAGGAGTTTTTCTTCTTGAGTCAGTAGACTATCCCTCTTTTGAAGCATTATTGCAACTCCCAGAAATCTATTTTTAGACCTTAATGCCACTAGACCAGGTTGAGGCGCACATCCCTCCCTAGAGGAAGATGAGAGGCTCCAGTTAGCAGTACTACCCTCATATACTACCCCAAGCCAAAGAATTCTTCCTCACCACCTCACCCTTCTTAGGGAACCGTACGTGACACTTCCGCATCACATGGCTCCGTCCCGAGCTTTCATCGCGACAGAATCAGTGAGAGGTAATAGGCTTTTCCACTTTCTCCTTTGATAGCTTTCTTCTTGGGTGAGTGATAGCCCCTTCTAGTTCGAAGTTGGGAATGCGAAGGGCGCGTAGAAGTCTGACTGACTTCCGTACCCTTGGATGTCTTCTACACATATCAAGGGACCATCCATCCTCATCTACACCACTTTCCTTTCGTCACTCTATTCGCAAGTGCAGACGCTTTCTGGCTCTCTATTCTTGCTCTTAGCCTTCTCTCTCCGCCTTTAGCCTAGAATCGAGTACGTTAGTGAGTTAGCCTTCTCTCTCCTATTTGATTTATAACAAATTTCAAGTACTACTAAGTGGACGGACATACTATGCCCCTTCCTTGCCTCACCCTTCTACTCCCTCTAGTGTAGCACTCAGCAACTTACTATACTTCAGCTACATGTACGATGAGAGCATTAATTAGTAAGGTATCTCAATTTCTAAGACGGGTATAGAACCCTAATAACTTATAGCTCTGCTTGGAAAAAAGATTCTAGGTTCCTCCCATCTATGTTTGAGGCATAGAATAGATGATTTTTGTGTTGGTACGCTTGCATGGTGAAAAGGTGGAATTGGAGCTCCATTTTAGGATTTGGAGAAAAAAGAAGCACAAAAAAGGACTAGGAGATAGTGCAGTGTGTCCAAGTCAAGCCATTGTCTCTGAGAGTCATGTGTGTGTTGTTAAATGTTCTACTTAGGCTCATCAATATGATATGTGAACATACCCTAGTGGACTCAAAGGATTAAGACACCATGGACCTGAAAAGTCTTAACCCCAAATCAAATAAGGTTCCTCTGAAGTTAAGTGGATTAAGATCTTAACAAAGCTCCATTTGCCAAATTAACTCCAAACTTGTTTAAATGTCAACCATGATTCAGAAGAATGCATAAGCAAGTATCTACAAAAATCTTTTGTGAAAATTTTCAGAAATATTAATTTTTTTATTGGAAATTTTTGAATTCAAGAAAGAAGGAAAAAATTTGCAAAATATTTTTATGAACATTTACAAAAAACATTTTTGCAAACATTCATTTTCAAACATTTTCCCAAAAATTTAGTACTATAAACATAATTTTGATACAAAAATATTTATAAAAAATTCAATCAAAATCATTTTTGCAAAATTTGTACAAAAATAATTTTTACAAAAGTTTTTACAAGCATTTATGTAAGAGCACAATTTTAATTTTTTTTGTGATTTTTAACCATATTATTAACACACGCACACACAAAGTGCAACTTATGGCTAAAGTATATATACAATATATAGGAGAACCCAGTATACTTAACTCGGGCGATGTCCTCATAGTGATCAAAGAGTGATGAGAGAAGACATAACTCGTGCTGAGTAATGGTAGGTGAAAAGAATGCTATACTACAATGATGAATTGAAAGAATATAATGAATGGAAATCAGTGATCCCCCTATAGGATCAAGTAATCCTAAGCATAGAAGACTGCACATAAGGGGAAAACCAAAGAATATGATGTACAAGTATTAAAATATCCCTAAGTATAGTCAATAAAACAGAGTTAAATAGAATCAAATAAGTAATCACAGGTTTGATACCCCCTACACTAAGGGCAAAGTGTCCCCTAAGTATAGCATAATCATAAGATAAAGACAGGGTATAAGATAAAGAGAATGTATGATATGGACGATCTGGATCTACAAAGCTGCGAAGAAGAAGGGATAATCAGGTATGAGATGCAACTAATGTGAGTCAAAGACCACATCTCATACAAAATGAATAAGGACAACATCAATGATCAACATATCATGATGGATATAAGGCTTCATACCCTGATTGTTTACTCAAAAGGTGGAATTAGATGACAACTCAGATATATCAATGCTTTCCTTATTATGCACCTTTTTGACCAAGTATGGTCCCTTCCATTTGCTTTGTAATTTCTCTGGAAATAATCTCAACCTGGCAGAAATAGGCATACTCTCTGATTCAGCTCAAACTGTTTATGGTTGATATGAGAATCGTGCCATATCTTCACTCTATCGTTATATTGTATGCTACTTGAGAAGGATGTGTCTCTCAACTCCTCCAGGGAAGCCAATTCCACTTTCCTTTGATCTCCTACACTCTTGAGATCCAATAATAGCTCTGTAACTGCCAAAAGTGACTTATGCTTGATTTCCACTAGTAAGTGGCATGTCTTTCCATAAACGAGCCGAAAGGGAGATGTTGTGCCCAAAGGTGTCTTGAAGGAAGTCCTATAGGCCCACAAGACTGAGTCCAAAAGCTATGACCGATTCTTTCGGTCTCAGAAGACAACATTCTGCAATATAGTCTTGATCTCCCTATTCAATACTTTAACAAGACCTTTAGTCTGAGGTTGATAAGGAGTGGAAACTCTATGGTCAATGCCGAACTCATTAGCAAGGGCCCTTACCTCGTCATTGGTAAAGTGAGTCCCCCGGTCTGAAATCAGGACTCTTGGTACCCCTAATCGTGAAATGATATTTTTCCCCAAGAATTTGCAAACGGTCTTAGCACAAGCGGCTTGGACGGGGATGGCCTCAACCCAATGACTAACATAATCCACAGTAAGTAGAATGTACTAAAACCCCTGACTCTTAGGGAATGGACCCATGAAATCGATGCCTCATTGATGAATCTCATATTCATCACTTTAAATTCATGAATTAAGCTCCGTAAAAATCATTGGCATTTCTTCAGTTATTCTGCATAATTAGCATTCATGCATGTTTTGATGAGAATGGCATTTTATCAATTATTTTGAATAAAATAAGAAGCCAAAAATTTCAGCCAAAATGACATGTAAATTAGCCTAACTTTCTTGATCTTTAACTAATTCATGCTAATCCAATTGACTCGAAACCACCTCCATTGTGTACATATCACTAGCAAGAATAAATGAAAAATACAAAAAAATCACTAACCAAAATAAGTGGACCAAAACCCCAAACCCTAGGTCTAGGATTTTCGGACTAAAACCTCTATATCTTCCTCATCCAGTTTCTGATTTGATCCTACTCACTTTTGAACTAATGTACATTCAAATATGTTCAAAACAAGACCAAGTTCAAGTGAATTGGAGATCATATATGAAAGTTGGGTTTTGGGCATCTTTTGTACATTTTGTAGTTTAGCGACTTTTGACCTAATATTTTATGTACACAGTTAATCCATTTTATTTTACTTCTTTTTCATTTGTCTTCTTTGATAAAAGTTTTATTAAAATGCATAAAAATAAAAATCCAAATTGAGTTTGAAATAAAAGAAAATATCTGAGTCCGAGTCTTCACTAATTATCTATACAAAATTGTCATTTTCACATTTTATTTTATTTCCTTATTTTCTTACTTAATCAAAATATTAAAAAATAGATTAATGTGTAAATATTTCTCTTTAATTTTGTCTTATTTTCCGGATTTTTATCTTGTTTAAAAATGACAAAAAAATATAAAACCCAATAATCAATGTATTCTATCTACATGGGATACCCCAAAAATAACACCTTGTGCATGAAAGTTGTAGATCTCATCGATACAAGCAACTTTCGTGGAGAAAATTTTTCAATTCAAGGGCGTTTATTATTTCTTTTTGAATTATCTCTTAATTTAATTTTTCGAATTTCCTTGAGCCTCCACGTGTCCCTCATTTTTGGAGGTATTTATATTTCATTTTTATAAAAAATATAAATAAAAAAGATTCGCACGTGCAGAGAACGTGTCTCTCGTACGTGCCCTGCGCGTGCTCCCCAATGTGTCCCACTCGTTGCCATGTGGCCATAGCAAGGCCTCCTGATCTCGACCGATTGGAGAACACCAGTGCTTCAACCTCCTCCCTCATTTTCGCCGCCTTCCCCCAAATTTCGCCGCCACCACCACACGATTTCTACCCTTGGTCTGTGAATCTTGCGATCCATCACCGCCCCGCGATCTCCAATCTCTCCCTCGTCATTTGATCATCACCAATTAATCATCTATTCTTTTCCATTTCCAGCCTCCCACACCCTATGCTACAAAAGGACACCGCCGGCCATACTCCAACTCATCCGCCAACATACTACATCGTATAGGAGGCCGGTGGTGACAGGTCGACCCTTCTCCTCCCTAGGTGAGATCTGAGCTCCAAGAATATCATAGGATCGCACCTCCATTGCGCGACTGCTCCAGCTCCGACATGCAACGTCATTGAGCCTGACTTCCATTTACTCACTATCCCCTTCCAACACCATGTCTAAGATACTTCCATCGCCAGCAACACCAGTCAGAAGTCGTCAACATCACCACATCATCCTCGTTATTGGTCCTCATCAAACTCCAGGAGCCCTCTCCATCAACGCACTCTCCAGAACGTTGACCTTCTTTATCGACTCCAGTAGAGCCACCTCCATGAGCTCCTCTCGACGCTCCTCTGATTTCTCTGCTCAGCCTCTCGATCAACGGCCAGAGCTCCATTAGTCCCTTTATTGTAATTGCAATTGGAACCCTGACTTCTACCTATTGTTTAAATAATATTTTTTTCATCATTTTATTTATCAAAATTTTCATGATGTTCTACCAATAATTCTCTATATCATGGCATACTTGTGATATTGTTGTGATCTTTGGTTTATTAATAATTAACTACTTCGTGGAAAATTCCATATTTTCCCCCATTTTGTGCTAGAAAATTCATAAGTACATAACCATAGCTCTAAAAATTGTGTAATTCATCGATTCGAGAATTAATTGTGTTTTACATCGTGCCTAAAAAGATTTGCATTTGCATGCATGATTTGCCTTATAAAAATCATTTTATATATTTCTATATTTGATTTTAATAGACATTAAATCATGTATTTTTGAGGTTTAGGATTGTTCTGAGATCGATCGTTAGTGATAGATCTTGGATAATTTTATCTTTTAAAAATAAATAGATTTAATATTAATTATAATTAAATATTAAAATTCGCATTGTTTGTATTTAAAAATCCATAAAATATTTATCTTGCATCCAAAAATTCCAAAAACATTACAGTACATTCATTTCATCATAATTAACATCTCAGCAAGGTTTCATATATTTCGAACATCGTTCGTTTGATCTTTACATTTTAGTCCCTAAAATTATCCATAATTGCATTTTGCATCCTAAATTTGCATTAAAAATACAAAAAAGACCACCTCGAAAATCGTGCACAAACTTTGATAAATAAAATTCTAGGTTCCTTTACGCCCTTGAGTTCGACCTTAGGACTTGCCCACGTAAAATAAACATAAAACTGCATTGATTAAAAGTAACTAAATTTCTTGTGGTTATTTTTTTGATAGATAATGATTACCTGCCTACAACGAAATGAAACATTAATTTAAATGTACGATAATTCAGCAAATTAACAAGGGCATCTTCATGACTCGTCAGATGGCATCGTTATCGGGGAGGAAAACATCTTAGTTTTTGTCTAACTTTTTTTGTGTTCTATTTTCCGCATTCGGTTAGTCTGACCCCCGAATCTTCACTGTAAAAATTCCATTTTTTTATTTTATATGTCCACATTTATTTTCTATCAGTATTTTTTTATAAATTTTTGATTCACTTTTTTACTCTCTCTCTCTCTCTCTTATTTTTCTTGCAAGGTACCCGACGTACCTGGAGCAGTTTTTGAGAATCAACGCATCTTCACTAACTTCCAAGAAGCCGTATTAAAAATTAAGATCAAGCCGAATCGTGAGAGAGCTACTGGTCTAGGGTTTATTATTTGTACAATTTTAAATTTTGTAATTATTCGCTTATTTATAACGGTGTTTGTTTGAACTCTCGCGTGTGTAACAAGACCTTGATCCATTTTTGTGGTGTGTCGTGGCCTATTTCACTCTCCGGTGAGGATAGGGCCCAACTTGAGTGGCGCTTAAGATAGACCTGCACATACGGCTATTAGAGCTTTTATAATTTTTTTGATTGTGCTCGTAGAACCTAAGACCATAGTGCACCTTAATCGAGATGCACATTAGATCGTTCTACTTAGTCAAAAATTTAACTCATTTCTTCCTGGCTAATAGAACTTTCTGCTAGGTACGGTTTTCATCGACTTGCATTCGCTTAGAATAATTGTTTTAAACTCTTGTATTGCATCCCTCATGGAGATTGTGAGGAATCACTGTAAGTCTTCTAACTGAGCATATGTCAACTTTTTTCACGTGTATCGGCTTTTTCCAAATTTCTCCCTCCTGTTTTGTCACATAATTTTAAAGGAAATTTAGACTAGATGGTAGATGTGTATTTGTGCTCACAAATTCTTTAGTGATCACCTAATTAAAATTAGGACTGTTAAATATAGCCTATTTTAATTAACCCACAAAATTAAAAATGTTTGCGGGAGAGCAACCCTGACCTTGGATGAATTTATCTGTCTGAGTGAGCGAGAAACGACACTTAAGGCTAGTGCCCAGCTCCGAAATTTTTATTCAGACTACTGATTCTAAAAACAATTAGCTACTTCTCAGTGAGGAATACGGGTAGCCGGTAAACGGTCCAGATTTCCTTAGCAGAGGAGTGGTTTAAAGGACACTACGTAATGTTCCATCCTTAAGTAACACAGGTAGCCGTTTTACGGTCTGTACATACACCTATACTGGCTGAAAATAGATGCAACTAGTCGTAAGAATTCTAGCCAGTCTATAAGAATATTTCAGTACCTAAAAATTCTCTAATTATTTTCCAAGTGAGTTGGTGAAACTGGGGTTTGTATTGCGTTTGCATTGGTGAGCGTGAACCGATTTCGAAGATCAAAAAGCACACACTTTTGCCATCTATCTCCTTGATAAAAATTTCTTTTGAATTTCCTGTGCACTTGCACCGAGATCAACCATGTCGATTCATCATCACCTCCTTTGATAAAAACAGGATAATGGCCCGAGTACCCATCTGATCTATATTATGAAAATGAATTTGTCTCGATCGGGCCCAAATCATCTAAACCTTTTTCTTTCCATAATCCTCCAACATTTGCAGGAGACTTTCACTCTCGGATGAATCCATCCCTCTCGTTGAATTCCAAGCCACTCTACTCGAATCATCCCATCAAAGTCATCACAACATCATATTCTCCCACTCCATCACTTGTGAACGCATTGCCATCTTGGGATGACCCGACTTATGCTAGATTTCTTTCTGCAACCCAAGAACCATTTGAAGAGAAAAACATCGAGACTCGTGATTGGCAGAGAAACCAAACCCAACCACCTTCATTCTGTCATCACAAACTTGTTAGGAAATGTCCACAATTCACGGAAATGCATTTAGACTTGACCATGGGGAATAATATGATGGCCCGATCAAATCGCAAGGAGAGGTCCGCACCTAATGATCAACGCGGTTGGATTGACCATAATGATCAAATCCCTAATGACCGACACGAATACCACTCCTTCGATCAGCCTATACATATAGAGGGAAACCCAGATAATATCGACACTTATGAACCTTGTATGATTTTATGAATCATGTATGACTCCATTGTTTGGGGATACAATCAATCATGATCATGGAAGTAGATTCTACTCAAAACAGCATTGCATGCTTGAGTCATGTCATGTTGAGTATGAGACCTATAGATTCCCGCAAAATCCTTCCACCGAGCAGACTCCTTCCATAATTTTTAAGGAGAAATTTTCAAGAATTAACAATCATATATTGGATAGTCCAAGAGAATCTCCTCTCAGCTCATACACGGACATGAAAGATAAACTAACTTGATCTCAAATACAAGAACACACATAGACTGCTCCCATGATTGATCATGAAAAGATTTTGGAAGATGATCTTTCAAGGATAGATACGAGATTTTAATTAATTGAGTATAAATTTAGAAAGTTTTTTGACCGATTATTTTCTCTCTCTGATAGCTCGGACATAAAAATGGATGAGGAAAAGATTGGTCATCTTCAAAATTATGAGGATATTCGGAAGCCTATATAATATGTTCACCCTAGGGATGACAATGACGGTGACACTTCCTCCTATTACTCCCTTAGGGATAAATCATAATTTGACTCAGATTCTCACTCGACATATCAAAACCCCTCATTATCTACAGAAAACACCACATCTACACACCATATAGGAAATACCAAAAAAATTAAATATTCTAAAATACCCAAAACATTGAAAATAAAAAATACATAAAAAAGGGAACTGAAGAAGATTTGAACAACTCAGATCCTGCTCTAAGGGAAGCACTAGAGAAAAAGCTGATTTTTGAACTTCTCTTTATACAGACCATTGAACACTGCCCCGACCTTCAAGGATTTGTGTTGAACAACTTAATGATGAAAAAGATGGCAGGATAAGGAAAAAGACTAAAAGACAAATCTTGTTAATGGCCACCTCCTTAGTGTTGAGGAGAAAAACCAAGATCCGCATAGTGAAGCGGTTAACCAGATTTGACTGTGGAATCAAAGACACCATATTTACCCATGCTCAAATGGATGACGACTCCCCAATCAATGTCCTCCCAAACTCTGTATTTGACAAACTCAAACTTGGACCTATCAGAAAGATAAGAGAGATCATTCAACTAGCTGATCGATTGATAAAGATGTCGAGAGGAACAATTTCCGTCATCATTACATTCCAAGGTGCTCCGCTAAAAATAGACTTCACGATCTTCTATATTGAGCATCAAGGAGAATTCACCCATTCTCCATTTTGTACATATTATTTTGTGCAACTAAATTCTTATTTTTGGAAAATTAAAAATACAATATTATTTTTACCTCCTTATAAATTGTGCTAAAAACAAAAAAACAGGAAAATAAAAATAAAAGCAAAAATAAATTATCACTCCCTTGTACATAAAATATGTATATATGTTTCCTTATCCATTTATTATGCACCTTTAAATAAATGATAAAAATACAATAAACACTATTTTATACTCCAAAAATCATGTTGTAAATAAATAAAATACAAATTTGGGGTATTTATGTAAAAATAACAAAACAAAAAAAATTGTACAAAATACGTAGGTATATTACACTTGTATATAATACACTATACACTATATAGACTAATTTATTTTTCAAAAAAATAAATAAAAATCACCAAAAATAGTTTGAAAAATAACAAATATTATTTATTTTATATACCTTTTGATTTAAAATCATTTACTATTTTTTATTTAATTTGTAAATATTTTTGTAAATCCTATTTCCTGATTGGTCCACGTCAGGTCATTGACCCCACTCAACCCCCTCTTCCCGGGCTTAACCCGACCCGACCTCTTCGCCGGACCATTTTCTCTGCTTTTTCCAAGGCAAATCACACAACCCCTTACCCTGATTCTCCTCTCGTGGACTCCCCTAGGATCCAGGACCCTCGTGGATCCCTAGGAAGGCACAGATCTTTCTCGGTTTGCGTACCCTTGCCCATACCCTCGCCCGATTCCTCCGTCCTCTTGGGAATTCTATAAAGCTTCTCATCCGCATCCCAGGAGCAGCAGCTCGTTCCTCGCTCCGATTTCTAACCCTAGCCACCTCCAGCTGAGTGACAACTGCTCGGAGCACCACATGGCGCTCGATTTGGTGCAATAGAGCCGACACTCAACCTTCGTGGCTGGACCTCCGTCGTAAGTAGCCTCCCCTGCCTTACACAGCTAGGTCGAGGCCATCACCCCGACGGTCATCCTCGCATGGATATTAGGAGCACATCTCGACCTTCAGGCATCCCTTTTATCCTTCGCATTTTGTAGATTGATCAGATCTTTCCATTTCACGTCGCCGCGTGTTCACCTGCTCCGACCAGTCGGTTGGAGCCCCGTTGCCCACTTCCAGCCGCTTCGATCGACCGACACACTCACCTCCCATCTCGCTCCGCAACCTGACCACCCTTAGCCTTGACTATCAAGTCGAGAGGACCTAGATCTCCCTTACCGCCTTCAACGGAAATCAACCTTCGCCCCCTCCGCTTCTTTACTGTTTATCTCCAAAAACCTGGACCAGAGTGCACCCTCTAGTCCCAGCTTCCCTTTTCAGGCATTTGCATGGGATGAGGACCCCTGATTCCATCCATCAGAAGTTTGCTAGAGCAACTTCAGGCCCCCTTCGTCGCCACGCTCATCCGGTCGATGGCTTTTCCATCGAACCCGCTCAATCGATGCGGAAGACTCCTGCGATCACACCTGTAACTTCCGATCATCCATCTGAGCTTGGGATCCTCTCCTCAGCTCTGGTGAAGATCACCCCAGTGCTGTTCATCCATGCTACTCCATCACCGTTGGATTACCCCTACACCTCCAGATAGTATCAGGACCGCCGAATCAGAGCCGTACGATCGTGCCTTCACCAACGACTTCCATGTGTCCTCACACGCCCGTCACGTGCTTCGAGGGTATATTGCTCCTTTTCCCCGTACTTTTTTTGATTTGTATTTTAGTCTGTAAATAAAGTTGTAGTTGGAACTATTTGCACTTTTGTCCGTAGAGTTTCTGTTATTTACGTTTTAGTCCTCCCTGTCTGGAGACACATGTTATATCATGTGTACTGTGGTATTTTCGCATGTTTGGTCCTGGATATTTTTATGTTGATGTTGGAATAAGAAATTTGCAGAATTTGCATTTATGCCTCTGTGAACGTTGTATTACACATGTGCTGGAATTGATTGGAGATTTTACAGTGACTCCCTTAGACTTTTTATGCTTATTATTGTTTAGTCCAGAGACTTAAACTATTTGCATTTAGGTCCCTATGACCTATGTATCTTGTTTTTTACTAAATAAATTTTAAATCTACTCCAAATATTCCAAAAAATTACCAATAGCTCAAGCTACTGAGAAATATTTTCGGTGATTTTTGTGATGTAATTTGATTTTATTTATTATTTTCTAAAAATCAAAAACCCAAAAAAGCGTGTTTGTCTATTTTAGAAAATCCATAAAAAATATAAATTTTATCTTAAAAATTCTACAAAAATTCCTATGTGCTTGATGTGCTTTGTTTTAATTTCAGTAACAATTTGGCTTCATTATCTTTTATAAAATCCCTAAAAATTGCAAAAGACCTAAAAATCTTATAAAAATCATTAAAAATTCTACAAAAATAAAAAATATGTTTTCAATTTCTGTAGTTAGACCTTTATATCTATTTTATCATGAAATTACAATCAAGACCTTTAAGGTACATTAGATATTTTAAAGTTGCCTTGTAGTCCAGTTTGTACACAGTTTTGAGATTTTGACTTTATTTCATTTTTATAAAATTGTATAAAAATTATAAAAAACTTAGAAAAACCCTAAAAACATTTGTATATTTTAAAAATAAAAAAACATTTTTACTTAGCATTTATGAATATTTTTAGTCATAATAAAAATTGTTGCATTGTTATTCCATTTGTCTTTTATTCACTTTTTTTATTAGAAAATATAAAAAAATGCAAATTAAAACTACCAAAAATATGTCTTTTCATTCCTGATTTGTCGACTACTTCGTAGGCTTAGTCTGTGCTCCTTGTGTTCGACCCTGGTGGCTATACTAGGTTAACTACATAGTGAGACTGCTTCTTTCGATTTTTTTTGCTTGATTGCTTCCATTGGTGGTCTAGATTTTTCTTGTTGAGTTTGGCTCCGGTGATTGAGGTCGCAACGACCATTGACATCACTTAGCCTCGATCGCTCGACCGCTCATCATAATAGCGTCATTGTCGGGGAGCACGACTTAGTAGTCGGTTTTCATATTTTATTATTTATCTGCTTTTTGCCCTATTTGTTATAACTGTGTTCTGGCCCATTCTTGTTTTGCTTTTTGTGCGAGGAACCGCCCGAGGATAGCTTTGGAGGAGACCCGTACTCGAGGAGAAGCAGGAGCAACTGAGGATGCAATTATAACTTATAGAGTAGTTTAGGATAGTTAGTTTACTTTCAGGTTGATTATTATTGTAATAATACAGGGACTCAGAGACTTTGGACAGTTTGGAATTGACTATATAGGGGTCTGTTTCATCGAGCACCGGTGTGCTCAGGGGACCTCACTGCAGTTTTCGTCGGTTTTGATTTCTCTCCTTTTATTTCTATTTTCCTTCTCGAAGAATTTGGCCCCTAGACTTAGGAATTTCTCTTGATTGTGATGTAATTCATTAGGACCCAATCCCTAAGTATTTGCCTGTTCCTATAGTTTTTAATTGGACCTAATTAATAATCATAGTAAAAAGTTAGTATAATCAGACTTGAGTCCACGTGCCGTGAGGAACCGCATACAACACTGGCAGGACCCATTGTGGCGGGCACTGAGTGGTTCCCAAGATCGGACTCCGGACTTAGTCTTATTAGCTAGCTGCCATTCTTTTCGTGTAGAAATTGCTCTCTAAGGTCGTTTTCTTCTTGCATCATATAGATAGTTTTATTCCTATCTTTTAATTTATGCACGGATCACCTTGCATGTAGAGTGGTGGCGATAGGTACACATCTCTTACTTTGCATGCATCATTGTGTTTGATCGCGCATTGGCTTTTTCGACTTCTCCCCTTGTTTTGTATTATAAATAATAAGGAGAATTGAAAAATTCATTAGGCGTTTGTTTGCTTATTGAAAATACATAAAAGTGATAATCATAAAATTGGGACTGCTAAACATATTTGACCCTAAAAGACACTCGACTTAAAAATCTGTCTTGGGAGAGCAATCCCCTCATTGTTTGATTTGCTTATGCGAGAGAGTGACCCTCACACTGGGATGGAGCCACACCTGAACTCTCGGCAGACTACCATCCATTTATACGGGACAGTCTGTTGGGAGCATCGAGTTCCTACCATCTTGTTAATCGCCCTGCTAGACTGAATTCTCACCTAAATAAAAATTGATAAGATAAAAGATAGAACCTTTACGGTCATCAGCTTTCAGTGTTGAGTATGTGAATTGGGGGATTGATTGCTGATCTTGTTTGTTTCCAGAGTCCATCTGCCTTTCTCCATATCACAGTGATGGGTCGGAGATCCCTTAGGCAGACTTTGGCTGCACTGCTTTCTAGCACTCCACCCTACTCATCTAGGTTGGTTTGTGAAAGCCTAGACCCGCTCTCCAAACCTGAGTTTGATTCTGCCCTATTCCCCCTCGACCACCCTTCTACTAGTCTCGAGGTGCCAGAGCAGACCCCAGAGCATATATCCATTCATTTGACGGCACCTGAGTTCGGGTCTTTTGCCTTTGCAGAGACCAAGAGATGGCAAGCAGCGAGGAGCGCACTGATGGACAATCCCAGACAACTACATATGTTTTGGATCAGGGTGCCATCAACAGTACATTGTTAACCTCCCTGAAACGATGCAGTGTCAGATCAGAGATCAAGGAGCATTCATGGTAGATATGCGTAGAGAGATGGGGCAGATGCGAGCCAACCGAGGAGAGAAGAACCAAGCTAGTGGTGGCGAGATACCAGAGTATGGAGGAGGAGACAGAGTCCATCCAGAGGAGCTCCAGGAGCCAGTCCAACCAGCCAAGCCGATGAGAGAGTTGCACAACGCTGGTGCGACTCTTATACATCGTTGGATACAGCTTCTGGCGATCTTGGGAGATTTCATGCCCCCCCTCTGACGATCCAACTGTTGCCCAAGTTCCATGGGCTTGCCATCGAGGAGCCGCACCTGCACCTCTAGGAATTCGAGATGATCTGTAGCATTGTCCACGAGTGATATGTGGATGAGGATACTATTATGATGATGGCTTTTCCATTCTCCCTAATCGATAGAGCAGCCTACTAGCCGAAGCATTTGGTGAGATACGTTACTTCGTGGGAACAGTTCCAGACCAAGTACTTGAACAAGTACTATCTACTTGGCTGGACGAATATAGCGAGAGCTCTGATCAACAACTTCTCCATGATCCCCAACGAGCAGTTCCATGAGGCGTGGGATCGATTCAGAGAGCTTATTAACCAGTGTCTACACCATGACATCTCCAAGCCCAAATTAGTACATAGTATCTTTTGTTGGATGACAACAGAGATGCAGGGGATAGTGAACGCTTCTTGCAAGGATTCTTATTTTGCCAAAGACGAGGATCAACCTGGACCATTTGTGAGGAGATGGCCAAGAACTATACTGTAATGTCCCAGACCAGTCTCTATGGGGCGGGGAATCCCCCGCCCTATGCTGTGTCCTATCATAGGACAATACATGTCGATGCAGGTCCATCCACCTCTTCAGCAACCGCGGCACAGGAAGAGTTCTGATATGGGCATTATTAGCAAGAAGTTGTACCGTATTGAGATCATTGAGAAGAAGTAGTGCCAAGGCATGACGTTGATTGATCAGTTGGCACAGACATTGAGTGACCTCAAGACCCAGATCATGTGTCTCCAGGCGGCACAGACGACTTCTCAGCCTAGTCTCAGGTCACAGGAAGATCCTAGTAGCAACCGCTTGACCCAGCACCCCGCCAAGTACAGACATGTCTATCATGTTCAGGAGGAGTCATTCCAGCAGCCGCAACACTAATACCTTCAGCCACCACCGTCATAAGACACTCACATGGTGGTGTACCAGTAGGATCAACCCCTGAGGTCCTTCCTCCACCCGTCTTCGAGCAGGAGCCGTTGATGGAAGTCAACAGGATTTGGTACGACTGACAGCAATCTAGGATCCGCTGAGACCATCCCGGATTCAGATGGTCGACCAGTGGTGCCTCTTCCCAATAGCAACCTCTAGCTCAAGGTGGTCAGTTCAACTAACCATAACATCAGCATTACCAGCAGGGTCCTCGTCTCTACCATGAGGGACAACAGTAGAGGCAGCCACACTAACAACCTTAGTAGTATTCTCAGCATGCCCCTCATCCTTCCCAGCTGCAGCCTCACTTCCAGAGAGGCAACCCGTCCAGTTTCCATGGGCGAGCCTTTGAGAACCCAACACTAGATGATATGGCATGCCTTCTCTCTGAGCTGCAGGCCACATTCAGGCGGGAGATGGACGAGTTTCGTAACGAGATGAGGGACATCATCAAGGGTAAGGCCGCCATACCTGCTCAAATCGAGCCTAATCCGAATAACATGAAGGGTGCATTTGGTTCGTGGGTTATCCGGGGGAGGATAACCCATTTTTGTGTTTGTTTGTTTGGTTGCTGGGTTAAGGATTGGGAGGGTTTGTGTGATGTGATAGTATTGAAATTTGAAAAAGTGGGTAGTTATTATGATATGATTTTATTGAAATTTGAAAAAGTGGGTAGTTGTTGTGATGTGATTGTATTGAAGTTTAGAATAAAGAGCAGAAGTTGATTATTTTATGTTTTTTAGATGATATGATGGTATAATATCTAATTGTTTTTGATGGAAAGAGTGTGGGTCCCACTAGTGGGTTAAAGATATAGGGTTTGGGGGATACCCGCCCAAAGTGGGGGGTAACTGATGAATCTGTGATTCATCACTCTAAAAGTTTAAAATAGAGCTTCGTTCCGGAGTAATTAGATGCATACTTCCCCTTATCTTGCATAATTAGCATTCATGCATGCAAGCATAATATCTGCATTTTAGCATTCATATCGGCATAAAATAAGAAGCCAAATAAACTTGTAAATATTCACCTGTATATTAGCTAAAAATATCCTAATTGTATATATTTTATACTAACTCCAAATCGAATAAAATCAACCCCATAGTGTATATATTACTAACACTAATCAAAGAAAATATCAAAAAAATACTAACTTGTAAAAATGACCAATAAAACCACAATCCAAGTTTGAAACTAGGAGCCTTAAAATGCACATATCTCTCTCATACGACCTCCGAATTAGGTCTACTCACTTTTAAAGTAATATACATTCAAATACCTTCGAAACAAGACCAATTTCATTAAAATCGGAGTTCGTATGCAAAACATGGGTTTCGGGCCCCTTTTGTACATTGTATATAATGACCGTTTTACCCCTGTATTTTCTCATTTTATTTTCTTCATTATTAAAAATCCAAAAAAATAGATTAAATTGTAAATATTCTCCTCATATTTTCCCTAACTTTATTTTGATTTTTTCTCTTATTAAAATGACAAAAAATTACAAAAGATAAAATACAGTATTTTATACCTATTAGGTACCACCCAAAAAAAAATTTCATACAGATGATCTCATTTGATTTTCGACCCTTCACAAAAGTTGTAGATCTCGTCGAGACGAGCAACTTTTATGTTGACCACGTTTTGATCTATCCTCTTTTGTTATTTCTTTTTTATTTTTCTTTTTATTTAACTTTGAATTTTTCTGGGAGCGACACGTGGCCGCCCTTGAAGCCGCCACGTGTAACCCCATGGATTTTCCAATTAATTAAATAAACGCCACATGGACGCATATGAGCGTGCCAAGTGGTGCCATCTCACTCTTCTCTACCCATTTCTTCCCCACTCTCCCTTAACTTAAGGGAGAAGCCTCTTCGACACCTTCCATCCCACCCCATCTCCTCCACCTTCTCCATCTCCTCTCCAACTGCCTCCTCCTCCTCTTTATAACCTCTCCATCTCCCACATTCTTCAGCATCCTCCATCACATTACAGGAAAGAAGAGAGAGATCCAGAGAGGATACCAGGTGATAGCTAATGCCTCCCCTTGAGCGACTACCTCCCCCTTCCTAGGCGAGATCTGACGAAGCCTCGTCTTCGCCGACGCAAGTTCACCTCGAAGCTTGCCAAGCTCAGCCTCAGCTACGGCTTTAAGCGACGACCCGAGCTCTGTTCAGGAGCTCCCTCTCAGGCACCTTACCCATTCACTAGCTAAAGGTAATTTTCTTCCTCTCTTCTTCTTCCTCTTACCCTTCTCTCTCATCATTTCTCCATCTTCATTCCATCCAATCGCAAAACCGATCGCACTTCAACAGACAAATCATACGTTGCGAACGCAACGGTGATTTTTATTCATTTTTCCGGTGAATTTTCATCAACCGATTCATCGGTTATTCGTGCTTGTTATAGAAATGCATGAGAAACAGGGGATTTCGTGAAATCCCCTCCCCACGTTCTCTCTTTCTCTTTTTCTTCTTCCTCCTCTGTCCACCTCGCCCAACCACTCTCCATCACAACACCGAGCTTCACCTCATCGCCAGCAGCCAAGCCGCACCTCACTATCGCGGCTCCTCGCGCCCCTACTCCACCAACACCTCCGCCGCACGTCACCTTCTCACTGGCCGCCATCCACATGAAGCCACACAACCAGCGACCTTCCTCGCTCCTCTACACCTTCACCAGCGTCGGTCGACCACCGCCCCTCCGTCGCTGCAGCGCGCGCGCGATACGCGTCCCCCCAGCCACCCAACTGCACGCGCACGCGCGGTTGCTGCAAGCTCCAACACCTCCCCCGCTCCAGCCGTCCGCGCGTCTCAACTGCCTCATCCAGCCGCCGGTCGTCTCCCCACGCCACCGCCATCGACGCCGTCGGCCGCCTCCTCGCCTTCAAGCTCCAACACCGCCGGCCGCCTTCTTCCTCGTGCCCGCGTGAAGCTCCACCACCAAAGTCCTCTGTTTCAAGCCAAAAACAGAGAAGATCTATCGGAGAACAAAGAATTGGGTATTTGCAAAGGGGACACGTGCACCACTTTTCAAGTTCTCAAACAAAGTTTAAGTTTTAGGTAATTGCATGTAAGTCCTTGTTCTCACTTCAGCTCATATTTCTTTTCTCTGTATTGCATTCATACCCATGCATTTGCACGTTTATTTTATCGTCATTTTGTCATCCATTTTTAATTCCAAAAGTTGCATTGTGTAGCATAGCTCTTGTTCTACCATTTTAGCATTTATTTGTATTTTTCTTGTTTGCAGAATATTTATGGAAATTAACTTGGTGTAAATTGCAACATTTTGCTCATGTTGATTGATTAATTTATTGTGCAGAATCTGGTTATCGAAAAATCTCTGAAAAATCATCAATGGTAGATCTAAGTCTATGCTACAACATATCTGAAAATCACACCATTTGCACCTATAGTTTGTCTTAGAAAATTTATTTAGTGAAAACCTTAATCGATTTTTAGTTAATCAATTGTGAAGTGTTTTAACGAAATGCAAGTTAATTTGGATAGCTCTTATTTAGATGTATTTTGATTAATTTTATTTCTGAGAAATATCATCGTTTGTTAATTATTAAAATTGGTTTAGTCATTTTCACTAAATTCTACATATTTTATTATCCGTGCATCTAAAAATTACAAGAAAAATAGGGTAGCTTACTTTCATCCCATTTCCTAATCTGGCCAAGTTTCATAATTTTAGGAATTCATTTGACTATATTTCTGATTTAACTCGTAATTTGGCCTGATTTTGCATGCGTCTTGCATAAAAAAAACCGAAAAGACCAAAAATATCTCCTCTAAAAATAAAACCTTGGAAATTTGCTTCGAATCTACCTAAGGAGACAACTGCCTCCCTGAGTTCAACCTTGGTCTTCCAACCAAGTAAAAAAATTGCCGCTCGAGATTAACTTGTTATAATTGAAAGTGGTTTTTGATCTGCTCTCATTATCCGACTGCAACGAACGATATCAATTAATTTGATCATTAATTTGCTTGAATTAACAAGGGTAGTAGGGAGCAGCTATCAAAATGGCGTCGTTGGCGGGGAGGCATGGCTTAGGTTATTTTGCAGTGAAATTTTGATTGTTTGATTTTCTATCCCCGGGTAGTCTGACCCCCGGTTTTTCTTGTGAATATTTCTATCTTTTAAATTTTTTACATTTTCTATGTCATTCTCTGACCTCAAGTTATTTTTGTGCGAGGAACGCGAGGAGTCGAAGTCACATCGAGGAATCGACATTTATTCTTGAGTGATTTGAGAGATTTTGTACTTTTATTCATTTCCTTATCTTTTCACATCATTTCTAGCGGTTCCCGTTTGGGTTCTCGCGTGTGTAAAGATAGTGGAATTGTGTCTCCGTGTGCTGTGTGGCTTGAATTGTAACTTAGGCTTGCACTAGCGGCTCCTCGAGCCACTTTAGGAATTGCTTGTGCTCGTAAATTTTTTAGGACCACACAATACACATAAAAGACGCACTTAGATCGCAAATCTAGTCAAATCAACTTGTTCTTCACTTGCTAATAGAACTGCCTGTCTAGGAGTGGATTTTATCGTCTGCATTTGCATATAGTGTAAAAATTTCAATTCTGTTTTGCATCCTGCATACAAGCGAAGGGATCATTGTAAGTCTTCTTAACTCACCATACGTATCATCATTTTTCGTGCATCAGCTTTTCTTGATTTCCCCCTCTGTTTTTCACACTTAAATTAAACAGAAATTGGGACTGAACGATAGGCGTGTTGTGTGGTTGGACTAACAAGTGATAACTTAACTTAAAACCGGGACTGTTAACATTATTGACCAAAAAAATCAATAAAATTGGAAAAACTGTTTGTGGGAGACTAATCCCCGACCGTGTTTTCAGGCTGAGTGAGGGTACTTGAGTGTGTGTGAACACCTTAAGGCAGAGCTCAAATCCCCACCTTCCATATCACGGGCTAACTGATCCTAGCAAGTATCACGAGTTGAATATTTTTAGATTCACTAACTATTACCAAGTAGCCTCCGCCAGTTCGCGGGTAGTCAGGGGTGAACCAGCGGTACTTCGCGACAAGTTGCTCGTAACCCTTCGGGGTAAAGTTCCAGCCTCGTCAGACTCCGCCTGCTTGCAGGTAGATAGGGGCATGGTCTTTGAGTCCATCAACTTGGGATAGGAGCGAAGAAAGGAAGGACTGGTGGTATCTTAGGCGAAAGGTTAAACAGGGAAGACGCATCCAGCTCTGAGCCGACTTCCCTATAGGCCGCGTAAATCCTTGCTATCTTGCTTGAAAAATCACACTTAAAATTAACAAGATTAATTGGACTCGGTTTCGAGTCCTTCACTGTGTTGAGTGTGAACCCAGGGTCTTGGATTAAATTGCTTGCTTCAGGTAGGAGTAAAATCCTATCTTTACATAGAAATCCTGATTCTTCTCGCCACTTCAAGATGAATGACTGGGGGGATATCGATACATTATTCACCAATCTCTCTTTGAGCCCCCCATGAAAATCATCTTCACAGGCCCAAGCGCACCTTGGACCACCCAGGACTCATGACCCTTGCATTTCAAAAAAAATACATGTTAAAAATAGGCTTCTTATTTACTCTTGCATATCACCCTTGCATTTAAAAAAAAGAAGAGTCTTGCATTTCATTCATAGCATGTCATCTACACCTCATCTGCATATGTTGCATATGCAAGGTGAAAAGCTAGTGGGTTCTGAACCAAGTCATGAGTAGTTATTGAGGATGGACTTGATTAAACCTTAATCCACCTAATTTCAGAGGAACCTTATAGGAGATGGAGTTAAGACTTCTCAGGTCAAGTGACTTAATTCTTTGAATCCGCAAGTCTATGTTTACTTGTCATTTTGATTAGTCTAAGTAGAATATCTCGTGCACACGCATGATTCTTTTAGACAGTGACCTAACCTGGACAAGCACAATGCACGTAGCTCTTCATTGATGAGGTGGTGAGGAGGTAGAATCCTTTAGCTTGGAGTAGCACAAGGGTGGAAACATCCGTCCTCCTCTAGGGAGGGGAGTGCATCTCAACCTAGTCTGGTGGTGTTGAAGTCTAAAGACAGGACGTCGTGGGTTGCAATAATGCTTCAAAAGAGGGATAGTCTACTAGCTCAAGAGGAAAAACTCCTGATGTACATGATGTACCTTGTATATAGTTCCAACTAAAAAAAATGCAAGAACTCCAAAAAAAATCAGACAGGTCCAAGTGAAAATAAAATACCTGTCGGAGTATGTATATAGCAAGAAGTCCGCAGCTGGATGACTTGGCTACACTGTTCAGGCATCCCGGGATAGGTAGCTACACTGGCTACCGTCCATTCTTTTCTCTACCCCCTCCTCTTGAGCTGGTCGCACTTGAACTTAGAAGGGAATACCCCGCTCCTCGAGGAAAGAGTTATTGGACCGGGTTATTGAGTTACCTTGTTAGAGGAGTCTGGTTCTGAGTCATTTCTGATGTGAAGAGTTACATTTCACTTACACAGTACAAGAAAGAATCGTAGTCATCAGAAATTTGCGTTTGAGGATTTGTTCTGACCTGACTGTTGAGACGTCTTGAATAGAAGACTTGTGGAACTTGAAGTCTGTTAGGTCTTAAGTTCAGATCCCAACAAGGTTCTGCCACACAATTAATCCAAAGGTCGAGTCAAGCTCCATTTTCAACTTTTGTTCATGACCTTGGTATGGAACCCAATCTCATTTCACTTTTGCATTTCATTTTAGTTGCTCGGGGACGAGCAAGGTTTACGTATAGGGGGTTGATGAATCTATGATTCATCACTCTAAAAGTTAAAAATAGAGCCTTGTTCCCAAATAAATAGAGGCATATTTCCCTTTATAATGCATAAATAGCATTCATGCATGCATACATAATACATGCATTTTAGCATTCCATTTGCATTTAAATAAGAAGCCAAAATTCCTTGTAAAATATCCACTTATCAAAATAACCTCTTCCTTATAATATGAACTCCTTAGTTAATAATATAAGGAAGAAAAGCCATAAATCCCCCTTGTAAAATAGCCAGCAAAGCCCTAATATCCCTGGATCAGAGAATACACATAGTTCCCTCATACAAACTCCAAAATAGGTCTACTCACTTTTAGAATAATACACATTAAAAGACCTTTAAAATGAGACTAATTTCATCCAATTTGGAGCTCGTATGAGAAAGTTGGGTTTTTGGGCCTCTTTGTATACTACATGTTGGTATATTTGTATTGTTATATTTATGTATCATATTTGACCTCATTTCCGTCTTTGGTCAACATGAAACTTGTAGATCTCATCGAGATCTACAACTTTTATGTTTTGAGTTTTTCCAAATTCAGCCCCCTCTTCTCTCTACCTTTATTTTTTGGTCCAGCCAAAAACAGCAGGCCACGTGGCGCCCTCCGGTTGCGCCACGCGGCCCGCATCCCTTGCCTAGGCCGCCGCAGCTTTGAGCCATTGGATGGTCTTCTAGATCCAACGGCATCGCCACTTCCACGTACGCCCTTTTCTCTCAACCATCATATCAATACCCCGCTTCATCTCAATCGCCCGTTCGCGCCTTCTCCTCAGCGCACCACGTGGCGCTCGCTACGCTCTTAGATCACATCCCGAACTTTCCATCTCCGCCGTTGTCCTTATGGTCATCTTCCAGCCCTTCGATCAACCTTAGCTTCCCATCTTAGCCATCCATCAGTGTCGAGCCCCTAGCACGCCACGTGGCGCACTCTGCGCCAACAGATCGCCACATCTAGATCTTCATCCAGACGCTACATTCTGCCTTGGTCACCATCGTTGGATCGTAAGATCCAACGGTGGAGACTTTGTCTTCCATCTCGGGAGCCTCTCTCTCCCACGATCTCCGCCTTGCGGGAGGGGCACCCCCCTTCCTATTCTTGGTCGTGCCTCTACCGCCGTAGACGACCACCACCACCTCCACGATGATCCCCACTCATCCCTTATCCTCGCCAACTACTCCATCACCCACGTCGACCTCCAGCTCTCTCCCACGAACTCCTTAAACCTCGCTCCATCGTCAGCATGGCCGAGACATTCGACCTTTAAATACTCCACCACCGGCCATCGTCGCTCCCATCCGCCCCTCGTGAGAGATACTCCGAGCTCGGAGCTTCTAGTTGGTGACAGGAATTGCAAGTTCCTCGAGCAAAGACGACCCTCTTCTCCGGCAAGATCCTCGGCCACCGCCGAGTCGCAGCTCTCCACCGCCGAGCCGCTGCTTAAGCTCAGGGATCCACCACCCCTTCGAGCGAAGACCTGGAACTCAAAGACGAGCTCCAAACCCCAGGTGAACGCCTTCATCCCCGGTCGATCTTCTTCTCTCTTTTGCTCCGTTTTTCTCGCTTTTTATTCGCCGCCCATGACCATCTTCTCGCCTCTATTTCACTCCACCGAGCTCCGCGTCAGAGCTCTCAGCTTCGCGATCACCTTCACGTCCACCGACGACGCATCTCACCATCCATCGATCTCCAGCTCCGCCACTTGGCCGGAGCACCATCGCCAGACAACCTCCCTCCGCCTTAGGCCTCGCCAGTCATTCACCCACCTCCACGAGTGCACGCCCAAGCTTCGACTCCTTCTCTAACGCTTGCAGGTGCCATCTGATTCACTGATCGGAGCTTCGCCGGAGTTGCCTTCGAGCTTCGTCGCCAACAGCCTCCGACGGCCTTCTTCAACTCCTGAGATCATCGTTACCTTCGCCGCAGCGCCACGATTCTATTGGGATAGCTCCGACAAGTCGGAGAGCTTCATTGACGCGAGGAGGAACTGGCGGAGCAAAGGTCGCTTCCCCAGAGCCAAGCCATCTCCTCCGCAGGTGGCGGAGGCCCGTTGAACGAAAAGCCCAGCTGCCGTTCGATCACCTCGATCGAACGGGTGTCATCCTGCCACGTCGCCTCTCAGCCGAGCTTCACAAGAACCGTTGGATCTCTTCAGATCTAACGGCGCTTCGTGAACCACGTGTCCCGCCTCCTCAGCAGCTAAGAACCATTGGATAATCAGCTGATCCAGCGGCCGTCAATCAGCCACGTCGCCCTCTCCATTGCGAGCCAGAAGCCGTTGGATCAACTTAGATCTAACGGCCTGAGATCTCGCCACGAGTCTTCACCGCCATCCATTGGATCGAGCTTGATCCAAGGGTCCGCAGCACGCCACGCAGCCCTGGTCCGAGCCTCTTCCCTGAGCCTAGGCTCGGACCGCCCGAGCCTCACTCCAGACCACCAGAAGCGCCCGAGCCGAGTCCCGAACCTCCGCAGCCATCCGAGCCTAGGCTGCCCACGTGAGGAGTACGCGCAGCCTGGGAAGTTTACACAGAGGCCCTGGGGACTTTTCATATTTGCAAAATGGTCCCTGTGAAGCAGACCTCACATGAGGAGCACGTGCCTTGTGGAGAATTTGCACACCAGTCCCCTGCATTATAGGTAATTGCACTTAAGTCCCTATCTGCATACTTGCTTTATGTAATTTTATTCTCCTGTATTACATATACACCCCTGTGTTTGCACGCATCCCTAGGTCGCATTTTACATCATTTTTAAATTCTAAAAATTGCATTTTGTTGAGCAACTTGTCCTCTATCTGTTGTGTGAAGTTGTCACATTTTTGTAATTACAGTAGAATTTTCAATGAATTAATTGGTTGATTTGTGTAATATTTTGCCCAATGAGACCTTTTAAATTCTAGTTAACTTTCTGTGATTCCAAAAATTCTCGAAAATTCACTATAGCGCTAGGATAGTGAACTCAACATTGCATAAAAATTTTATGTCATTTGCACACATATCGAGGCCTGAAGAAATTGTTTAGTGATTTTTTTACTCTAATTTTAATAGGTTGATTTCACATTAAAACTTAGGTCTGTCAATTTTTCTAGATTCCTCATCATCAGAGCTATCTAGGATAATTTTTGTTCCTGAAAATAATGTGATTTTATATTTATTACAATTAAATTAGTGAAAATCACCCTGCCTGCATGTTTAATCACAGTAAATTCATTTAGTGTCTAAAAATTCCAAAAAAATTTAGGGTAGCTTAATTTCATCCCATTTCATCATATGGCCAAGTTTGATAATTTTTGGAATTAATTTGACCATATTTCTGAATTAGCATTTAATTTGGCCTGATTTTGCATGTGTATTGCATAAAAAACCGAAAAAGACCAAAAATATCTTCTCTGAAAATCGAACCTTAGAAATTTG
The DNA here is from genome assembly GCA_037367405.1 of Ottelia alismoides. Lineage (NCBI taxonomy): Eukaryota > Viridiplantae > Streptophyta > Magnoliopsida > Alismatales > Hydrocharitaceae > Ottelia > Ottelia alismoides. The sequence goes on along the minus strand of JAZKJV010010768.1, from coordinate 196,637 downwards.
CTTCGAATCTACCTAAGGAGACAGATGCCTCCCTGAGTTCGACCTTGGACTTCACCAAGTAAAAAAAAATTGCCGCTTGAGATTAACTCAAATCAATTAAAAGTGGTTTTTGATTAGCCCTCTCGTATCCAACTGCAACGAACAATAGTAATTAATTTGGGCATTTATCTGACCGAATTAACAAAGGATGCGGAGCCGGTTATCAAAATGGCGCCGTTGCCGGGGAGGCACGGCTTAGGTTAATTTGAAGTGAAATTCTGATTGTTTGATTTTCATTCCCCGGGTAGTCTGACCCCGGTTTTTCTTGTGAATATTTCTCTATCTTTTAAAATTTTTGTATTTTTGTGTCGTTCTATATCTGACCTCAACTTGTTTTTGTGCGAGGGACACCGGAGTCGAAGACGCATCAAGGAACACGCATTTTAATTTGTTTGAGTGATTTGAGAGAATTTGTACATTTCATTTATTTCCACATTTTCCCGCATCATTTCCAGCGGTTCCCGTTTGGGTTCTCGCGTGTGTAAAAATAGTGGAACCGTGTCCCCATGTGCTGTGTGGTTGAATTGTAACTTAGGCTTGCACTAGCGGCTCCTTGAGCCACTTTAGGAATTGCTTATTCTCGTAATTGTTAGGACCACACAAATCACATAAAAGACGCACCTAGACCGCAGATCTAGTCAAATCAATCTGTTCTTCACTCGCTAATAGAACTGCCTGTCTAGGAGCGGATTTTATCGTATGTACTAGCATGTAGTGTAAAATTTCAATATTCTTTTGCATCCTGCATAAAAGCGAAGGGATCACTGTAAGTCTTCTTAACTCAGCATACGCATCATTGTTTTGCATGCATCGGCTTTTCTCGATTTCCCCCTCAGTTTTTCGAACTTAAATTAAATGGAAATTGGGACTAGACGTTAAGCGTGCTGTGTGGTTGAACTAAACAAGCGAGAACTTAACTTAAAATAGGGACTGCTAACAGTATTGACCAAAAAAATTGGTAAAATTGGAAAAATTGTTTGCGGGAGACTAATCCCCGACCTTGTTTTCAGGCTGAGTGAGGGTACTTGAGTGTGTGTGAACACCTTAAGGCAGAGCCCAAATCCCCGCCTTCCATATCACGGGCCAACTGATCTTAGCAAATATCACGAGTTGGATACTTTTTGCTCATTGACAAGTACCAAGTAGCCTCCTCCTGTTCGCAGGTAGATAGGGGCGAACCAGCGGTGCTCTGCGACAAGGCCTAGCTTTGTCACCCTCCGCCTGCTTGCAGGTAGATAGGGGCACGTCTTTAAGTCCCCAACTCTGGATAGGAGCGAAGAAAGGGAGGATCGACGGTATCTTAGGCGACAAGATAAGCAGGGAAGACGCATCCGGCTCTGAGCCGACTTCCCTATAGGCCGCGTAATCCTTTCTATCTTGCTTGAACAATCACACTTAAAAATTACAAGATAAATTGGGCTCGGCTTCGAGTCCTTCACTGTGTTGAGTGTGAAACCAGGGTCTTGGATTCACTTGTTTTGTTCAGGTAGGAGTAAAATCCTATCTTCTTCTCGCCACTTCAAGATGAATGACTGGGGGAATATCGACACATTATTTGCCAATCTTTCTCTGAGTCCCCCACGAAAATCATCTTCACAGGCCCAAGCGCACCTTGAGCCACCTAGGACTTATGACCCTCTTGAGTTCTGGATCCCTCACACCCAGGGTGGTTACTCTCAAACCAACCCTTCCCTCTACTCCGAGATTACCGAGGAAGACCATCATCTCGGTAACCCCGTCCTTAATTTGTCCTCTGACACCGATCTTTTCTCACACCCAGGAATAGAGGACAAAATGCCGCCAAAGCAGCAACCACCGGAGGAGGAGCAACTACAACAGATCCTTAATCGCCTTGCTGAAGCCGAACAGAAGAATGCAACTCTCACGGCGCAGATGGGACAGATTATAGTAGCTGGAGGAATTGACCGACCAAAGGTCGATACCTACAACCCGGCAGAGAACGAGATTCAGAATTGGTTAGCACCAGCGGTTCCCGCACTGGCATTTGAGCTGAAGCCCCACTTCCTTAGTCTGCTTTCGAAGTTCAATGGAAACATAAATGAAGAACCGTACATTTTCCTCCGTGACTTCAAGCTGGTATGCAACAATCTTAGCCATCCTAATGTTGGCCAAGATTATATCCGACTGAAGGCCACCCCTTTTGCCTTAGGGTATAAGGCTGCTCATTGGCTGAAGAACTTAGGGGTGATATGTACTACCTGGATGCAGTTGAAGGACCTCTTCTTGAAAAAGTTCTACCCTCTCAGTAGGACTAATCAAATGAGAACAAAGATCGCCAGCTTCTCCCAAGGACCGAGTGAACCCTTCCACGATGCATGGGATAGGTTCAATGACTTAGTGCAGAAATGCCCTTGCCACGGAATTTCTAAGGCGATCCTAGTCCAGACCTTGTTCTGTGGTCTAACCCCGGAGATGCAGGGGTTAGTCAGTGCCGCCTGTGGAGGAAGCTATCTGAACAAAAACGAGCACGCTGTATGGAAAATCTTGGAGCAGATGGCGGAAACCGGCAGGTCGCAGGCCACAAGGGCCTATGCGTTGTCTCCCTCAATCCTATCCAACGAGACAACCCGAAGGACTGTAGCAGATTTGACTGAGGACCTCATTCCCAGCATGGGGATGATTGCTGACAAGCTAACCATGGTCGAGCAGATCCACAAGAGAGTCGCGGAACTTGAGTCTCTTTCGCGTCTACCGAAGCAAGTAGAGGAACTTTCTGAGAAGGTAGCTAAGATAAAGCTACCTGCCCCTTCTGCACCACCTGTACCTGTACATCGAGTCCATCTTGTACAGGAACAGGCACCGAGGCCTCAGAGTAGCTGGGATCAGACTTACACCCAGCAGGACCATCATGCACCCCCACAAGTAGAGACCAGATACGAGGAGCCTCCGCAAGTGTACGAGATTAACGAGCTTTGGTATTGCCGTGACCCGATTGTCAGGCAGGCCGAAATGGGGAAGGATCAGCCTCGCCGCCCATCCCCAGCATATCAGGAAACCAGACTCGTTCCCGCACCGCGCTTTCAGTCTAGGCCAGAACAAGGGTACCAGACTCAGCAGTACTAGCAGCAGCAGCGCACCTATCAGCAGGGGCCAGCACCGTCCCATCAACAGCAGCAATAACGACATGGCCAGCAGGGCCAATACAGAACCTCGTCTGCACATCATCCAGCCCAGCCCACTGAATTGGAGTCCCTCACCTTGGCGATCCAGACCCTGTCTGATAGGGTCCAACAGATGCAGAATGATTATCTGGATATGAGAACCGATATCAATCGTGTCTCTCGTACCAAGGACCAACAGATGGCGCCAAAGACCCCGATTCCCGCACAGGTTCAGGCCAACCCGAACAACATACTCCATGGCCAGAACCGACCTCGTGATCAGGTATACTATTTAGATAATTATTTATCTGAACATGAGATCCTTTCGTACGATAATGTAAATCATATGTCCCTCAGGAGCGGAAGGACCGTGACCATACCTGATCGGGCACGGGCACAGAAGGAAGGAACTTTTAAGTCTCTACATGAAGAGAGCTTGGAGGAAGAGGAGCAGCACCACCACCACCATCACCGGCAGAAGAAGAGGACATCTGAGTCCTCGAAGCAGCATCCCCGCACCATTAGTGAGTCCGGCGAAACTGATGAAGATCCTGCACCTCCATCTGAGGAGGACCGTCCAGAAGAAGTGGAAGATGCATCACCAATTTCGCCCCGGCATGTTTCTTTCAGTTCGAGTCAGAGTCCTAATCTGTTTCAGAGTCCGAGTCATGTACATAACTCAGTTCCAGCTTTCAATGAAAAGATTTCAGTTTCTGAACATGAGTTAGAGTCAATAATCCCTTTCCCCCGAGCTCTTACAGGTGGAAAGAAGAAAACCAAAAAAATCCAAAAAGATGACCCTGAGATGGCTGAATTCTGCAACAAATATATCAAGGTCACAATCCCCTTTGACAAGTACGTGGAGATGACCCCTGCATTCAAAAAATACCTTAAGGTGAGATGCACACCTACTAGGATTTGCAGGAAGACCAAAAGCCATGTTGAGAAACACGTTTTATCAGTAGCCACGACTTGTGCAATAAAGAACTTGTTTCCAAGGAAACGAAGAGACATGGGTGCACATTATGTAGTGAGTCATGTTGATGACATCGCGTTTGCACGCACTCTCCTGGACAATGGTTCCTCCATCAATCTGATGCCGACAGCCCTCTATGAGCGGCTTCATCTCGGACCTCTTAGGAAATCTAGAGCCCTTCTACAGTTTGCTGATAAATCAACCAAGAGGTCCCAAGGAGAATTGAGGAACATTGTGATCAAAGTCGAGGGACAAGAATACATGGTGGACTTCACTGTCCTGGATATGGAAACCCCTCTATTTGGAGAGACTCCCAGATCATTCTAGGTAGGCCCTTCCTCAGAACAGCAGGGGCCTTATTTGATTATAAGATCGGGAAGATTCAGTTCCAAACTCCAGGCGGAGATGAGGGACTCGAAATGAAGCAGACAAGATGGCAGAGACCAGATTCAGAATCCAGCACTGAGTACTCTTCTATCGGAACAGACTGCGATCATGTAGACACAGTTGGGCCATGGAGACAGATTCCAGCCAGTGCCGATGAGTCCCTCCCCTCCGGAGATGATCCAGTTCATGAATCAGTTTGCGAGGTCCTCAGAGACGAGTACACCTCAGAACCTGTATCGCCCTACATCTTCGATGACACAGAGGCCCAGTTGGTCCTGTCTGTCCTCCCCTCTTTAGGACAATCGGAAGATGAGGATGACGAGTCGGACATGGCTTTTGCCGATTGCATGGAGACTTTTGACGATCCGACTCCTGAGCCGAACAACTTGGTAGCAGCTATCACAGAGAACAATCCAGCCACTTCCAACACCGAGCCAGATCAGATTGAGCCAGACTTCTTAGACGATCACACTATTCCTGAGCTCAAACCTTTACTAACAACTTTAAAATACGCCTTCCTTGTGGGACAAGACAAGAAATTTCCGGTCATCATCAGTTCGCGATTGACCGAGGAGCAGGAATCTCGCTTGCTAGAGATCCTAGAGAAAAACCGCAAGGCGATAGGCTGGAGCATTTCCGATCTCCACGAGATAAATCCCGCTCTCTGTTCGCACCATATTTACTTGGAGAATGAAGCCAAACCCTCTCGTGAATATCAACGCCGGTTGAATCCAAATTTACGAGAGGTCGTGAAGAAGGAGATAGAAAAATGGTGCAACGCGGGTTTCATTTACCCAATCTCCGACTCTAAGTGGGTGGCCCCAATCCATGTTGTTCTGAAAAAATCGGGAATTCAGACGACCACCAACGAGGACGGAGAGGAGATCGTAACACGAGTACCCACGTCGTGGCGCGTGTGTGTGGATTACAGACGCTTGAATGCCACGACGAAGAAGGATCATTTCCCCCTACCATTCATTGATCAGATCTTAGAGCGACTAGCGGGGAAGGAGTTCTTTTGCTTCTTAGATGGGTTCTCGGGATACAATCAAGTAGCCATAGCTCCAGAGGACCAGGAAAAGACCACATTGACATGACCCTTTGGTACCTATGCTTTCAAGTGCATGCCTTTTGGGTTATGCAATGCTCCAGGTACTTTCCAAAGGTGTATGATTGCTGTATTTGCCGAAATGGTCGGCGAATTCCTGGAAGTCTTCATGGATGACTTCTCGGTCTACGGCGATTCCTTCGATTCCTGTCTTAGGAATCTGGACCGAGTCCTAAAAAGATGTTGTGAGGTCAATCTGGTGCTCTCCTGGGAGAAAAGTCACTTCATGGTGACGGAGGGCACAGTGTTGGGGCATGTCATCTCCAAGAGAGGAATGGAGGTTGACCCTGCCAAAGTGGATGTGATCAGACGACTCCAGCCACCAACCAACGTTAAGCAGTTGCGGTCGTTCCTCGGGCTTGTTGGATTTTATCGAAGGTTCATTAAGGATTTTTCTAAGATTGCCCGGTCGCTAACTGAGCTTTTAGGCAAATACATGGAGTTTATTGTTGATCACAAATGTCTTGAGGCCTTTAAGCTTTTGCAAGGAATGATTATGGACGCACCCATCCTACAAGCTCCAGATTGGTCTCTACCTTTTGAGATCATGACGGACGCCTCAGACTATGCTGTTGGGGCTGTGTTGGGACAATGAAGAGATGGCGTCCCGTTTGCAATTCGCTACGCAAGCAAAGTGCTTGATACCGCTCAGTGTAACTATACAGTTACGGAAAAGGAAATGCTTGCGGTAGTGTTTGCCTTGGACAGATTCAGATCTCACCTCATTGGATCCAAGGTAACTATGTTCACTGACCATACGACACTACAGTACTTAATGGAGAAGAAGGACGCGAAGGCGTGTCTTCTTCGATGGATTTTACTTATCCAGGATTTTAACTTGGACATCCGTGATAAACCTGGAAATAAGAACGTAGTGGTCGATCATCCTTCTCGTCTTGAAGATCTTAATACTTCCGAAGATTCACCAATTCGAGACTCCTTCCCTGACGAGTCGATTTTTGTTATCGACTCACTCCCATGGTACGTCAATATCGTGAATTATCTTGTCTCCAAGAAAGTTCCCAAAGATTGGCCCAAGAGCCAAATCGATCGACTGAAGTCGGACGCTAGACACTACCATTGGGAGGATCCGATCCTTTTCTTCGAAGGACCGGATTGTGTCTGGAGACGGTGTATTCCTCAGGAGGAATACCAGAGTGTCCTTTCTTTATGCCACAGCTTTGAGGCAGGAGGACACCACTCCGGGAAGAGGACCACATGGAAGATACTTCAGTGTGGCTTTTATTGGCCGACTCTGTTTCGCGATGCCAGCGCCTTCGCGAAGTCGTGCCCAGTATGCTAGAGAATGGGAGGAACTGTCGGTTCCAAGGATGAGAAGCCAATGCAGCCGGTCATCATTTGTGATGTCTTTGACGCCTGAGGCATCGATTGCATGGGCCCATTCCCTGTTAGCCACGGGTTCGAATATATCCTTCTTGCGGTAGACTATCTATCCAGATGGGTGGAGGCTATCCCGACCCGAGCCGCAGACAGTAGAACTGTCTGTAAATTCATCAGAGAGCACATAATCTCTAGGTTCGGGATCCCAAAATGATGATATCAGACGGGTGTAGCCACTTTGTGAATCGGGAGGTGAAGAAACTCCTAAAGGACTACGGCATCAAACACCATGTCGCGAGTCCTTACCACCCACAAACCAATGGTATGGCTGAGGTGTCGAATCGGGAGATGAAAACCATATTGCAAAACCTTGTCCGCCCGGACAGAACGGACTGGTCTCGGATCTTGGATCAAGTCCTCTGGGCGTATAGGACGGCTTACAATACCCCGTTAGGTACCTCCCCATTCTGAATGGTATTCAGAAAGCCATGCCATTTGCCCGCAGAGTTAGTGCACAAATCAGAATGGGCAATCAAGAAGGTCAACTGGAACATGCACCTGGGGCAGAAGCAGAGAGACATGGATCTGAATGAGCTTGTGGAAGTCAGAAACCGCGCATATGACAACAGTTTGGTGTACAAGGACAAGGTGACGCGTTGGCATGATAGATAAATTAGGTGAAAGACCTTTGTTCCGGGACAGAAGGTATGGTTGTTTAATGCTAGGCTGAAGATCTTCCAAGACAAGTTGAAGTCCAAGTGGACAAGCCCATTTGTCGTCCGTACCGTGCATGATAGTGGATGTGTCGAGATCTCAGATCTCGCAGATGACGCACCGACATTCCTTGTGAATGGACAGCTGTTTAAGCACTTTGTCGAATCCAATGAGCAGTTAGTCCCTGTTGAGGAGATTGTATTCATGCGCAAGACAGATTCAGCAGATACACCTCGAGCCGCGTATGAGGCCATGCAGCAGTGAGCTCCAGCCATCCGCAGCATCTTGAAAGATTCAAACCGACTCATTTGTATACACCATCTTTCTTGTACATCTTATCCTCTCTCCCCCGTGACTCTAGTAACCCATCCCCGCCTCAAGAGATCACTATCTTGGACTATACTTAGGATAACCAGATCCTAAGTATAGGGGGGAGGGGTCACCTGAGTCAGTTCATTGTACATTCTCTTGATCACATTGGTCCTCATACTCACTTCCGTCCTATACTTAGGCTGATCAGAGCCTAAGTATAGGGGGGACTGATGCCCGCAATGTGTATAATCATCCATTTCTCCTCTTGCCCTCGTCCGCCCTATTTTTGATCTTCTTCTACACTTAGGCTGCCAAAGCCTAAGTATAGGGGGCGGTACGACTTCTATACATTTTGTAATTTTAGCTCTCCTACGCTTAGCACGAGCTATGTCTTTTTAGTCACTTTTCGTGCTCTGAGGACATAGCACACGCTAAGTATAGGGGGGCGTGTATATATTACATATATACTTTACTCATAGCTCGTACTTTCGCGTATTTTTGTATATATTATGCAATAATTACGGGGTGGGTAAAAATTGAAAAATAAATTGTACTATGTGAATAATACTTGTATAAAAACTTGTACAACATACTTTTGTAAAATTTGTTGTAAAATAGGATGTATACCAAAAATACATTTTAAAACATGTATACTATGTATATTAAGTGTAAATTAAAAACTTGTTCTAAATAATAAAATTTGTTGTATACCAAAAAAAATATATCTTGAAAATAGGCTTCTTATTTACTCTTGCATATCACCCTTGCATTTCAAAAAAAAGAAGAGTCTTGCATTTCATTCATAGCATGTCATCTACACCTCATCTGCATATGTTGCATATGTAAGGTGAAAATCTAGTGGGTTCTGAACCAAGTCATGAGTAGATATTGGGGATGGACTTGATTAAACCTTAATCCACCTAATTTCAGAGGAACCTTATAGGAGATGGAGTTAAGATTTCTCAGGTCAAGTGACTTAATTCTTTGAGTCCGCAAGTCTATGTTCACATGTCATCTTGATTAGTCTAAGTAGAATATCTCGTGCACACACATGATACTTTTAGACAGTGACCTAACTTGGACAAGCACAATGCACGTAGCTCTTCATTGATGAGGTGGTGAGGAGGTAGAATCCTTTAGCTTGGAGTAGCACACGGGTGGAAACATCCGTCCTCCTCTAGGGAGGGTAGTGCATCTCAACCTAGTCTGGTGGTGTTGAAGTCTAAGGACAGGACGCTGTGGGTTGCAATAATGCTTCAAAAGAGGGATAGTCTACTAGCTCAAGAGGAAAAACTCCTAATGTACATGTTGCACCTTGTATATAGTTCCAACTAAAAAAATGCAAGAATTCCAAAAAAACAGACAGGTCCAAGTGAAAATAAAATACCTGTCGGAGTATGTATATAGCAAGAAGTCTGCAGCTGGATGACTTGGCTACACTTGTTAGGCATCCCGGGATAGGTAGCTACACTGGCTACCGTCCATTCTTTTCTCTACCCCCTCCTCTTGAGCTGGTCGCACTTGAACTTAGAAGGGAATACCCTGCTCCTCGAGGAAAAAGTTATTGGACCGGGTTATTGAGTTACCTTGTTAGAGGAGGCTGGTTCCGAGTCATTTCTGATGTGAAGAGTTACATTTCACTTACACAGTACAAGTAAGAATCATAGTCATCAGAAATTTGCGTTTGAGGATTTGTTCTGACCTGACTGTTGAGACGTCTTGAATAGAAGACTTGTGGAACTTGAAGTCTGTTAGGTCTTAAGTTCAGATCCCAATAAGGTTCCGCCACACAATTAATCCAAAGGTCGAGTCAAGCTCCATTTTCAACTTTTGTTCATGACCTTGGTATGGAACCCAATCTCATTTCACTTTTGCATTTCATTTCAGTTGCTCGGGGACGAGCAAGGTTTAAGTTTAGGGGGTTGATGAATCTGTGATTCATCACTCTAAAAGTTAAAAATAGAGCCTTGTTCCCGAATAAATAGAGGCATATTTCCCTTTATAATGCATAAATAGCATTCATGCATGCATACATAATACAAGCATTTTAGCATTTTATTTGCATTTAAATAAGAAGCCAAAATTCCTTGTAAAATATCCACTTATCAAAATAACCTCTTCCTTATAATATGAACTCCTTAGTTAATAATATAGGGAAGAAAAGCCAGAAATCCCCCTTGTAAAATAGCCAACAAAGCCCTAAAATCCCTGGATCAGAGAATACACATAGTTCACTCATACAAACTCCAAAATAGGTCTACTCACTTTTAGAATAATACACATTAAAAGACCTTTAAAATGAGACTAATTTCATCCAATTTGGAGCTCCTATGAGAAAGTTGGGTTTTTGGGCCTCTTTGCATACTACATGTAGGTATATTTGTATTGTTATATTTATGTATCATATTTGACCTCATTTCCGTCTTTGGTGAACATGAAACTTGTAGATCTCATCGAGATCTCCAACTTTCATGTTTTGAGTTTTTCCAAATTCGGCCCCCTCTTCTCTCTACCTTTATTTTTTGGTCCAACCAACCAGAGCAGGCCACGTGGCGCCTTCCGGTTGCGCCACGCGGCCCGCATCCCTTGCCCATGCCGCCGCAGCTTTCAGTCATTGGATGGTCTTCCAGATCCAACAGCCTCGCCACTTCCACGTACGCCCTTTTCTCTCAACCATCAGATCAATACCCCGCTTCATCTCAATCGCCCGTTCGCGCCTTCTCCTCAGCGCACCACGTGGCGCTCGCTACGCCCTGAGATCACATCCCGAACTTTCCATCTCCGCCGTTGTCCTTATGGTTATCTTCCTGCCCTTCGATCAACCTTAGCTTCCCATCTTAGCCATCCATCAGCGCCGAGACCCTAGCACGCCACATGGCGTACTCTGCGCCATCAGATCACCACATCTAGATCTTCATCCAGACGCTACATTCCGCCTTGGTCACAACCGTTGGATCGCAAGATCCAACGATGGAGACTTTGTCTTCCACCTTGGGAGCCTCTCTCTCCCACGATCTCCGCCTTGCAGGAGGGGCAACCCCTTCCTATTCTTGGTCGCGCCTCTACCACCGTAGACGACTACCACCACCTCCACGATGATCCCCACTTATCCCTTATCCTCGCCAGCTACTCCATCACCCACGTCGACCGCCAGCCCTCTCCCACGAACTCCTTAAACCTTGCTCCATCATCAGCATGGCCGAGACCTTCGACCTTTAAATACTCCACCACCGGCCATCATCGCTCCCATCCGCACCTCGTGAGAGATACTCCGAGCTCGGAGCTTCCAGTTGGTGACAGGAATTGCAAGTTCCTCGAGCGAAGACGACTGTCTTCTCCGGCGAGATCCTCGGCCACCACCGAGTCGCAGCTCTCCACCATCGAGCCACTTCTTAAGCTCAGGGATCCACAGCCCCTTCGAGCGAAGACCTGGAACTCAAAGACGAGCTCCAAACCCCAGGTGAACGCCTTCATCCCCGATCGATCTTCTTCTCTCTTTTGCTCCATTTTTCTCGCTTTTTATTCGCCGCCTACGACCATCTTCTCTCCTCTATTTCACTCCTCTGAGCTCTGCGTCGGAGCTCTCAGCTTCGCGATCACCTTCACGTCCCCCGACGACGCATCTCACCATCCATCGATCTCCAGCTCCACCACTTGGCCGGAGCACCGTCGCCAGACCACCTCCTTCCGCCTTAGGCCTCGCCAGTCATTCACCCACCTCCACGAGTGCACGCCCGAGCTTCGGCTCCTTCTCTAACGCTTGCAGGTGCCATCTGATTCACTGATCGGAGCTTCGCCGGAGTCGCCTTCGAGCTTCGTCGCCAACAGCCTCCGACGGCCTTCTCCAACTCCTGAGATCACTGTTACCTTCGCCGCAGCGCCACGATTCTATTGGGATAGCTCCGACAAGTCGGAGAGCTTCATCGACGCGAGGAGGAACTGGTGGAGTAAAGGCCGCTTCGCCAGAGCCAAGCCATCTCCTCCGCAGGCGGCGGAGGCCCGTTGAAGGAGAAGCCCAGCTGCCGTTCGATCACCTCGATCGAACGGGTGTCATCCTGCCACGTCGCCTCTCAGCCGAGCTTCATAGGAACCGTTGGATCTCTTCAGATCTAACGGTGCTTCGTGAGCCACGTGTCCCGCCTCCTCAGCAGCTAAGAACCATTGGATAATCAGCTGATCCAGCGACCGTCAGTCAGCCACGTCGCCCTCTCTATCGCGAGCTAGGAGCCATTGGATCAACTTAGAAAATCACCCTGTCTGCATGTTTAATTCACAGTAAATTCACTTAGTGTCTAAAAATTCCAAAAAAAATTAGGGTAGCTTAATTTTATCCCATTTCATCATTTGGCCAAGTTTGATAATTTTTGGAATTAATTTGACCATATTTCTGAATTAGCATTTAATTTGGCCTGATTTTGCATGTGTATTGCATAAAAAAACCGAAAAAGACCAAAAATATCTCCTCTGAAAATCGAACCTTAGAAATTTGCTTCGAATCTACCTAAGGAGACAGATGCCTCCCTGAGTTCGACCTTGGACTTCACAAAGTAAAAAAAATTTGCCGCTTGAGATTAACTCAAATCAATTAAAAGTGGTTTTTGATTAGCCCTCTCGTATCCGACTGCAACGAACAATAGTAATTAATTTGGGCATTAATCTGACCAAATTAACAAAGGGTGCGGAGCCAGTTATCACTTGACGAGTCGATTTTTGTTGTCGACTCATTCCCATGGTATGCCAACATCGTGAATTATCTTGTCTCCAAGAAGGTTCCCGAGGGTTGGCCCAAGAGCCACATTGACTGACTTAAGTCGGATTCTAGACACTACGATTGGGAGGATCCGATCCTTTTCTTTGAAGCACCGGATTGTGTCTGGAGACGGTGTATTCCTCAGGAGGAATACCAGAGTGTCCTTTCTTTATGTCACAGCTTGGAGGCAGGAGGACACTACTCCGGGAGGAGAACCGCTTGGAAGGTACTTCAGTGTGGTTTTTATTGGCCGACTCTGTTTCGTGATGCCATCACCTTTGCGAAGTCGTGCCCAGTATGTCAGAGAATGGGAGGAACCATTGGTCCCAAGGATGAGACGCCAATGCAGCATGTCATCATTTGTGATGTCTTTGACGCCTGGAGCATCGACTTAATGGGCCCATTCCTTGTTAGCCACGGGTTTGAATACATCCTTCTTACAGTAGATTATCTATCGAGGTGGGTGGAGGCTATCCCAACCCTAGCCGCAGATAGCAGAACTGTCTATAAATTCATCAGAGATCATATCATCTCTAGGTTTGGGATTCCCAAAATGATGATATCAGATGGGGGTAGCCACTTTGTAAATCGGGAGGTGAAGAAACTCATGAAGGACTACGACATCGAACACCGTGTCGCTAGCCCTTACCACACACAAACTAATGGTATGGCTGAGGTGTCGAATCGGGAGGTGAAGACTATATTGCAAAAGCTTGTCCACCCAGACAGGAAGTACTGGTCTCAGATCTTATATCAGGTCCTATGGGAGTATAGGACAGCTTACAAGACACCACTAGGAACCTCCCCATTCCGAATGGTATTCGGAAAGCCATGCCATTTGCCCGCAAAATTAGTGCATAAATAAGAATGGGCAATTAAGAAGGTCAACTGGAACACACACCTTGGGCAGAAGCAGAGAGAAATGGATCTGAATGAGCTTGTGGAAGTCAGAAACTGTGCATATGACAACGGTGTAGTGTATAAGGACAAGGTGAAGCGTTGGCATGATAGATATATCAGACGAAAGGCCTTTGTTCCTGGACAGAAGGTATGGTTGTTTAATGCAAGGCCGAAGACCTTCCAAGGTAAGTTGAAATCCAAGTGGACGGGCCCATTCATTATCTGAATGGTGCATGATAGCGGATGTGTTGAGATCTCAGATCTCGCAGATGACGCACCGACATCCCTTGTGGATGGACAACTGTTGAAACACTTCATCGAATCCAATGAGCAGTTAGTCCATGTTGAGGAGATTGTGTTTATGCGCGAGACAGATTTAGCAGATACACCTCGAGCCGCGCAGGAGACCTTGCAGCAGTGAGCTCTAGCCATCAGCAGCATCTTGAAAGATTCAGACCGACTCACTTGTATATACCATCATTCCTGTACATTCTATCCTTCTCTCCCGAGACTCTAGTAGCTCATCCCAACTTCATCTATCTCTATCTTGGACTATACTTAGGATGATCAGATTCTAAGTATAGGGGGGACAAGCCACCTGAGCCTGCTCTCCTATACATCCTCCAGATCACATCGGTTCTCATACTCACTCCTATTCTATACTTGGGCTGACCAGAGGCTAAGTATAGGGGGACCGATGCCCACCTTGTATATACTCATCCATTTCCCCTCTTGCCCTAGTCCGCCCCATTTTTTGATCTTCTTCTACACTTAGGCTGCCAGAGCCTAAGTATAGGGGGGCGGTGCGACTTTCATACATTTTGTAATTTTAGCTCTCCTACGCTTAGCCCGAGCTATGTCTTTTTAGTCGCTTTTCGTGCTCTGAGGACATAGCACACACTAAGTATAGGGGGGCGTGTATATATTACATATATACTTTACCCATAGCTCGTACTTTCGCGTATTTACATGTATTTTTGTATATAGTATGCAATAATTACGGGGTGAGTAAAAATTGAATTTTTTTTGTAAAATACAATTTTATAATCTGTATAATACTCATAAAATACTTGTATCATAGGAGGTATACCAGAGTTTCAAAAAAAATGTTGAAAATAAAGGCTTCTTATTTACTCTTGCACATCATCTCTACATCTGAAAAGAAAAAGAGTCTTGCATTTCAGTCGTGTACATAGCATATTATCTACCTCTCATCTGCATATCTTGCATATGCAAGGTGAAAAGCTAGTGGGTTCTGAACCAAGTTATGAGTAGATATTGAGGATGGACTTGATTTGACCTTAATCCACCTAATTTCAGAGGAACCTTATAGGAACTGGAGTTAATATTTCTCAGGTCAAGTGAATTTATTCTTTGAGTCCGCAAGTCTATGTTCTCATGTCATCATGATTAGTCTAAGTAGAATATCTCATGCACACGCATGATTCTTTTAGATAGTGACCTAACTTGGACAAGCACCATGCACGTAGCTCTTCATTGATGAGGTGGTGAGGAGGTAGAATCCTTTAGCTTGGAGTAGCACACGGGTGGAAACATCCGTCCTCCTCTAGGGAGGGTAGTGCATCTCAACCTAGTCTGGTGGTGTTGAAGTCCGAGGACAGGATGTTGTGGGTTGCAATAATGCTTCAAAAGAGGGATAGTCTACTGGCTCTAGAGGAAAAACTCCTGATGTACATGTTGCACCTTGTATATAGTTTCAAAGAAAAAAGAAAAAAAAAAGGAAAATGCAAGAACTCCAAAAAAAAGTAGACAGGCCAAAAAAATGCCTGTCGGAGTATGTATATTAGCAAGGAAGTCTGCAGGTGGATGACTTGGCTACACTGGTCAGGCATCCCGGGATAGGTAGCTACACTGGATACCGTCCATTCTTTTCTCCACCCCCTCCTCTTGAGCTGGTCGCACTTGAACTTAGAAGAGAATACCCCGCTCTTAGAGGAAAGAGTTGCTGGACCGGGTTATTTGAGTTACCTTGTTAGAGGAGGCTGGTTCTGAGCCATTTCTGATGTGGAGAGCTATTTTACACTTACACAGTACAAGTAAGAATCATAGTCATCAGAAATTTGCGTTTGAGGATTTGTTCTGACCTGACTGTTGAAGCGTATTGAATAGAAGACTTGTGGAACTTGAAGTCTATTATGTCTTAAGTTCAGGTCCCAATGAGGTTCCGCCACAAAAGTAATCCAAAGCTCGATTCAAGCTCCATTTTCAACTTTTGTTCATGAGCTTGGTATGGAACCCAAAATCATTTCACTCTTGCATTTCATTTTAGTTGCTCGGGGACGAGCAAGGTTTAAGTATAGGGGGTTGATGAGTCTGTGATTCATCACTCTAAAAGTTGAAAATAGAGCTTTGTTCCCGAGTAATTAGATGCATATTTCCCCTTATCTTGCATAATTAGCATTCATGCATTCAAGCATAATATCTGCATTTTAGCATTCATATCGGCATAAGATAAGAAGCCAAATTCACTTGTAAATATTCACATGTATATTAGCTAAAAATACCTTATTTGTATGTATTTTATACTAACTCCAAATCAATAAAATCAACCGCATAGTGTATATATTACTAACACTTATCAAAGAAAAATATCAAAAAATACTAACTTGTAAAAATGACCAATAAAACCACAATACAAGTTTGAAACTAGGAGCCTTAAAATGCACATATCTCTCTCATACGACTCCGAATTAGGTCTACTCACTTTTAAAGTAATATACATTCAAAGACCTTCGAAACAAGACTAATTTCATTAAAATTGGAGTTTGTATGCAAAAACATGGTTTTGGGCCCTTTTGTACATTGTACATAATGACCGTTTTACCCCTGTATTTTCTCATTTTATTTTCTTCATTGTTAAAAAACTAAAAAAATTAGATTAAATTGTAAATATTCTACTCATATTTTCCTTAACTTTATTTTGATTTTTTCTCTTATTAAAATGACAAAAAAATTACAAAAGATTAAATGTGGTATTTTATACCTATAAGGTACCATCCAAAAATACATTTTGTACAGATGATCTCATTTGATTTTCGACCCTTCACGAAAGTTGTAGTTCTTGTCGAGACGAGCAACTTTCATGTTGACCACATTTTGATCTAACCTCTTTTGGTATTTCTTTTTGATTTTTCTTTTTATTTAACTTTGGATTTTTCTGGGAGCGATACATGGACGCCCTTGAAGCCGTTATGTGTAAGCCCATAGATTTTGCAATTAATTAAATAAACACCACATGGCTGCATCTGAGCGCACCAAGTGACGCCATCTCACTCTTCTCTACCCATTCCTTCCCCACTCTCTTTAACTTAAGGGAGAAGCCTCATCAACACCTTCCATCCCACTCCATCTCCTCCATCTTCTCCATCTCCTCTCCAACTGCCTCCTCCTCCTCTTTATAACCTCTCCATCTCCCACATTCTTCAGCATCCGCCATCACATTACAGGAAAGAAGAGAGAGCTCCAGAGAGGATACCAGGTGACAACTAGTGCCTTCCCTTGAGCGACTACCTCCCCCTTCCTAGGCGAGATCCGACGAAGCCTTGTCTTCGCCGACGCAACTTCACCTTGAATCGTGCCAAGCTCAGCCTAAGCCGTGGCTTTGAGCGACGACCCGAGCTCTGTTCAGGAGCTCCCTCCCAGGCACCTTACCCATTCACTACCTACAGGTAATTTTCTTCCTCTCTTCTTCTTCCTCTTACCCTTCTCTCTCATCATTTCTCCATCTTCTTTCCATCCAATCGCAATACCGACCGTACTTCAACGGATAAATCATACTTTGCGAATGCAACGGTGATTTTTATTTATTTTTCCGGTGAATTTTGATCAACCGATTCATCGGTTATTCACGCTCGTTAAAGAAATGCATGAGAAACTGGGGATTTCGTGAAATCCCCTCCCCACGTTCTCTCTCTCTCTCTCTCTCTCTTTTTGTTCTTCCTCCTCCGTCCACCTCCCCAACCACTCTCCATCACAGACACCGAGCTTCACCTCATTGCCAGCAGCCAAGCCGCACCTCACTTTCGCGGCCACTCGCGCCCCTACGCCGCCAACACCTCCGTCACGCGTCACCTTCTCACTGGCTGCCATCCACGTGAAGCCACACAACCAACGACCTCCCTCGCTCCTCTACACCTTCACCAGCACCGGCCGACCACCGCCCCTCCGCCACTGCGGTGCGCGCGCGATGCACGTCCACCCAGCTACCCAACTGCGCAGCGCACGCACGGCTGCTGCAAGCTCCAACGCCTCCCCCGCTCCAGTCGTCTGCGCATCTCAACTGCCTCCTCCAGCCGCCGGTCGTCTCGCCACGCCGCCGCCATCGACACTGCCGACCGCCTCCTCGCCTTCAAGCTCCAACGCCGTTGGCCGCCTTCTTCCTCGTGCCCGTGTGAAGCTCCACCACCAAAGTCCTCTGTTTCAAGCCAAAAACAGAGAAGATCTATCGAAGAACAAAGAATTGGGTATTTAGAAAGGGGACACTGCACCACTTTTCATGTTCTCAAACAAAGTTTAAGTTTTAGGTAATTGCATGTAAGTCCATGTTCTCATTTCAGCTCATATTTTTTCTCTGTATTGCATTCCTACCCCTGCATTTGCACGTTTATTTTATCATCATTTTGTCATCCATTTTTAATTCCAAAAGTTGCATTGTGTAGCATAACTCTTGTTCTATCATTTTAGCATTTATTTGTATTTTTCTCATTTGCAGAATATTTATGGAAATTAACTTCGTGTAAATTGCAACATTTTGCCCATGTTGATTGATTAATTTATTGCGCAGAATCTGCTTATCGAAAAATCTCCGAAAAATCATCAATGGTAGATCTAAAACTATGCTACAACATATCCGAAAATCACACCATTTGCACGCATAGTTTGTCTTAGAAAGATAATTTAGTGAAAACCTTAATCGATTTTTAGTTAATCAACCGTGAACTGTTTTAATGAAATGCAAGTTGATTTGGAAAGCTCTTACTTAGATCTATTTTGATTAATTTTATTTCTGAAAAATATCATAGTTTGGTAATTATTAAAATTGGTTTAGTTATTTTCACTAAAGTCTGATATTTTATTATCCGTGCATCTAAAAATTACAAAAATTTAGGGTCGCTTAATTTCATCCCATTTCCTAATCTGGCCAAGTTTCATAATTTTTGGAATTCTTTTGACCATATTTCTGATTTAACACGTAATTTGGCATGATTTTGCATGCGTCTTGCATAAAAAACCGAAAAAGACCAAAAATATCTCCTCTAAAAATCAAACTTTGGAAATTTGCTTCGAATCTACCTAAGGAGACAACTGCCTCCCTGAGTTCGACCTTGGACTTCCAACCAAGTAAAAAAAAATTGCCGCTCGAGATTAACTTATTATAATTGAAAGTGGTTTTTGATCTGCTCTCATTATCCGACTGCAACGAACGATATCAATTAATTTGAACATTAATTTGCTCGAATTAACAAGGGTAGTGGGGAGCAGCCATCAGTAACCCCCCAACCGAACGGGTCCGAAGAGAAAGTCTGAGCAGGTAAAGTTCACAGAGACCACCACTCCTAGTGATTCTTTGGGTGATATTGCATGCTGACTTTGTCACACTTAGGAGCGATAGGATGCCAGCTGGCGGTGCCTCGTTTAAGCGACGACACCATGAGGATGCAGGAGTGCTAGAGAGGAGGAGAGCAATGCTAATGTTGCTCATGATGATGATTATGGTGGTTCTGACGCCACCGAGGATGTTGATCCAGGCGACGGTACTGAGGATGTTGCGTCCCCAGATGCAGAGGGTGGTATTGATGCCACCGGGTATACAGATGTTGAGCCATAGTGCGGCTCTAATGACGCAGTTCGTGATGTCGTGGGTGGTACTGAGGCCACCCCTATTATTCCAGTTGCATTTCCTCCAGTTTCTGTACCTTGGACTCTATAGAAAATACTAAAGAAATTAATAAAGGAAAGGGTTGTACATTTTCGAGTCCATATGTGATGCATGGTGATACTTGTATGGATTCTACGTCTTCTCAGCAACATGGACCTATGCCTAGCCCTCTATCTGAGGAAGGCCCAACCATACCCTTCCCTCAAGCACTCTGCTTGGCTAAGGGGAATAAAAAAGAAAATTCAAAAAAATCACATCATCTAGAGTTCAGCCAGCAGATGATTGATAGATTTCAGATCCATCTGACTCTACAGGAGGCACTTGAGCACATCCCCCTCTTCCAGAAGAACCTGAGAGAGAAGACCACCATCCATAGGAAGAAGGGGAACCATAATGCAGAGATCCATTTGCTCACTTGTAACACTTGCTTCACCGTCCAGAACCGTCTGGCAGCCATGAGACCAGATGCAGGAGCTCCCTATGTCAGATGCCACATTCATGAGTAGAGATTCGATCGTACTCTATTAGACAGCGACTCTTCCATCAACCTCCTTCCGACAGCCATACTCGACCAATTTGAGTTTGGCCCTCTTCGACAGAGTAGGACAGTCCCTCAGTTTGCTGATAGATATGTCAAGAGGCCAAAGGAATTGTTGAAGGATGTGTTCATCATAATTCAGGGCCTAAAATTCCCTATGGACTTTGTCGTGTTGGACATGGAGATCCCTTAATCTTTGACCGATACCCCCATCATCCTAGGACTTCCATTCTTGGACACAACCAAGGTGGTGTTTGACCATGATAGTGGGAAGGTGTACTTTCATGTTGAGGGTGAGAGTATACAAATAGAGATGATTGACAAGACTAGAGTACGAGATTCAGCTTGCTCCGAGCAGCACAGTGATTTAGAGCAGATGACAGAGGTAGAGCGAGACGTCCACCAGGAGTGCAACTTTGTAATCACTGATGATGAAGCCGCTTAGTCTGATCTCGTTTCACGAGCCCTCCTTTCACCTTCAGATACTGCAAATTCATAGATCCCAACAGACGATAGCTTGGAGTGCACACTCTTAGCAGAGGATACATTTGAGGTTGAAGATCATTGTTCAAGATAGCGAGGCAGAGTACATTCCTTGTGACTCAGATTCAGATCCCTCAGATTCAAACATAGATTGGGACGAATTTGACGATTTACTTCCATGTCCGATTTCCACAGAGCCATTATCAAGGGTGGAGACCGTGCCTGCGTCGATTACAGATACACCAACAGGGCAGTCTACACCAGTTTGTCATGATCAACGAGAGTTCTCCCACACAGATTTGGTTACATTCACTCAGACATTTTATATCCAGATTTGTCAGCTCCCAGTTGTCAAGAATTGAAGCCTTTACCGCAATCGATGAAGTATGGATTCCTTACGGGCAAGCATAAGATGCACCCAGTCATTATCTCAGCAGATTTTATTGTAGAACAAGAATCTCGTTTGATGGAGGTTCTTGAAAAAACCGCAAGGTGATAGGATGGAGTGTAGCTGATGTCCAGGGGATAAGTCCGGTCCTGTGCTCCCACCATATCTATCTCGAAAAGGACGCTAAGACATCGCGTGAGTTCCAGCGACAACTGAACCATAATATTTGAGAGGTTGTCATGAAGGAGATTTCGAAATGGTGGAGCACCGATTTTATCTACCCCATCTCCGACTCCAAGTGGGTTAGTTCATTACAAGTAGTGCCAAATAAGACGGTCATCACTATAGTTGTGAGCGAATCCGGAGAATAGATAACTACCTGTATACCCACTTCATCGAGGGTCTGTGTGGACTACAGACGATTGAATCATGACACCAAAAAGGATCATTTCCCGCTGCCTTTTATTGATCAGATTATAGAGAGGCTAGATGGGAAGAGTCATTAATTCTTTCTTGATAGATACTCCGGCTACAATCAGGTGACCATTGTGCTTGAAGACAAGGATAAGACTACATTCACCTGTGTATTTGGGACTTATGCTTTCATACGGATGCCCTTTGGTCTATGTAATGCCACGGCAACATTCCAAAGGTGAATGTTGTCTATCTTTTCGGACATGGTGGGTGACTGTTTAGAGGTCTTCATGTATGACTTTTTGGTCTATGGTTATGGGTCTGATGCTTGTCTTGACTACCTAGACCGCGTCCTTCAGCATTGCATCGAGGTTCACCATGTTTTATCCTGGGAGAAGAGTCACTTCATTATGACTCAAGAGATGGTGCTTGGTCAAATAATCTCCAACAAGGGCATGTAGGTTGATCCTGACAAGGTGGATATCATCAGGAAACTCAATCCACCATCCAACATGCGACAGTTACGGTCTTTTCTGTGTCATGTAAGTTTCTACCAATGATTCATTCATGATTTCAGCAGGATTGCCTGACCGTTGACTGATTTGCTGACCAAAGACACCAAGTTCATTGTAGATGATTAGTGTCTTGCGTCATTTGAGACTCTTAAGAGTCTAGTTGTTGAGGCTCCTGTCCTTCAGCCACTTGATTGGTCTCTACCATTAGAGATTATGATGGATGCCTCCGATTTTGCGGTAGGGGTTGTGCTAGGATAGAGGAGGGATGGAGTACCTTTTTCCATTCACTACATTAGTCGTACATTGGATGTCGTGCAGCGAAACTACACTGTCACTAAGAAAGAGATGCTGGTCGTATTTTTTGCCTTGGAGAAGTTCAGATCATATATTATTGGATCCAAAGTGATTATATTTACAAATCATAACGCCAACAGATACCTCGTGGCAAAGAAGGATGCCAAAGTGAGACTGACTAGATGGATCCTTCTACTCTAGGAGTTTGATATTGAGATTAAGGATAAACCTAGAGTCAAGAATGTGGTGGCAGAACATCTCTCCTGATTAGAGCATCTTGAGGTATCTGAGTAGATTGATCCCATTTCAGAGACTTTCCCAGATGAGGTGATCCTTGCTATTGCCTCACTCCCATGGTACGCTGACATTGTGAACTATCATGTGCCAAGAAAGTTCCAGAAGGCTGGCCCACGCAGCGACTCAAGACCTTCCTTGCGAAGGTCAAGTCTTACCATTGGGAGGATCCCATCCTTTATCATGAAGGAGGGTATAATGTTTGGCGTCGATGCATTCCTCAGGAAGAGCACCACAGCTTCCTCACATACTGCCACAAGCTTGAGGCAGGAGGACATCACTCTAGGAGGAGAACAACACAGAAAGTTCTCCAATTTGGCCTATGGTATCCTACTCTCTTAATGGATTCCAATGAATTCGTGAAGAGGTGTATTGACTATCAAAGGATGGGCACTTGTGGATAGCGTGATATGATGCTGATGCAACCCATTAAATTCTATGAGGTTTTTGATGCATGAGGCATTGACTTCAAGTGTCCATTCCCTAAGAGTCATGGATTCAAGTACATTTTGTTGGTTGTTGATTCTGTGAGTCGTTTGGTTGAGGCCATACCTTCCTGAACCACACAGATGCTAGGACTGTTTGCAAATTTTTTAGGAAGAATATCATTTCATGGTTCGAGGTGCCTAAAGTATTGATATCTGATGGGGGTCTCACTTTATCAACGACAAGGTAAAGGCCCTTGCTAGCAAGTTCAGCATAAACCATCGAGTTAAAATGTCAGGTATTTCATCAAAAAGCACTATGGATGATGTCTGAAGATCTTCCCGTAGTGACAACAAGTCAGGACTAATGGCTAAGAAAGACTAGTTCTTAAGGGCCCATCTCAATATCGTCTTGATTGCATATACTTCCTGAAAGCTATCTTTCCTTGCGCTTCGATAACTATTATATATCGTCTTTGATGGGACTATAGTATCTGACTTTCTCTTCACTTAGATAAGTTTGAGTGATGCTGAGTCTAGTTCATCAAGCATCAAATCGACTTCTTCCATTCGTGATTTCCATTAGTATAGTCCTTCAATTGCTAAAGGCAAGGAGGAGGCTTTCCTTAGACCTCTTGATAAGACGTTTGGAGTGAAAGGTGCGAAGTCGGCGACTAAGGCCCCTACCACTACCTATGTACCCTATGCTTCTTCTACCCACGCTTTCTCT
Source organism: Ottelia alismoides (assembly GCA_037367405.1). Classification (NCBI taxonomy): domain Eukaryota; kingdom Viridiplantae; phylum Streptophyta; class Magnoliopsida; order Alismatales; family Hydrocharitaceae; genus Ottelia; species Ottelia alismoides. The sequence goes on along the minus strand of JAZKJV010010768.1, from coordinate 173,008 downwards.
GTCTAGATACAATAGTAGCTTGACCTTATAGTAGTTTGAAACTTGGTCGAATGGTCTACACATGCTCTAACTTCTAATTGTAAAAAGAGAAGGAGGTGCAGTGTCATGGATGACTAGGAAGGAGATTTAGATGGAGTGGGACATACCTCCTGAAGGATATTGTGAATCCTTAAGCGCATCACGGAAGCGTGTTGATCGCATCGTATGCGATCGGAGCAACTAGTCGTACTAGATGCTAGATGCAGCGGAAATTAAAAAATTTAATTATAAAGATGAAACCACATGATCACGAGAACACTTCTCGGATCGTTTCATCAAACCACAAAGTACAAGGAATACCTCTTGAAGCGTGGTTGTGATCGTGAGATCCCAAAGTAGAGATCCTCCTATCTTAAGTCCGACCCACGGAGAATGCGCTTGCGGGCACGATGATGAGTCGCGTCCTTCCGGCAATCCTTGACGAAGATCCAAGCGTCGAAGGCGAAGCAAGATGCTCTCCTCTTCAATATGCAAAGTGGACGGCCACTTGGATATTAAGAGAGAGACCACACGAGAATTAGAGAGAGAGAGAATAGTAGTCTTCTACAACTCTAGATGATGTACCTTCGAAAGGCTACCCTAGCCCTCCTTTTATACTAGTTTAGGATCCAATGGATCTCAATCCATGGGACACATGGATCCAAGGGCTATGCTTGGACCATGATAAATCAATGTCTAGGATTGTTGTTGGTTAAAACCAACAACATCAATTTAAATATTAATTAACTAAGAGATAATATGATAAATGAAATGGAGCTAACCAACCTCCTAAAAAGGGGGGGGGGCGTCACCCATGAACAATTCATGGGTGACGCCACCCATGGAGGTGGTTTTCTCTATTTTATTTATCACATTTTTTCTTAATTAATTACAATAAATATTCACCAAATTAATTCCAAATTAATTTGTGAATATTTCAATCTTGCCATTGAATATTGTGTGAATTATATTCACAACCCAAACTAGTTAGTAAATTGCATTTTCAATTAATTAACAAATGTGAATACAATCCACATTATTAATTAACAAATGCTATTTACATAAATTCTCTCTCTTATATATGTATATTATAAATCATATTTATAACACACATATATCATGGATAGTGTTATCCACATTCTCTTAATCCTTGATAATTAAATCTCATTTAATTATCTTAGATAATCATTTTCACAATATGAATCATATTCATATTTAAGCTTGATAATTAAATCACATTTAATCATCAAGTCCTTGTTTGGATATATAATCAAAAAGAATTATTCTTGAACCCTTTCAAGAATAATGTGCTTTCTCCGCAGATACTTGGAGATAAGGACAGGGCAATTGTATTATTCCATGTATAGTGACTTGGATGTTGAGATATTATCTCAAATCCAGATCGAACGAACCTCCCACAGATGCTTGATTAAATCAAGACCGCAAATCCAATCTTCTCATTGAATCTGAATCCCATTCAGACCAATGTCCAACACTTGGACTAAGATCGGATTGCTTCTCTACTGAAAGGAGTCACTAAAATCCAGACCTGTTTCATCACTCCCTCGGAATGGAAGCGTCATGGATATACAATCGTTTATGATCACATCACCCTTCAGGTATTCCCAATACCTGTACATCCTGCATACTGGAAGACCCATGATCAACCCGAAGATCAAGATCAGTTTTACACTGTCTTCTTCAGGGTTTAATCACTAAGTTTCTCAATCTTGGTCATTGGGATTTGGTATCGATCATATGCTTTCCCAAAGCATATATCATACCTTCAAATTCATGTCATGCTTCCAAAGCACGACGACCATGCATGGAATTTGATCGGTCCCAATACCTCATGAGTGAGCTCATGTCTTCCGTTTCACAAGTGAACATGTATGATCCCTTTGAGAGATCATATGCTCATATACCCTTATATGCACACCAGCTCGCCGGTGTATAGACCCTGGTTAGGTCGTCAACCTATTGGTCTGCCAAATGTACATACTCAGATATATAGCAATATATCTGTCTCCGGTCAGAGGATGCGTGCCTATGCTGTGACAGCATTCAACATAGGACTTAAGTTATCTCGATCTCGTTAGGTCAACCCATTGACCTAACTAATCTGACACCTCCGAATCACTATTCCCATGCAGAGGACCTGCATCAAGAGGTCGGTCAGATATCAGCCTATGTGAGAAAGGATTGCCATCTCCTACTTAGGCTGGAGATCTCCACATGACAATCATTTGACGGTGTTTGATGAGTCCTCCATCTAACTCCTTAGATATTCATCCAAACACCAGCCTCTATGATTCATTTAATGAAACAATAGCTATATGATCATCAAGCTGGCCATGGTACATAACCCTAATTGTACAGAGGGACCTTATAGTGCATTCATTCATATAATTTCAGAAAGGGAGTGAAACATCAATAACTTTTATTGATAAACTTAAATATTACAATAACATTTATTGTAAGAATGGTTCGCCCAGGGCTCACAAGTCTAACAATCTCCCACTAGCCCTTAGAACCATTCAGGTACAATCCGTAAACCCATACTCATTACATGCTGGTCAAAAACCTTCTGTGTCAGAGGTTTGGTAAGAGGATCAGCAATGTTGTCGGCAGAGGACACCTTGGTGATGATGATATCACCACGCTTTTGAATCTCCCGAATGATGTGGTATTTCCTTTCCACGTGCTTGCTCTTCTGATGGCACCTGGGTTCCTTTGCTTGGGCAATGGCTCCAGTGTTATCGCAGAGTAACGGGACGGGAGTATCAGAGGAAACTTCGCCAAGCTCCAAGATGAACTTGCGCAACCACACCGCCTCCTTTGCAGCATCCGATGCGGCAATGTATTCGGCTTCTGTTGTTGAATCCGCCGTAGTGTCCTGCTTCTTGCTTCTCCAGCTCACAGCACCACCGTTCAACAGGAATACAAACCCTGATGTCGACTTTCGATCATCAATGTCTGACTGGAAGTCTGAATCTGTATATCCCAAGACATGGAGATCACCATCCCCATAGACCAAGATGTAATCTTGCGTCCGTCTTAGATATTTGAATATGTTCTTTACTGCATTCCAGTGTTTCTCTCCATAGCAGGATTGGTAACGGCTTACCACTCCCACTGCATGGCAGATGTCTGGCCTAGTACACATCATGGCATACATCAAGCTTCCTACGGCTGATGCATAAGGGCATCCAGCCATGGCCTTCTTTTCCTCAACACTTTGAGGAGCCATCCCTTTGGACAGATGGATACCATGTCCTAAGGGGAGGAATCCTTTCTTCGAACTATCCATACGGAATCGTTCAAGAATCTTCTTGATGTATCCATGTTGTGATAATCCCAATATTCTCTTTTCTCGGTTTCTGAACATCTTCAGGCCTAAGATGTAAGAGGCTTCTCCAAGATCTTTCATCTCGAAGGTATGGGATAGCCAAATTTTCACACTGGTCATCATTCCTGTATCATTCTCAATGATAAGGATATCATCTCCATAAAGCACGATGAACACAATGGCGCTCCCACTAAGCTTCTTGTACACACAAGGTTCATCATGGTTTTGCACAAAATCATAACTCTTTATGGTTTCGTCAAATCTGATGTTCCAGCTACGAGAAGCTTGTTTGAGCCCATAGATGGATTTCTTCAGCTTGCATTCTTTACCGTCCTCAGCTATGAAGCCCTGGGGCTGCTCCATATAGATATCCTCCTCGAGGTATCCATTGAGGAAAGCCGTCTTGACGTCCATCTGCCAGATGTCGTAGTCAAGAGATGCAGCTATAGCCAGCAGTGTCCTGATGGACTTAAGCATGGCCACAGAAGAGAATGTCTCATCGTAGTCGATGCCTTCTCTCTGTGTGTAGCCTTTGGCCACGAGCCGTGCCTTGAAAGTCTCTACTTTCCCATCAGGTCCCCTCTTTCTCTTGAAGATCCATTTACACCCAATGGGTTTTACCCCTTTAGGTGGATCCTCTAGGGTCCATACACCATTCTTATGCATGGAGTCAATTTCTGACTTCATTGCTAGCATCCATCTATCCATGTCATGATCTGCAAGTGCTTCATCATATGAAGAAGGATCATTGTCAGTCTCACCTGACACATGGAATCCATACCTTTCAGGTGGTGCAACCACCCTCGAACCCTTCGAAGAGGTATGGGTGTTTCATCTTCATTTATTTCTTCAGTTTCTGGTTCAGGAATCTCAGAATCCTCAGGGGATTCAATGAGCTCCTCTACTTCATTCTTGTCTTGACCTTTAAGGAAATCATCCTCCAGAAATTTCACATCCCTAGAGACAAAAACCTTTTGGGTCTCAGGGTCATAAAGCTGGTATCCAATACCATCTTTAACATACCCAATGAAGTAGCACTCACGAGTGCGAGATTCTAGCTTACTTGCGTCCACATTCTTTGCATGGACCAAGCATCCCCAAACCCTCAAGTGTTTAACACTAGGTTTGGTTCCATACCAGAGCTCATGAGGAGTCTTGGTTACAGACTTGTAGGAATCTTGTTTCGGATATATATTGCAGTCTCTACTGCATATCCCCAGAAACTAAGAGGTAAATGTGCTTTACTCATCATTGAACGGACCATGTCCATGATGGTCCTGTTGCGTCTTTCAGCAACACCATTAAGTTGGGGAGTTCCAGGAGGAGTGAGATTGGAGACAATTCCACTCTCTTTAAGGTATTCCTTGAATTCATCTGAGAGGTACTCACCACCTCGGCCAGATCGAATCCGTTTAATCTTCCTGTCTGCTTGGTTCTCAACCAAAGCCTTAAACTCTTTGAACTTTTCAAAGGTTTCAGATTTATGACGTAGCAGGAAGATAAACCCATATCACGAATGGTCATCGATAAACGTCAAATAATATCGATATCCATTTCTAGTCGCGGTATTGAAGGGACCACATACATCAGTATGTATTAGGTCGAGAATACCCTCGCATCTCGTAACCTTGTTACGGAAAGGTGTTCTGGTCATTTTACCTCGAATGCAGTGTTCGCAGGTAGGTAAAGATTGAACCTGTAGAAAATCTAAAGGTCCATCCTTTATCAATCTATTGATCCTATCAACAGATAAATGACCAAGCCTGTGATGCCAAATCATGTTTGAATGATTTCCATCCTCCCTGGATCTCTTGGGGTTTTTATTATTAGTGGTAGTAACATTCATGACACATTCATCAATGCACAATTCATAGAGTCCACCATAAGTCAAAATACCATCCGCAATATATTTATCATAACGGTTTATGATTAATTTATTACAGAAAATGAAGGAATATCCATTTCTAACTAACTTAGATACAGATATTAAATTCCTTCTGACTTCAGGTACATAAAGACACTTTTTAAGTACTAGGACTCGACCACTAGATAGCGATAGTCTGCACGTCCCGATGGCGACTGCTGCAACACTTGCATCAGATCCCATCTGGATAACTATCTCCCCATGCTCCAGATTCCTAGTTTCCTGAAACAAATGCAATGAATTGCATACATGAACAGAAGCACCAGAATCTACAACCCAACTTCCTTCTCGTCCAACGAGAAAGCTAGTTTCAATGATGAAAGTAGATTTCATACCTGCTGGGGCTTTACCTTTGTCAGTGGACTTCAGGTAGTCTGGGCAGTTACGCCGCCAGTGCCCCGGCTTCTTGCAGTGGTGACAGACATCGGTCTTTTTCGATGTCATCAGTGTGGAAGCACTAGAAGATGAACCAACTCCTTGATTCTTCTTCTTTCTCTTCGAGGCTGGGCCCTTTTGAGAACCTTGCTTCCGCCCGCGCTTTCCTCTCACCTGTGCAACCATTGCACTAGCAGAGGGGTCGTCCTTCTTCATGACGTCTTCTGCAGACTTCAATGCAGCTAACAGCCTAGCGTTTGTGAAGTCACCTTTGTTCATGTGGTAAGACACAACAAAGTTGTTGAAAGACTTAGGGAGCGATAGGAGAATGAAATCAGCTTGCATTTCAGAATCCAAGTACGCTCCCAGGGTTTCCAGCTCAGAGAGGTACCCAAACATTTTGAGTACATGTTCTCTGACAGAGGTCCCTTCCTGCATCTTGCAGCGAATAAGCTCTTTCATCACATTGTAACGCTGTGTGCGGTTTATGTCACCGAACATTTCTTTCAGATTCAGCATAATCTCTTGGCAATTGTTCATTTCCACATGTTGCTTCTGAAGCACATTGGACAATGACCCAAGGATGTAACACCTTGCCAGATTATGGTCTTCATCATATTTATCATTATATGATTTATCTTCATCAGTCACAGGGTTTGCTATCTTGTCCTTGCTAAGCACGTAGGAGATGCGCTCTGCAGAGAGAACAAGATCCAAATTTCAGATCCAATCCGAATAATTTGGTCCGGTCAACTGGTTGACCTCTAGAAGCCTGCTAAGTGGGTTCATGGACTTCATTTTTTGAAATTAAGAATGCACTATATTAGAATAATTATATATTCATTTTAAGAATAATTTGATTAAGGCATTTTAAATCAAATTTGTCTTGCTAGGTCAACTTTGAAATATTATTCCCTAATTGTCTTTCAAAATAAGAGATATACTTACCGCTATATCTCAAGCAAGATCTGGGATCTCCTTTCCTATCTTTGTCACATCCCAATAATATGAGAACTTGCGACTCCGATAAAAAGAAGCGGGAACTCATTCCGCCTTTTGCAAGTCCAACTTGCATTCCCAATTCGGTCTTTAACACCCAAGCCCACCACCCCTAAGATGATGTTGACCCGTTGTTAATTGAACCAACCGTCAACAGGATTAGAACTCGCTATGCGCAATCCAATATTGCCCCAATAATATGAGGACTCGATATTGGGGTCACTACGCATACGGCCTTACTCTTTCGAGAAGCAAAGAGCCCGATCCAGATGCGCTTGCATACAGGAGCTGTCACTTCGGACAGGCGTCTCCTACATACAATCCCTGGCGACGGTAACCCTTCGCCTTGACGGGAGACCATGGATGTCACTTATGTGATCCTCCACCTCGTATTCAAATTTTGTAATTAATTATCGTGAATCATATTCACATAATTAATTCTTCCAAGGGAAATACACATCTATTCAAAATAGAGTATTTATTGGATATGATTAATTTAATCATATTAATTTAATCATTAATCCAATCATCAACAAACATGTCTTTTACTTGAATAGTAGGTATAATCTCAAAATATGTATTATTCGAATTTTAAAAAATAGAAAAATACATATTGTCTGTCTCCGGTATTATACAATCCCTACCCGCTGTCATGGCCAGTACCGACGAGAGTGGGACGGACCACATACGTTGCAACCCGCGACCCCAATGCTCTCCGACTAGGCACCACATCCGCCTCGGGAAAGGATAATACCAGATAGACCATCATGTACTTTGAGATGTTCATCGGTTTTTCAACCGAAAATTATACCATATAATATAAATAAAAACATTTTTGATTATAAGGAGATTTGCTAGACAAATCCCCGATCCTATTCAAGCAAAAGGGCTTTTCATGTAAAAGTTGTCCTACAACTATTGTAGGATAAACTATAGTTTTCATAAAAGCAATGTTTGTTGATGAAACAATGATCAAGATCTAACATCTCATCATTGTGGTTTAGGCAAGTGTCATTCAATGAAATAATTATTTCTTTAAATATTTCACAAATATTTATCACTAATTATTCCAGAAAATTAACAATTAATTTTCATCATGATGATTGAATGACATATCATAAGGTTCAAGATCAAAAATTGTTAATTTCCAGCAGTGACCCCCAATCACTAAAATTAACTTATCTTGATCAATTTAAATCCAAAAAATGCAAACTCAGTTTCCAAAGATTACCTATTTTATTTATTAAAGAACCCAAGTGATAATTCACGCATTTCAAGGCGGATTAAAACCGTAATCATCTCATTAATTACGTTCAAATCCGCAGTTCCCGCAACAGTGAATATAGTCATATTCAAAAAGCCATATCTTGAGCAAATAAAGTCCAAATTTAGTAAACTCAAGTCCTATGCTTTCCTTGTTTAATGGGGAACAAAATCCAATTGAAAATTTCGTGTTTAAACATTTTAAACAGTACAGAAAAATTCAATTAGACAGAGGTGCGAAAATTGAAATGCAGTAAAAATTTCGCAACCCTTTCAAGAACCAAATCGTCTAAGGTGTATGGATCATATCCAAAACCTTATTCGACCTATGGATCTGATACCACTTGAAGGATATTGTGAATCCTTAAGCGCATCACGGAAGCGTGTTGATCGCATCGTATGCGATCGGAGCAACTAGTCGTACTAGATGCTAGATGCAGCGGAAATTAAAAAATTTAATTATAAAGATGAAACCACATGATCACGAGAACACTTCTCAGATCGTTTCATCAAACCACAAAGTACAAGGAATACCTCTTGAAGCGTGGTTGTGATCGCAAGATCCCAAAGTAGAGATCCTCCTATCTTAAGTCCGACCCACGGAGAATGCGCTTGCGGGCACGATGATGAGTCGCGTCCTTCCGGCAATCCTTGACAAAGATCCAAGCGTCGAAGGCGAAGCAAGATGCTCTCCTCTTCAATATGCAAAGTGGACGGCCACTTGGATATTAAGAGAGAGACCACACGAGAATTAGAGAGAGAGAGAGAGAGTAGTAGTCTTCTACAACTCTAGATGATGTACATTGGAAAGGCTACCCTAGCCCTCCTTTTATACTAGTTTAGGATCCAATGGATCTCAATCCATGGGACACATGGATCCAAGGGCTATGCTTGGTCCATGATAAATCAATGGCTAGGATTGTTGTTGGTTAAAACCAACAACATCAATTTAAATATTAATTAACTAAGAGATAATATGATAAATGAAATGGAGCTAACCAACCTCCTAAAAAGGGGGGGGGGGGCGTCACCCATGAACAATTCATGGGTGACGCCACCCATGGAGGTGGTTTTCTCTATTTTATTTATCACATTTTTTCTTAATTAATTACAATAAATATTCACCAAATTAATTCCAAATTAATTTGTGAATATTTCAATCTTGCCATTGAATATTGTGTGAATTATATTCACAACCCAACTAGTTAGTAAATTGCATTTCCAATTAATTAACAAATGTGAATCCAATCCACATTATTAATTAACAAATGCTATTAAATAAATTCTCTCTCTTATATATGTATATTATAAATCATATTTATAACACACATATATCATGGATAGTGTTATCCACATTCTCTTAATCCTTGATAATTAAATCTCATTTAATTATCTTAGATAATCATTTTCACAATATGAATCATATTCATATTTAAGCTTGATAATTAAATCACATTTAATCATCAAGTCCTTGCTTGGATATTTCATCAAAAAGAATTATTCTTGAACCCTTTCAAGAATAATGTGCTTTCTCCGCAGATACTTGGAGATAAGGACAGGGCGATTGTATTATTCCATGTATAGTGACTTGGATGTTGAGATATTATCTCAAATCCAGATCGAACGAACCTCCCACAGATGCTTGATTAAATCAAGACCGCAAATCCAATCTTCTCATTGAATCTGAATCCCATTCAGACCAATGTCCAACACTTGGACTATGATCGGATTGCTTCTCTACTGAAAGGACTCACTAAAATCCAGACCTGTTTCATCACTCCCTCGGAATGGAAGCGTCATGGATATACAATCGTTTATGATCACATCACCCTTCAGGTATTCCCAATACCTGTACATCCTGCATACTGGAAGACCCATGATCAACCCGAAGATCAAGATCATTTTTACACTGTCTTCTTCAGGGTTTAATCATTAAGTTTCTCAATCTTGGTCATTGGGATTTGGTATCGATCATATGCTTTCCCAAAGCATATATCATACCTTCAAATTCATGTCATGCTTCCAAAGCACGACGACCATGCATGGAATTTGATCGGTCCCAATACCTCATGAGTGAGCTCATGTCTTCCGGTTCACAAGTGAACCTGTATGATCCCTTTGAGAGATCATATTGCTCATATACCCTTATATGCACACCAGCTCGCCGGTGTATAGACCTTGGTTAGGTCGTCAACCTATTGGTCTGCCAAATGTACATACTCAGATATATAGCAATATATCTGTCTCCGGTCAGAGGATGCGTGCCTATGCTGTGACAGCATTCAACATAGGACTTAAGTTATCTCGATCTCGTTAGGTCAACCCATTGACCTAACTAATCTGACACCTCCGAATCACTATTCCCATGCAGAGGACCTGCATCAAGAGGTCGGTCAGATATCAGCCTATATGAGAAAGGATTGCCATCTCCTACTCAGGCTGGAGATCTCCACTTAACAATCATTTGACGGTGTTTGATGAGTCCTCCATCTAACTCCTTAGATATTCATCCAAACACCAGCCTCTATGATTCATTTAATGAAACAATAGCTATATGATCATCAAGCTGGCCATGGTACATAACCCTAATTGTACAGAGGGACCTTATAGTGCATTCATTCATATAATTTCAGAAAGGGAGTGAAACATCAATAACTTTTATTGATAAACTTAAATATTACAATAATATTTATTGTAAGAATGGTTCGCCCAGGGCTCACAAGTCTAACACCTCCAACCATTGATGTATATGTACAGATCTCTGAGGGCATTCCATTTTGTCTAGGGAGCCATCGGAAAAGGGGGCATTATTTCACATAAGGGATGTGTGCTTTATCTGTGGATCAACGACTGTTGTGTAAATAGAGTGATTAGGGAGCGGGTGGATTCATGGGACCGAGCTCGTATTGTTAGAGGCAATCACGAGGGCGCAAAGAGAAGCGAAGGGCTTTTGGGTTAATCGATTCGACATCCAAGCATTCATCAACGATGATTTCTTCTCACGTAGCTGCAGTAGCATTCAAGTAATGTCATTTGATTTCACGTGTTTCAGCTTGTGCTTTTTTAAATAGCTTCGGCGAAAATAGGAAACAGTCTCTCCAATGCATAAATGGTCGTGAGTTTACGTTTTCACCATCTTTGGTCAAATCAAGACCACCACATAGACATTCATAAACAGATAAACCGTAGGTTTTCATGGATAATCCCAATTTTTGTTTAATAGTACATCCGGACGCCTATATTTGTTCAATTTCTCTCTTTCAACTTGGATTCCATGAGGTGGACCTTGTAAAGTTTTGGAATAAGTAGGAGGAATTCGTAGATCCTCTAAACGTAGAGCTCCTAGAGCCAAATACATTACCTACAATGGAAGTCAATATGTTGGTAACATAATCTTCTTCAAAAAGGTATAAATGATAAGTTACATAAGGAATATATTGATCTTCCTCCCCAGCAACATGCTCGATGTGGTAGCATTGTCCTTTGTCATGATCAAGGCTAGTTAGTCCATCAGTCCACACAGTTTTCCATGTACTAGTAGAAGATTCAGCAGCTACTGCGGCCCCAGCTTGTTCAGGTGAACTCCAGGTTGCGGAGTGATTCGGAATGCTGCCAAGATATCGGTATCTTTGTTTTCATATTTCTTCTAATAGTTTCCCCCGATTCGATCTGCATTGCAAAATGCAGCGCTCTATACATAAAAGCAAATATCCATATAAGAAAATGAAGAAATTAGCTCGTAAAATCAAAATTAGATATATAAATGCAATTATATACTTAATTCAAAAAAGTAATTCTATACGAAAATTTGAGTTGTCACTCCATATCATCCTCATACCAATGGTCTTACTGAAGTATCGAATAGGGAAATCAAGACGATATTGCAGAAGGTAGTCTGCCCATACAGAAAGGATTGGTCACAGCTTTTGGACTCGGTCTTGTGGGCATATCGGACTTCCTTCAAGACTCCTTTGGGTACATCTCCCTTTCATCTCATTTATGGCAAGCCATTCCAATTACCAATTGTGATTAAGCATAAGTCACTATGGGATGTCACAGATATATTATTGAATCCAGTGAGTATAGGAGATCAAAGGAAGGCAAAATTGGCAGCCATGGAGGAGCTTAGAGATACAGCCTTTTTGAGCAGCCTACATTACAAGGAGCGAGTGAAGATATGGCATGATTCTCATATTAGCCATAAGTAGTTTGAGCCAGATTTGGGAGTATGGTTGTTTGATGCTAGGCTTAGATTATTTCTGGGGAAATTGCAGAGCAAATGGAAGGGACCATACCTGGTCCGAAAGGTGCATGACAACGGGAGTATAGACATATCTGAGATATCATCTGATTCCACCTTTCGTGTTAACGGTTAGCGCCTCAAACGATATCTAGATCATGAGCCACTAGTCGTTGACATCACCTCGATTCATTTTTTATGAGATGTGGTCTTTGACTCACGTCAGATGCATCTCATGCCTGATTATCACTGTCTTCCGCATTGTATAAATCCATATCTTCATATCATCTCATTCTTTAGCCTAACACCCCATATGCATCTTGTGATTATGCTATACTTAGGGTGTACTTTACCCTAAGTACTTGATTATTCTTTTGATTCTTTTACCTCTGTTTTGCTTCCTATACTTAGGGATATTTTACCCTAAGTATAGGGGAGGTAGACTATGTACATTCCATCACTCAATTTTTCCTTTGTGTATAGTCTTCTATACTTTGGATTACTTAATCCTATGTATAGGGGGAACAACCGAGCCCTCTTCATTCTATTATTGGATTCGTCATTGTAGTATAGCATTCTTTTTTGCTGCTCTATAATAAGAACGAGTTATGTCTTCTTCTTCATAGCTCTTGATTCACTCTGAGGACATCGTTCGAGCTAAGTATAAGGGGGTGTCGTATATATTACAAATATACTTCAGCCATAACTCATACTTTGTGTGAATATGTTAATAAATAAAATGGTTAACTTCATAAAAATTTTAAAATTTTTCTTGTACATAAAATTATTTCTTGCACATACATAGCTATTTATAGAAATTATTTTTGTACAAATGTTTGTAAAAATGTTTTGATTGTAAAAAGTGTGAGCATTTTGATATCAAAACTATGTATATAGTACGAAATTTTTGTAAAAATGTTTGAAAAACAAAAGTTTGCAAAAACTCTTGTGTAAATTTGTGTAATAGTTTGCGAACTTCTGCATCCATGTACACATTCAAACATTTTTTCAAAAAAAATTCATATTTTCAAAGATTTTGCATAAAAAGATTTTTGTATATACTTATACATTCTTCTGAATCATGATTGACATTTAAACTATCCTGGAATTAAATTGGAAAATGGGGCTTGGTTAAGACCTTAATCCCCTTAATTCTAAGAAGAACCTTATGGGATTTAGGGTTGAGACTCTTCAAGTCCATTGATGACTAAATTCTTTGAGTCCACTAGGCAATGATCACATGTCATCTTGATGAGCCTAAGTAGAACACTTAACAACACACAAATGACTCTCACAGATAATGGCTTTACTTGCACAAGTACCTTACACATAGCTCTCTACGGATGAGCTGGTGAGGATGCAGTTCCCATTGGCTTGTGGTAGCATATGAGGGTAGGACTTCTAAGCGGTACCTCTCGTCCTCTTCTAGTGAAGGAAGTGCATCTCAACTTGATCTGGTGGTGTTGAGGTCTAAAGACAGGAGTTGTGGCTTGCAATAAAGCTTCAAAAGAGATATAGTCTAGAGCTCAGGAGGAAAAAGTCCTTATGTATATATGTTGCACCATGTAGATATATTGTACATAAGCACATCGAAAAAAAAGTGCAAAAGCAAGAAAAACTCCAAAAAATTGGAAAGGCATGATTGAGAATAAAATGCCTGCCGGAATGTATATAGCCAAATAAAACAAAGCTTATGTTACCCATTCCATCTCATGAAGCTTGCAGTAGGGAGACTTCTAGTTGGGCTCCCAAGGATACATTGCTACACTGGTCATGGTCCATTCTCTTCTTTCCCCTCTTCTTGAGTTAGTTGTACTTGAACTTAGAAGCGAATACCCCGCTCCTTGAGGAAAGAGCTGCTGGACTAAGGAATTAGAGTTACCTTGTTAAGGGGGTTGTTTCTTTGTCATTTATGAGGTGGGGAGCTACATATCACATACACCGTACAAGAAAAGATTCATGGTCATTAGAGTTTGTGTATGTAGACTTCTTCTGATCTGGATTATTGAGGAGTCTTGAGTCTTAAACCTAGATCCAAATAAATTTCCGACAAATCATTAATCCAAAGGCCTGACTGAGCTCCATACTTCAATTTAACGAAGACAAGTTTAATAATCAACCTCGATTGTCCTACTTTTTCTTTCCTTTTTCTTTTCACTTCTTTTTCAAATAAGTGTTTGCTAAGGGACTAGCAAAGGCAAAGTATATGGGGGTGATGAATCCCTGATCATCACACTTCGTTCTTTTACTTTACCTGATTATCATGCCAAAGCATCATGTAAATAGATGTAAATACAACAAGTTAGCATCATGCATGCTTGTGTTAAATGTACATAATAATCATGCATTAGTGCAAAAATAAAAGAACAAAGAAAAAAGAAAAAGGATGGAGGTATTTAGAAAAAGTACAGAGTGACCCGAACCCCAAGAGAGGGCCAAGCAGTGGCCTGATCCCCAAATAAAATAAGTAGAGAGAGATAGGGCCCACTCTATATTGTACATATCATCATAAGTGTAAAAAAACAATTATTTTTGGAAAATAAAAAATAAAATACTTTTTTACATCCTTATATATAGTTATAAAAATAAAATAAAATAAAAATCAGGAAAATAAAAACAAAAAATAATTCTCTATCCCTTGTGCATAATACATGTATATATGTTTCCTTATCCATATATTACACACCTATAAATAAATAACAAAAATACAATAAAAATTGTATTATACTCCAAAAATTATTTAGTAAATAAATAAAATACAAATTTTGGGTTTTGTGAAAAAATACCAAAATAAAAATAATTGTTCAAAATACATAAGTATATTAGACATGTATATAATACTCTATATTGTATATAGACTAATTTATTTTTCAAAAAAAATAAATACAAATAATCGAAACATAGTTTGAAAAATAATAAATATTTTCTTATTTTATACACTTTTTGATTTAAAATCATTTACTATTTTAATTTAATTTGTAAATATTTTTATAAATCATATTTCCTGATTGGTCCACATCAGGTCGTTGACCCCGGTCAACCCCCTCTTCCCAGGCTTGATCCATCCCGACCTTTTCGCTAGACCATTTTCTCCGATTTTTCCAAGGAAGTCTATGCAACCCCTCGCCCCAATTCTTCTCCCTTGGACTCTCTTAGGATCTAGGACCCTCACGGATCCCTAGGAAGGCACGGATTTTTCTTGGTTCTCGTGCCCTTGCCTGATTCCTCCAACCTCCTTGGAATGCTATAAAGCTTCTCATCGCCTCCCAGGATCAGCAGCTCGTGGCTCGCTCCCATTTCTAACCCTAACCGCCTCCAGCTGAGTGACAGCTGCTCGGAGCACCGCTTGGCGCTCGATTTGGTGCAGTAGAGCCGACGCTCAACCTTCGTGGCCGGACCTCCGCCATGAGTAACCTCCCCCGCCTTACACAGCAAGGTCGGGGTCATCACCCCGACATTCATCCTCACCTAGAGATTAGGATCCCTTTTATCCTTCTCATTTCATAGTTTGATCAGATCTTTCCATTTCGCATCGCCGCATGTTCACCTGCTCCCACCATCTTGTCGGAGCCCCATTACCCACTTCCAGCTGCTTCGGTTGACCCACACACTCACCTCCCATATCGCTCCGCAACCTGATTACCCTTATCCGCGACCATCAGGTCGAGATTAGTGCCTAGATCTCCCTTACCGCCTTCTCCCGAGATGAACCTTCGCCTCCCTCCTCTTCTTTGTTGTTTATCTCTAATAACGTGGACCAGAGTATACCCCTGAGTCCTAAATTCCATTTGCAGACATATACATGCATTGAGGACCCCCGTTTCCACCCATCAGAGGGTCGCTGGAGCATCTCCTGGCCACCTTTGTTGCCACGCTCATTCGGTCGGTGGCTTCTCCATCGGACCTGCTCAGTCGATGCGGAAGACTCCCATGATCACACATGTACCTTCCGATCGTCCATCGGAGCTAAGGATCCTCTCCTTGGCTCCGGTGAAGTTTGCCCCAGTGTTGTTCGTCCAAGCTACTCCAACACCGTTGGATTAACCCTGCACCTCAAGATCGCATCAGGACCGCCGACACCACAACCTTTTCAAAACGTTCATTTTCAGATCTGGCACATCTGCGCCCCACATCCCAAACCAATTCTGGAGCGTCATATCTGAAATTTACAGCGGATCAAAGCCGTACGATCACGCCTTCACCAGCGGCTTCCACGTGTCCTCACATGCCCGTCACGTGCTTCGAGGGTATATTTCTCTTTTCCCCCACACTTTTTATGATTTATATTTTAGTCTGTAAATAAAAGTTCTAGTTGGAACTATTTACACTTTAGTCCCTAGAGTTTCTGATATTTGAGTTTTAGTCATCCTTGCCTGTAGACACGTGTCGTACCGCGTGTACTGTAGTGTTTTTGCATGTTTGGCCCTGGATAATTTTATGTTAATGTTGGAATGAGAAGTTTGTTCAATTTGCATTTATGCCCCTGTGAACATTGTATTATGCATGCGTTGGAATTGATTGGAGATTTTACAGAGACACCATTAGACTTTTTATGTTTGTTATTGTTTAGTCCGGAGACTTAAACTATTTGCATTTAGGTCTCTATGACCTGTGTGTCTTGTTTTTTATTGAACAAATATCAAATCTACTCCAAAAATTCCCAAGAAATTATCAGTAGCTTTTGCTACTGAGTAATATTTTGGTGATTTTTGTGATGCAATTTGATTTTATTTGCTATTTTTTAAAAATCAAAAACCAAAAAAGTATGTCTATCTATCTTAGAAAGTCCATAAAAAAATAAAAATTATCATAAAAATTATACATAAATTCATGTGTGCTTGTTGTGCCTTGTTTTAATTTCAACAGCATTTTCGCTTCATTATCTTTTATAAAAACCCCAAAATTGCATAAGACCTAAAATCTTATAAAAATCATAAAAAATCTACAAAAATAAAAAAATGTGTTTTTAATTTTTGTAGTTAGCTCTTTTTATATATTTTGTCATAAAATTACAATCGGGACCTTTAGGACACTTCAGATATTTTAAAGTTGCCTTCTAGTCTAGTTTGTACACTATTTTGAGATTTTGACTTTATTTCATTTTTATAAAATTGTATAAAAATTCGAGAAACTTAGAAAAACACCAAAAAATATTCACATCTTTTAAAAACAGAAAAACATTCATACTTAGCATTTTTGAGTATTTTTAGTCATAATAAAATTGTTGCATTGTTATTCCATTTGTCTTTTATTCTATTTCCTTATTAGAAAATATAAAAAAATTGTAAATTAAAAACCACCAAAAATATGTCTTTTCATTCCTGATTTCTCGACTACTTCGTAGGCTTAGCCCATGCTCCTTGTGTTCGACATTGGAGCTAAACCATGTTAAATAAATAGCGAGACCGCTTCTTTGTGCTTGATTGCTTCCATTGGTGGTCTAGATTTTTATTGTTGAGTTCAGCTCAGGTGATTGAGGTCGCAACGGCCATTGACATCACATAGCCTCGATCGCTCAACCGCTCATCTCCACCCTTTTTCTACAACTAAGGTACTAGTTTAGAGGCCAGCACAACTATATGTTCACTTTACAACACCTGATCTAGGGTCTTTTGCCTTTATTGAGATCGGAGATATGGCCAACAACGAAGGACATATTGATGAGCATCCAAAAGGATCAAAATTCGTATTGGACCAAGCTGCCATCAATAACACATTACTTGCTTCACTAGAGACCATGCAACGTCAGATTCGAGACCAGGTAGTGTTCATGGCAGAAGTGAGAAGAGAATTCACGTAGATGACAACCGGTAGAGAGGAACCACAGAGACCAACAACCAGTGGAGAGATTCACAGAGTTGAGGGAGAAGATGGACGTAGGGACAAGTCATACAAGCCAACCAAACCAATGTGTACGATGAGGCAGTTGCACAATCCTAGTGCAACCCTCACCCACAGATGGATCCAGCTACCAAGATTCTTAGCGACTTCAAGCTTCACCCTTAGACCATTCAGCTACTACCCAAGTTCCATGGGATAGCCATCGAAGAGTCACATCTCCATTTGTAGGAATTTGAGATGATATGCAGCATCTTCCACGACAGATTTGTGGACGAGGACACGATCAAGCTGATCACCTTTTCGTTCTCCTTGGTTGACAGAGAGGCCTACTGGCTGAATCACCTAGGGAAGGTGGTCACTACTTGGGAGCAATTCCAGACCGAGTACTTGAACAAGTACTATCCTTTCGGTCAGACCAATGTAGCGAGACTGATGATTATCAACTTCACCATGATCCCAAATGAACAATTCCATGAATCCTGGGATCGATTCATAGCTCATCGACAGTTATCCCTACCATGAGATCAGCAAGCCCAACCTCGTCCAGATTTTATTTTGTGGGCTGACATTTGAGATGTAGGGGCTTTTGAATTCCTCGTACGGAGGTTCCTACTTTGCCAAGGCTGAAGACCAGATCTGGGCCATCTATAAGGAGATGGCAGAGAACTACACGGTGATGTCCCAGACCTGTGTTATAGTCAGGGGAAGCCTCTCCCACAAGCAGTTTCATATAAGAGGATTGCATGTGTTGATGCTAGTCCCTCCACTTCTTCGTCATCAGCAACACTCGTTGACTCTTCAGCTGTTGACATGAGCATTATAAGACAGGAGTTGGACCGGATAGATATTATAGAGATGAAGTAGTGCCAGGGCATGGAAAAGCTCAACAAGATCGATGAGCTTGCCCAAATGTTGGGTGACCTGAAGACCCAGATCATGTATCTCTAAGAGGCACATACAACCTCTTAGCCCCGTCTCAGGTCATGGAATGATCCAGGAAGCACCTCCACCCAACCCTCTACCTCATATTGCCAGGTTCACCACATCTAGGTAGAGCCAGTCCAACATCACCACTTCCCAGTAGTAGCCTCCAACTCAAGCAGGGCAAGGCGAATAGTCTTAACAACCCAGTACGCCCATCAGCTGCAACACCAGCAGCAGGGTCCTCATCCCCACTACCAGGGACAACAGTGGAGGTAGCAGCAACCTCATTCCATGTACATCCCGCCTCCTCTTCAACTGCAGCAGCAACATACTCGGCCTCGTTTCCAACGAGGCAACCCGTTTAGTTCTCATGCACTAGTATATGAGAACTCGACCCTTGATGACCTCGCCCGCTTGTTATCTGATCAGCAAGCCTCCTTCCGTTGAGAATTGGATGAGTTCTGATAGGAGATGAGAGAAATAATAAAGGGTATGGCTGCTATACCCGCTCAGATTGAACCCACCCGAACAATCTGAAGAGGAAATCTGAGCATGTATAATTTATAGAGACCACCACTCCTAGTGATATTATGGATGATACTTATTCTATAATTGATGCTGATTTTGTGACACTTAGGCATGGTAGGAAGCCAACCAGTGGTGACTCGTCTAAGCAACATCACGATGCAGATTCCAGGGTGCCCGATGAAGATGGAAGTGGTGTTGATGTCTCTTATCATGACAATGATGATGGTGGTGCTGACGCCACCAAGGATGTTCATCCAGATGACGGCACTGAGTTCGTCATATTACTAGTTGCATACGGTGGTGTTGAGGCCACCACGATTCCAGATGCTAGGTTAGAGTGCGGTGCTGATGCTGCAAGTTCATATGTTTTCGGTGGCACCACCAAATTACCTTCTGTTGAGTTATCATGTTCTGTACCTCAGGACACTTATAGCAAAATAAAAATGGAAAAACAACAAAAATAAAAAATATGAATAAAGGAAAGGTTTCTGTATCACCTATGAGTCCACCTATGTTGCATGATGATCTTTGCATAGATTCAAGTCTATTGAAAGCACAAGAACCTACTCCTTACCATCATCTCTCTGGAGAGGGTCTCTCCATCCCCTTCCCTCATGCATTCCGCTCATGAAAGGGGACGAAAATAGAAAATCCAAAAATTAAGAACCATATAGAGTTCAACGAGCAGATGATAGACATATTCCAGATAAAGTTGGAACTACAAGAGGCACTTGAGCACATACCCTCTCTTCCAGAAGAATTTGAGAGAAAAGACAACCATCCATAAGAAGAAGAGGAATCACAATGCAGAGATCCATGTGCTTACTCGTGTCACCAATTTTGTTATTCAAAACCGATTGCTAGCCAAGAGATCTAAAAAATGAGTTCCTTATGTTAGATGCCACATTCATGAGCAGCGGTTCGATCATACTCTATTAGGTAGTAGTTCCTCTATTAACCTCCTCCCAACTGCCTTACCCGACCAATTCGAGTTTGTCCCTCTTAGATAGAGCGTGACAGTTCTTCAGTTTGCAAATAGATCTATCAAGAGGTCGAAGGGGTTA
Organism: Ottelia alismoides; assembly: GCA_037367405.1. NCBI lineage: Eukaryota > Viridiplantae > Streptophyta > Magnoliopsida > Alismatales > Hydrocharitaceae > Ottelia > Ottelia alismoides. The sequence goes on along the minus strand of JAZKJV010010768.1, from coordinate 152,483 downwards.
CTAAAGGACGTTGTCTTCATAATTCAGGTCCTGAAATTATCAGTGGACTTGTTGTAATGTACATTGAGATCCCTGAATCTGTGATCGATACACCCATCATCTTAGGATGACTTTCTTGATTACATCTAAGGCAATGTCTGATCATGTCGAGGGAAAAAGTGTACAAATAAAGACGATCAAGGATACTACGACCAGAGATTCAGATTGCTCAGAGTAGACTACCAACTCAGAGCAATTGATAGAGGTAGAGCTAGACATCCACACAGAGTGTGATTTTGTGGTTACAGACGATAAAGCAGATTGGGCAAATCCTATATCATGAGCCCTTGTCACACTTTCAGACCCTACAGAGTTACAGATTACAATTTATGAGAGTTCCGAGAACACACTCATGGAGAAGGACACCTTAAAGGTTGATGCTCGGATTCAGGATAGCGAGGTAGATTTTATTTCATATGATTTAGATTCAGATCCCTCAAACACAGACAACGATTTTGATAGGTAGAATTTCGATGAATATTGACATCATTTGTGAGTATAGATCCCACAACTAGGATGGAGAGCAATCCATGTCAGTTGATAGATATACTAGCAGGGCCGTCTTCGTTGGATTCAAGGATTCGACGAGAGTTCTCACATACAAATCTGGTAGCCTTCACGAAGACTTTTTAGAAGCCAGATTTGTCAGCTCCCACTTATCAAGAATTGAAGACATTACCGTAGAGCATGGAGTACAGATTCCTTCCGGGTGAGCAACATATGTTCTTAGTCATTATCACAAGATTTGACTGAAGACCAGAAATTTCATTTGATGGAGGTTCTTGAAAAATACTGCAAGGCGATAAGATGGAGTTAGATGATATCCAAAGGATAAGTCTGGCCCTCTGCTCCCACCACATCTATCTTGAAAAGGATGCCAATCCATGGCGTGAGTTCTAGCAAAGGCTGAACTCGAATCTTCGAGATCTTCTCATGAAAATAATATCGAAGTGTTGGAGCACCGATTTTATCTACCCCATCTCTAACTCCAAGTGGGTTAGTCCATTGCATGTGGTACCCAAGAAGATGGGTGTCACTACAATTGTGCACGAGTCGGGAGAGGAGATAGCTATATGAGTACCCTCTTCTTGGAGGGTTTGTTTGGACTATAGATGATTGAATCAGGCCACCGAAAAGGATCATTTCCTGCTGCCATTTATTGATCAGATTGTCGAGAGGCTAGCTGGGAAGAGTCACTACTGCTTTTTTGATGGGTACTCAGGATACAATCAAGTGGCTATAGCACCCGAAGACCAGGAGACAATGATGTTCACATGTCCATTCGGAACGTATGATTTCAGACGAATGCTCTTTGGTTTATGTATTGCCCCGACTACATTCCAAAGGTGCATGTTTTCCATCTTATCAGACATGGTGGGTGAATGTTTAGAGGTCTTCATGGATGACTTTTCGTTCTATGGCAATGGGTTTGATGCTTGCCTTGAATGCCTAGATCGAGTACTTTAGCATTGCAATGAGATCAACATTGTTCTATCTTGGGAGAAGATTCATTTCATGATGACTCAGGGGACAGTCCTTGGACACATCATTTCCAACAAGGGCATGGAGGTCGATCCGACCAAGGTGGACAACATCAAGAAACTCAATCCACCGTCCAATTCACGATAACTGTGGTATTTTCTGGCATATGTCAGTTTCTACCGACGGTTTATACAGGACTTCAGTCATATTGCCCGACCGCTCACTGATTTGTTAATGAAAGACATAAAGTTCATTATATATGATAAGTATCTTGCATCATTCGAGACTCTCAAGTGATTAGTTGTGTAGGCTCTTGTTCTTCAACCACCTAATTGGTCTCTCCCATTCGAGATCATGACGGACACTTCTGATTTTGCCATATGGGTTGTGCTTGTACAAAGGAGGGATGGATTTCCATTTGTCATTCACTATGCTATCTAGACTTTGGATGTCGCTTAACAGAACTATACCATGACTGATAAGGAGATGCAAGCTGTAGTGTTTGCTTTGATTAAGTTTCGATCTTACATTCTTGATTCTAGAGTGACTATCTATACAGATCACACTGCCATCTGATACCTCATGGCTAAGAAGGATTCCAAAGCCAGATTTACCAGATGGATCCTTCTACTCTATGAGTTTGATATAGAGATTAAGGATAAATCTAGAATCAAGAATGTGGTGGAGGATCACCTCTCTCAATAGAGCATCTTGGGGATTCAAAGCAGACCACACCTATTACAGAGACCTTCCCAGATGAGGTGATTCTTGCTATCAACTCGCTTACGTGGTACACTGATGTTGTGAACTATCTTGTTACCAAGAAAGTTCCACAAGGTTGGCCCAAGCAACAACTTGAGACCATTCTGGAGAAGGCCAAGTCGTACCGTTGGGAGGATCCCACTATTGGACATATGAGTCGACGACGAGCCATTATGCAATAAATGTTATTGCAAATATCATTCCCTGATCTGAAATGAAGAATAAATAATTTGCATAATAGGTCCCTCTGTACAATTAGGGTTATGTACCATGGCTATCTTAATGATCATACAACAGTTGATTCAATTATTGAATCATAGAGGCTGGTACTTGGATGAATATCTAAAGAGATAGATTGAGGACTCATCAAGCACCGTCAAATGATTGTTAAGATGTGATCTCCAGCCTGAGTAGGAGATGGCAATCCTTTCTTACATTGGCTGATATCTAACCGACCTCTTGATGCAGGTCCTCTGCATATGAATAGAGATTGGGAGGTGTCAGATTAGTTAGGTCAATGGGTTGACGTAACGAGATCGTGATAACCTAAGTCTTATGTTGAATGTTGTCAAGGCATATGCATGCATCCTCTGACCGGAGACAGATGTGTTACTATATGTCTGAATGTGTACATTTGGCAGACCAATAGGTTGATGACCTAACCAAGGTCTATACACCGGCGCGTTGGTGTGCATGTAAGGGCATATGAGTAATACGATCTCTCAAAGGTATCATACCGGTTCACTACTGAACCGGAAGACATGAGCTCACTCATGAGATATTGGGAAGAATCAAATTCCGTGCACGGTCATCTCACTTTGGAAGCTTGACTGAATTTGTAGGTTTGATATATACTTTTGGAAAGTATATGATCAAGACCTAGGTATGATATATGCTTTTGGAAAGTATATGATCGATACCAAATCCCAATGATCAAATGAGAAACATAGTGATCAAACCCTGAAGATGACAGTATAAAATTGATCTTGATCTTCGGGTTGACCATGGGTCTTCCAGTATGCAGGATGTACATATACTGGGAATACCTGAGGATGATGTGATCATAAACGATTGTATATCCATGATGCTTCCATTCCAAGGGAGTGATGAAACAGGTCTGGATTTTAGTGACTCCTTCCAGTAGAGAAGCAATCTGTTCTTAGTCCAAGTGTTGGACATTGGTCTGAATGAGATTCAGATTCAATGAGAAGATTAGATTTGCGGTCTTGATTTAATCAAGCATCTGTGGGACGTCCGTAAGATCTGAATTTGAGATGAGATCTCAACATCCAAGTCACTATACGTGGAATAATGCAATCGCCCTATCCTTATCTCCAAGTATCTACAGAGAAAGCACATTATTCTTGAAAGGGTTCGAGAATAATTCATTTGATGAAATTCATATCCAAGCAAGAAGAACTTGATGATTAAATGAGATTTAATCATCAAGATTAATATGAATATGATTCATATTGCGAGAATGATTATCCAAGATAATTAAATGGGATTTAATTATCAAGGATTAGAGGATGTGGATATTATTATCCATAATATTTGTGTATTGTAAATATGATTTATAATATACATATATTCAAGAGAGAGAAATTTAGAAAATAATATTGGTTAATTATTAAATGTGGATTGGATTCACATTTGTTAATTAACTGGAAATGTCATTTACAAATTAGTTTGGGATGTGAATATGATTCACATAATTTTCAATGGCAGGATTGAAATATTCACAATTTAATTTGGAATTAATTTGGTGGATATTTTTTTTATAATTGAGAGATAATGTAATATAATAAAAGGGAGAAATAAAGCCATCAATTTTGAGGTGGCATCACCCATGAAAAATTCATGGGTGACGCCCCTTGTTTTTAGGAGGCTATATTAACTCCATTTTATTATCTTGATTAATCTCTTGATAATTTATTTATGTTAAATTAAAATGTGTTGATAATGTTGCAACATATATTTAATTTAATTATAAATAAATGTTGTTGGTTTTAACCAACAATAATTATAGTCATTGATTTTACATGGACCACGCCTGGCCGTTGGATCCATGTGTCCCATGGATTGAGATCCATTGGATCCTAAACTAATATAAAAGGAGGGCTAGGGTAGCCTTCCAAGGTACATGATTAAGAGTTGTACAAGGTTACAACTCTCTCTCTCTCTCATATTCTCGCCCTCTCTCTTTCTCTCCTCCAAAAGATGGCTGTCCATCTTGTGTTGAGAAAGGAGAGACTCTCGGCTTCTTCTTCGATGACTCGAAGATCTCCTTCTGCTTTGAAGTTTCTTACTCTAAAGGAAGATGACGGATTTCGTTTGACGAAATCAGGGGATCCATTGCTTGGATCTTCATCGAGGATTGCGGGACGGACGCGACTCATCATCGTGCCCGCGAGTGCGTTCTTCGTGGATCGGACTTGAGACAGGAGGATCTCTACTTTGGGATCTCACGATCACAACCATGCTTCAAGAGGTATTCCTTATACTTGTGGTTTGATGAAACGATCCGAGAAGTGTTCTCGTGATCAAGTGGTTTCATCTTTAGATTTTATTTTTTTTAATTTCCGTTGCATCTAGCGACTAGTGCGACTAGCCGCCCCGATTGCATATGATGCGATCGACACGCTTCAGTGACGCACTTAAGGATTCTCAATATCCTTCAAGTGGTATCAAAGCCATGTTGAATAAGGTTTTGGATATGATCCATAGACCTTAGACGATTTGGTTCTTGAAAGGGTTGCGAAATTTTTGCTGCATTTCAATTTTCGCATCTCTGTATAATTGAATTTTTTAGGCACTGTTTAAATTATTTAAACTCGAAATTTTAAATTTAATTTTGTTCCCCATTAAATAAGGAAACCATAGGATCTGAGTTTGTGAACTTTGGACTTCATTTGCTCAAGATATGGTCTTTTGAATATGCATATATTCACTGTTGCGGGAACTGCGGATCTGAACGTGAATAATGAGATAATTACGGTTTTGATCTGCCTCGAAATGCATGAATTATCACCTGTGTTATTGAATAAATCAAATAGGCAATCTTTGGAGCTGAGTTTGCATTTTTTGGATTTAAATTGATCAAGATAAGTTAATTTTAGTGATTGGGGGTCACTGCTGGAAATTAACATTTTTTGATCATGAACCTTGTGATAAGTCATTCAATCATCACGATGAAAATTAATTGTTAATTTTCTGGAATAATTAGTGATAAATATTTGTGAAATATTTAAAGAGATAATTATTTCATTGAATGACATTTGCCTAAACCACAATGATGAGATAATAGATCTTGATCATTGGTTCATCAACAAACATTGATTTCATGAAAACCATAGTTTATCCTACAATAGTTGTAGGATAACTTTTACATGAAAAAACCCTCTTGCTTGTATAGGATTGGGGATTTGTTTAGCAAATCTCCTTATAATATAATCAAAAATGTTTTGATGTATATTATATGGTATAATTTCGGTTGAAAAACCGATGAGCATCTCAAAGTACATGATGATCTATCTGGTATTATCCTTTCCCAAGGCGGATGAGGTACCTAGTCGGAGAACACTGGGGTCGCGGGTTGCAACGTATGTGGTCTATCCCACTCTCGTCGGTATTGGCCATGACAGCGGGTAGGGACTGTATAATGCCGGAGAAAGTCAATGTGTATTTCTCTTAATTATTAAAATTCGAATAATACGTACTTTGAGAATATTCCTACTATTCAAGTAAAAGACATGTTTGTTGATTGATGATTGGATTGATGATTAATTTAATATGATTGAATTAATTATATCCAATTGACACTCTATTATGAATAGATGTGTATTTCCCTTGGAAAAATTAATTATGTGAATGTGATTCACGATAATTAATTATAAAATTTGAATATGAGGTGGAGGATCACATAAGTAACATCCATGGTCTCCCATCAAGGAGAAGGGTTTCCGTCGCCAGGGATTGTATGTAGGAGACGCCTGTCCGAAGTGACAGCTCCTGTATGCAAGCGCATCTGGATCGGGCTCTTTGCTTCTCGAAAGAGTAAGGCCGTATGCGTAGTGACCCCAATATCGAGTCCTCATATTATTGGGGCGATATTGGATTGCGCATAGCGAGTTCTAATCCTGTTGACGGTTGGTTCAATTAGCAACGAGTCAACATCATCTTAGGGGTGATGGGCCCAGGTGTTAAAGACCGAATTGGGAATGCAAGTTGGACTTGCAAGGCGGAATGAGTTCCCGCTTCTTTTTATCGGAGTCGTATTGGGATGCGACAAAGATAGGAAAGGAGATCCCAAATCTTGCTAGAGATATAATGGTAAGAATATCTCTTACATTGAAAGTAATTAAAGGAATGAACTTTCAATGTTGACAAGGCAAGACAACTTTGATATAAAAATTCCTAAATCAAAGTAAAACATGTATATATAATATATATACCCTTATGCAAGTTTCTTATTTCAAATAATCCTTCATTAAACCCACTCAATGTTATACTCAATAATAACCAGTAAAATATCATGGATTGAACTCATGATCCAGATATTGTACTTGCAATTGGACACATAATGTATGTGGTTGCAATGTGCAAGTTTCCTCAACATAATGAGGAATGACAATTAAATAAGACAATACGACATCACCTTAGGGTGTGTATCTGTAGTCTTGATCTTTCATCGAGTGTACTTTGGAAGTGACATGTCGATGATGATCGCAATTGTCAAATATTCTTTATAAAATAAAAGAAGATACTTTGTCATACATATGTGCTCTATACATTTAATCATGAATGACATGGTTCTCTGCATTATGCAGAATGGTGGCTCGAAAGAGATGATGTATTCAAAATGTTTGAATACCTACCTGAACCTAAGTCTCTAAGAGTTAAGATGTATGTAGATATGGTGAGTGTCATCATTCTACTGTCTATACTCTAGTCATTCATGAAGCTTCATGATATTCATATTGTATGAATTTAATGAAGCATGTATAAATGTTGAAATGCTCTTACATTGAATTGTTTTTAATTTAACATAAGAGATCCTTAGTCTTAAGCAATGGTTGTTTATGGATTAAGAGAGCACAGTGGAAGCATGGGTTGAACCCGAGTAAGAAGGAAAGTCAAAGAGTTGACCTACTTCTGTGACTTCCATATGACATTCAAAAAGTTGGATGAATGCCAATACTGCAATAAGTTGATGTGTTGATAGTATGACTATCAAATCTGTCTAAAATTCTTAGTGAAGGACTCAGATACAACATCAGAATAATCTACATATAATCATTGACTCTGACTTTCTTATTTCCTAAGATAAAGTCTGACAATTGTATCCCAATCTTCTAATGACATTTGCAATTGGTTGCATATATATTAGAAGATTAGAAATTTGATCTTAAGGTTTAGTAGTAATCTACATGGATATTGATGTAATTGTTGCAGCAATCTCTGTTGGATAGACTGACTTCATATTCTCAGTGGGAGAGCCCTTAGTCTTAGAGAATGTCTCTATGACCTAGATATTAGAATACCCTCATTGTTTGTTTCTAAATGTTGGAAATAAACATGAATTCTGAGATAGAACTATCGTAAAGAGTTGTGATGGATATATTTAATATAATAATCTAACACCTAGTGGACTCTACAAAATTAGAAAAATTAATGAATGGTTCATTAAGATTTCTAATACTGAATATTAAACCTTGATAGATCAATAGGAGGATGAAGATCATTTGACAATGATCTGGCATCGAGTCTTGGACATATATCTATTGATATGATCAATAGACTAATAAGAGATGAAACTTTAGAATGTCTAAAACTTCAAATCTTACATACTTGTGAATATTGTATTCAAAGTAAAATGTCCAATACACCCTTCTCTGGGAATGGTGTTAGATGTCGAGGTATTCAAGATCTCATACATATTGATGTATGTAGATCACCTATATCATAGTAAACATTATGGATATGTGATATCTATTGATGATTATGTATGATATGAGATTTCTTCTCTTCACTTGAGAAACCTTTGAAATGTTCAAAGATTTCACAATTTTGGTTTAGAACCAAAGTTTGAAGAAAGATAAAATGAATTTGATCTAACCTAGGTAGCATGTACCTGTTAGATAAAATTCAAAGAATACCTTATGAAGATATGAATATCATTTTTATCTCACTCCTCCTGATAAACCTGAACTCAATAGAGTTGTGGGGAGATACAATTGGATAATGTGTGACATGATTTGATTAATGATGAATTTTTAGCATAATTTCCTCTTAGTTTCCAGGTATATGTGTGTAGTAGAGACTACAATATATATCCTTTATAAGGTTCCATGCATGTGAGATGGAATCTAGCATTTGAGAGTGCTACTTCATTAGGAAAATAAAGGATGGTATTGGATACCTACTTTATGACCTTGCAATTCTTAAAAGATCTCATTTCTGAGAATGTGATTCTTGGAGGATTGAGAATCGAGATGAAAATGAAGTGAAGGAAATCATTTAATCTTGAGATGACAATGAGGCTCCTGAAATCATAAACCAAAAGGATAATTAAAGATGAAACATTAATACCTCTTCAAATGAGTTTGAAGATGTATTCCATGTGTCAGTTAAGTCTGAGAGTGATCGGATTTCATGTGATGAAGCTCCTGAAGATCATGACATCGAAAGATGGATATTAGCGATAAAGTCTAAAGCAGACTTCATATACAAAGTGTTGTATATGGACCCTCGAGGATCCACCTATAAGGGTTAGACCCATTAAGGTGTAAATGGATCTTCAAGAGAAGAGGGAAGCTGATGAGAAGGTAGAGACCTTCAAAGCTCGGTTCGTAGCCATGAGCTATACACCAGAAGAGAAGACATTGCTTGCAATGAGACTTGCTCTTCGGTAACCATGCTTAAAATCATCAGAATATTGCTAACCTTAGCTACACAACTTGACTATTGCATCTTCAAGATGTAAGTCAAGATTGCATTCCTCTAAGAATACCTCTCTGAGGACATTCACATGAAGTAACCCCAGGGCTTCATGGTTGAGGAAAGCAAGGTGTGCAAGCTAAAGAAACTCCATCTATGGACTCAAATAAGCTTCTTGTAGTAGGAACATCAGATTTGATGAAATCATAAGTGTTATGATAGAATCTTGATTTACCATGTGAAGCTTAGTGGGAGTGCCATTGTGTTCATCGTGCTAAATGTAGATAATATCCTAATCATTTGGAATGATATAAGGATAATAATAAATGTTTTATATTCTGGCCATTCCATACCTTGAGATATGATCTCAAAGATGCCTCTTGGATCTTCTTAGTTCTGAAGGTGTTCAGAATCAAAGAAAAGAGGGTAATGGGACTGTCACATTTGTAGTACACCATAGACATATTCCATTCTTGGAAAATCCAAGAAAGGCTTCCTTCCCTTGAGATTTGGTACTGACCTATCTAAAGGGATAGCACCTCAAAGAGTTGAGGAAGTGAATGCTATAACTGCTTGCACCTGTGCATCAGTTACAAGAAGCAAAGTGTATGCTAGATGTGTACAAAAGCCAGATATCTGCCATGCAGTGGGAGTAGTAAAGTGTTGCTAATCCTACTATGGAAAGAAAACACTTGATTGCAGTAATAACAAAATCTTCATAGATGACAAGGCTTTAGAGATAGTGATCTCTAAGTCTTATCTTCAAGAAATTAAGACTTTCAGATGGAGATCTAAAAGGTCTTAACTGCGAATACCTTAGGAGATAGAGATCTCCCGGAATAAGGGTATTCTGATAAGGATTATGGAAATACTGGTTATAGTAATTATTGAGCAATAGTGTCAAGGACATTATAACTGCTTTGACTAGATTGAGTATTGGTTACATTAGATGCAACATTCGCATTGGATGCGAGCACTGTTACCAAGGGATATGCAAGTACCGTAAAAGGACTTGGCATAGTCTTTTGGGAACAGAGTGACTAATCAGCTTACCTAGCTATTTCTAAATAGCCTATGATTGTCACATGAGTGTGGGTTTAAATGATTATCCCATTAATGGCTTTTAGGCTAGTGGGAGATTGTTGGACATATGAGCCCACGGCGAGCCATTATGCAATAAATGTTATTGCAAATATCATTCCCTGATCTGAAATGAAGAATAAATAATTTGCATAATAGGTCCCTCTGTACAATTAGGGTTATGTACTATGGCTATGTTAATGATCATACAGCTGTTGATTCAATTATTGAATCATAGAGGCTGGTGCTTGGATGAATATCTAAAGAGTTAGATTGAGGAATCATCAAGCACCGTCAAATGATTGTTAAGATGTGATCTCCAGCCTGAGTAGGAGATGGAAATCCTTTCTCACATAGGCTGATATCTGACCGACCTCTTGAGGTAGGTCCTCTGCATATGAATTGAGATTCGGAGGTGTCAGATTAGTTAGGTAAATGGGTTGACTTAACGAGATCGAGATAACCTAAGTCCTATGTTGAATTTTGTCAAGGCATAGGCACATATCCTCTGACCGGAGACAGATGTGTTACTATATGTCTGAATGTGTACATTTGGCAGACCAATAGGTTGATGACCTAACCAAGGTCTATACATCGGCGTGCTGGTGTGCATGTAAGGGCATATGAGTAATACGATCTCTCAAAGGGATCATATATGTTCACTACTAAACCGGAAGACATGAGCTCACTCATGAGATATTGGGAAGAATCAAATTCCGTGCACGGTCGTCTCTCTTTGGAAGCTTTACTGAATTTGTAGGTTTGATATATACTTTTGGAAAGTATATGATCAAGACTTAGGTATGATATATGCTTTTGGAAAGTTATGATAGATACCAAATACCAATGATTAAAAGAGAAACTTAGTGATCAAACCCTGAAGAAGACAGTGTAAAATTGATCTTGATCTTCAGGTTGACCATGGGTCTTCCAGTATGCAGGATGTACAGGTATTGGGAATACCTGAGGGTGATGTGATCATAAACGATTGTATATCCATGACGCTTCCATTCAGAGGGAGTGATGAAACAGGTCAGGATTTTAGTGACTCCTTCCAGTAGAGAAACAATCTGATATTAGTCCAAGTGTTGGACATTGGTCTGAATGAGATTCAGATTCAATGAGAAGATTAGATTTACGGTCTTGATTTAATCAAGCATCTGTGGGAGGTCCGTAAGATCTGGATTTGAGATGAGATCTCAACATCCAAGTCACTATACGTGGAATAATACAATCGCCCTGTCCTTATCTCCAAGTATCTGCGGAGAAAGCACATTATTCTTGAAAGGGTTCGAGAATAATTCATTTGATGAAATTCATAACCAAGCAAGAAGAACTTGATGATTAAATGAGATATAATCATCAAGCTTAATATGAATATGATTCATATTGTGAGAATGATTATCTAAGATAATTAAATGGGATTTGATTATCAAGGATTAGAGAGTGTGGATATTATTATCCATAATATTTGTGTATTGTAAATATGATTTATAATATACATATATTCAAGAGAGAGAAATTTAGTAAATAACAGTTGTTAATTATTAAATGTGGATTGGATTCACATTTGTTAATTAATTGGAAATGTCATTTACAAATTAGTTTGGGATGTGAACATGATTCACATAATTTTCAATGGTATGATTGAAATATTCACAAATTAATTTGGAATTAATTTTTTGGATATTTGTTTTGATAATTGAGAGATAATGTAATATAATAAAAGGGAGAAATAAAGCCACCAATTTTGAGGTGGCGTCACCCATGAAAAAGTCAAGGGTGACGCCCCTTGTTTTTAGGAGGCTATATTAACTCCATTTTATTATCTTGATTAATCTCTTAAGTAATTTATTTATATTAAATTAAAATGTGTAGATAATGTTGCAACATATATTTAATTTAATTATAAATAAATTTTGTTGGTTTTAACCAACAATAATTATAGCCATTGATTTTACATGGACCAAGCCTGGCCGTTGGATCCATGTTCCCATGGATTGATATCCATTGGATCCTAAACAAATATAAAAGGAGGGCTAGGGTATCCTTCCAAGGTACACGATTAAGGGTTGTACAAGGTTACAACTCTCTCTCTCATATTCTCGCCCTCTCTCTTTCTCTCCTCCAAAAGATGGCCGTCCATCTTGCGTTGAGAAAGGAGTGATTCTCGGCTTCTTCTTCGACGACTCGAGGATCTCCTTCTTCTTTGGAGTTTCTTACTCTAAAGGAAGATGACGGATTTCGTTTGACGAAATTAGGGGATCCATTGCTTGGATCTTCATCGAGGATTGCAGGACGGACGCGACTCATCATCGTGCCCGCAAGTGCGTTCTTCGTGGATCGGACTTGAGACAGGAGGATCTCTACTTTGGGATCTCACGATCGCAACCACGCTTCAAGAGGTATTCCTTATACTTGTGGTTTGATGAAACAATCCGAGAAGTGTTCTCGTGGTCAAGTGGTTTCATCTTTAGATTTTAAATTTTTTAATTTCTGTTGCATCTAGCGACTAGTGCGACTAGCCGCCCCGATTGCATATGATGCGATCGACATGCTTCCGTGATGCGCTTAAGGATTCTCAATATCCTTCACCCACCCTTTACCACAAGGTGGGGGTGTGTCTGGCATCAGTGTATTCCTTAGTAGGAGCACCACAACGTCCTCACCTCTTGCCACAAGCTTGAGGCAGGAGGACATCACTCTAGGAGACAAATGTCACAGAAAGTTCTCCAATCTGGCATTTTGTAGCCTACCCTCTTCAAGGATTCAAATGAATTCGTGAAGAGGAGCATTGATTGTCAGAGGATGGGAACTTGTGGACAACATGATATGATGTTAATGCAACCCATTCACTTTTGTGAGGTTTTTGACACATGGGTGACGAATCGCGAAAATGCCCCTGTTAATTTGCGTGAATTATCGTACATTTAATTTAATGTGTCTGTTCGTTGTAGGATGGCAATCAGAATCGATCAAAAAATAACCACAAGAAATTTAGTCAATTTTAATCAATGTAGTTTTATGTTAATTTTACTTGGGCAAGTCTCAAGGTGGAACTCAAGGAGGCAAAGGAACAACCTAGAATGTTGTCTATCAATGTTCATGCATGGTTTTCAAGCGGTCCCTTTTTTATTTTTAATGCAAATTTGGGATGCAAAATGCAAATGTGTCCAATTTTCAGGGACTGAAATGTAAAGATCAATCAAACGATACCCAAAAAATATGAAACTTGGCCAGTTGTTAATTATGATGAAATAAATGTACTATAATTTTTTTGGGAATTTTTGGATAGAAAATAGATATTTGATGGATTTTTTAATGCAAAAAATGCGAAATTTAATATTTATTATAATAAATATTAAATTTATTTAATTTTAAGGGATAAAGTTATCCCAGATCTATCACTAGGTGATCAATCTCAGAAAAATCCTAAACCTCAAAAATATGGGATTTAATATCTATTAAAAATTAAATATTAAAATATGTAAAATGATTTTTAGAAGGCAAATCATGCATACAAGTGCAAATATTTTCGGGCACGATGTGAAACACAATTAATTCTCGAATCGATGATTTTTCGGAAATTTTCAAAGCGATGGTTAAGTACTTATGAATTTCCAAACGTAGATGAGAAAATATATGCAATTTTATGCAATTTTTTGATAAATAAAATGATGAAAAAATGTCGTCTAAACAATAGGTAGAAGTCAGGGTTCTAATTGCAATTACAAAAAATAAAAAGAAATGTAGTAAATGGACTAATGTATAATTACCTAGATCACAATGTAGGTGACTGCAAAATTTCTAGAGGGGCACATGCGACATACGTGTCCTCTGGTCGATGGGTGCAACCTGTGAATAAGCAATCTTCCAGGGGGTTTTTGCAAAATGCTTAGCAGGTTATGTGCCAAGAAGTGACCTTTGATAGTGGGACTTGATATCAAATGAGGAATCCACAAGGTCTTTCTTCGTAAAAATCCCAAGTGGTCACGTGCTATGCACGTGACCCTTGGATGGATGACAAGCTGAAGATGTTTCCCCAACACACGTGAGTATCAACGTGGCAGATGTCTTGGGTTCTGAGCCTAGCCTTCAGCGTCGAAGGTGGAGGAGGTGCAGCTATCGATGGTCGAGGTAGGGTGGAGTAGTGGTTGGATTCAAAGCGTGGAGGAGCGGCGTCGTAGGTGGGCGGAGAATAGAGCTCCTGTTGTTGATGGCGAGGCAGAGCAGAGCAATCGGAGGAGCGTAGAGAGGAGCTCCTAGACGTGGCTCTGCTGGAGTCAATCAAGAAGGTCGATGTTTTTAGGAGTGCGTTGATGGAGAGGGCTCCTGGTGTTTGATGAAGACAAAGCACGAGGATGATGTGGTGGTGTTGACGGCTTCTGGATGGTGTTGCTGGCGGTGGAAGTATCTTGGTCATGGTGTTAGAAGTAGATAGCAAGTAAATGATGTCGGGCTCAACAACATTACACGTCGGAGCTGGAGCAGTCACACAACGGAGGTGCGACACTGCGAAGAGCTTCTTGGAGCTCTGATGTCACCGAGAGAGGAGTAGGGCCGTGCTGTCACCATCGATCCTCCTCTATGTTGGATTCTGTCGGCAAATGAGTTGGAGTATGGCTGGCAGTGTCCTTTTATAGCAGAGGGTGTGGGAGGTCGAAGATGGAAATGAATAGAGGATAGATTGGCGGCGATCAAGTGACGAGGGAGAGATCAGAGATCACGGGGCAGCGGTGGATCACGAGATTCGCGGGAGGTGGGAAGAAATTGTGGGGCGACAGCGACGAAATTTGGGGGAAGGCGGTGGAAACGAGGGAGGAGGGTGAAGCATAGGTGCCGTTCGATTGGTTGAGATCAGACGACCTTGCTACGACCACATGGTAGTGAGTGGGACGACATGGAGAGACGGCCTTGCTCTGCACGTGCGATGCTTTTTATTTATTTATTTATTTTATAAAAATGAAATATAAATACCTCCAAAAATGGGTGACATGTGGCGGCTCTAAGAAATTCGAAAATTAAATAAAAAGATAATTAAAAAAGAAATAGTAAACCACATCGAATGGAAAAATTTTCTTCACGAAAGTTGCTCGTTTCTATGAGATCTATAACTTTCATGAAGATCCGAAAATAAAATCGATCATTTGTGCAAAGTTGTATTTTGGGGCATCCCATGTACATAGAATACCTTGATTTTTGGGTTTTATAATTTTTATCATTTTTAAACAAGATAAAAATCCAAAAAATACGATAAAATCAAAGATAAATATTTACACATTAATCTTTTTTTTGGATTTTTATTAAGAAAATAAAGAAATA
This sequence comes from Ottelia alismoides, assembly GCA_037367405.1. Taxonomy (NCBI): domain Eukaryota; kingdom Viridiplantae; phylum Streptophyta; class Magnoliopsida; order Alismatales; family Hydrocharitaceae; genus Ottelia; species Ottelia alismoides. Next base: position 136,859 of record JAZKJV010010768.1, on the reverse strand, counting down.
AAACAAAATGTGAAAACGACAAATTTTGTACAGACAGTTATTGAAAACTGGACTCCATTATTTTCTTTGATTTCAAACTCAATTTGATTTGGATTTTACTTATTTTAATAAAAATTTTATCAAATAAGACAAATGAAAAAGAAATAAAATAAATAGATTAATTACTTACATAAAATATTAGGTCAAAACTGCTAAATACAAAATGTACAAAAAAGGCCCAAAACCGAACTTTCACATATGAGCTCCGATTCACTTGAACTTGGTCTTGTTTTGAAGGTATTTGAATGTGCATTAGTTGAAAAGTGAGTAGGATCAAATCCAACACTAGTTGAGTAAGATATTGAGGTTTTAGTTCGGAATTCCTAGAACTAGGGTTTGGGATTTTAGTCCACTTATTTAAGTTAGTGATTTTTTTTGTATTTTTCGTTTATTCTTGTTAGTGATATGTACACAATGGATGTGGTTTCGAGTCAATTGGATTTGGCATGAATTATTTAAAAATAAGAGAAGATAGGCTAATTTACAGGTCATTTTGGTTGAAATTTTTGGCTTCTTATTTGTGGAAAAATAAGTGATAAAATTCCATTCTTATCAAAAAATGCATGAATGCTAATTATACAGAATAACTGAAGAAATGCCAATGATTTTTAGGGATTTGAGCTTAATTCATGACTTTTAGAGGGATGAATATGAGATTCATCATCCCCTATACTTAAACCATGCTTGTCCATGAGCATAAAAAGCAATGCAATGAGATGAAATGAGATTGGGTTACATACCAAGACCATGAGATGAAGGTGAAAATGAAACTATATTCGACCGTTGGATTATTAATGTGGCAGAACTTCTGTGAGACTTAGAATTTTTAAAATCAATAGCCTTTAAGTTCTACAAATCATTGCCACAGTTTCAGCTCAGAAGTCATCTTATATCAATCCTCCTCCTAAAGCATACCCTATTAATATTGAACAATCGTCTCATGTATGTGAAAGGTTTTAGCTCTTCCCATCCAGAATGTTGTACTACCCTGCAAACCTCGTCTCCAATAACTCGTCCTCAGGGAGTCAGGTATTTCCTTCTAAGTTTTGTCATGATGTGTTCACAATTGAAATGGGGGAGAAGTTAGAAGAATGAGAAAAGAACTGGAGGGTGGCCAGTGTAGTTACCTCTACTTGTGGAGCTGGCCAGTGTAGCCGTCTCCACCAAAATGTACATGTTTTCTTGAAGCTTGGACCTTTTTGGTCAAAATATTTATTTGGTAGTAGGCTTCTTTGTATTTGGATTTTTGATGGCTCTGGTTGGATCTTGTTGTGCCCCTACAGATATGGAATCTTTTTTTCGTACATTTTCGGGGTCTTAGAAAAAATTGTGCCTAGCCGTCCATTCCTTTTCTGAAGCTTTATTTCAACACATACTCTGGTCTTTAGATTTCCACGCTACCAGAAAAGAAACTCACACAGTCTTCCAACACCCCGTTTGAGTTCAGCTAAGTGCATAGTACGAGAGTACAAATTAATTCCCTATTCCATATTTGTACTTAGAATAAAGAGACCAAGTTAGACACTAAGAGTCAAATGCTGCACATTGTCATGTGGAACTCAAAGAATTAAGTCATAGACCTGAAGCTTCTAAAATCCTATTTCTTAGTGAAGTTCATCTGAAAATTAGGTGGATTAAGGTCAAGTCCACACCACTCTCAATTTATGTTCATAACTCGGTTCAGAACCCAAGGAATTTTCACAAATGCAAATGCATGTAATGTTGGATGAAGTGCAGGTGTGTGAAATGCAAGCACAATTTTTTGTGATTTTTTCTTTTTTTTCTTTTTTTGAGAGAGAAAAAATTGTTTTATGCAAGGATTTTTTATTGCTTATGAAAAAATGAATAAGAAACCATTTTTTCTTCATAGAAAACCTTTTTTACGCTTTTTTTCAAGTTAGTTACCCTCCCCATAAATACATATAGACTTACGCAAAAGTACGATATATGCATAAAATATAAACATAGTATATATACACATCCCATATACTTAGCGAGTGCTATGTCCTTAGAGCACAAGAAGCGTGCAGAAGACATAGCTCGGGCTAAGAGTAAGAGAGTGAACAGGAAAAAAAAGATAGATTGGCCCGCCCCCCTATACTTAGGCTGTGAATAGTCTATGTAGAAGATCAAAAATGATGCGGTCGCGATACGTGAATGAGGAGAGTATATACAGATGAGCATCAGATTCCCTATACTTAGGCTCTGGTCAGACTAAGTATAGAAGAAGGGTAGAAATGGGGCGATCATGAGATGGGGATAATGGTATGTACAGATGGCATCGGCCCCCCATACATAGGACTTGACCTAAGTAGAGGAAGAAGATGTACAAGGAAACCGATGTGGTCAGGAGGGAGGGTTGGTAGTCGATGATTAAGTCGGTTTTTAACCGATCTTTTTGTGAGCATGTTGTGGGAGATTGTAATGATAATAAGGAGATGACGTATATGATTCCCAACCATTATCAGTGTTATCCTCAGAGAAATCATGCTGGATAGTAGCTGACGCGTATGAATCAGATTAAAGATAACAATCATTGGAGTTATCCTCAGAGGAATAGTATTTGAAAGTTTAGGCACTCCATATATTCTTGTCTTTTAGTTTCTTCAGTCATTTTTTCAGAATTCGTTCCTTCTTGGGATCAAGAGATTTGTCCTCGGATGTATATTCTGAAGCACTAGTCTCAGTCAGCTCATAAGAAGTTATTCCAGTATATTTAGTGAGACCAGGAGAATCGGCTTTGGATGAATAATAGTGAGGAACGGGAGTCGTCCAACGAAAATTGGAGTTTGGATCCTTGCGAAGATAAGGTTTTAAGACTACTGAACATACCTCACTCATGTAGATTACCTTTTCCGGACCTGATGAGGGATCATGAGATGATTCCTCTTCCGAAAGGTCAAAGACGACTTTCTTTTCAGACGCAGAAGCAGTCATTTTGTTTCATGAAGGTATTGGTCCAGGGAGTGAGGTGTTTACACTTGAGTCTCCAGATGAATAACCATTGAAAATTTTCTCCTTGGATTGTGTATGTCCCGTGTATTTGTTCTTAGTTTTCTTGATGTCGGTGCACTCCTGAGTTGGATTGATTTATTCAAGGTAGGCAGAGAAGGTTGACTCAAGGTGAGCCCATGCATATGTCTCAGGATCATATAAGAAACACTTTTCCAGAGTAGCGGGAAATGGAATAGTAAGGAGAGTCTGCTTGTTTGTTCTCAGTTAACTTGATGTTGGAGCATTCCTATGTCGGGTTGATTTGATCAATGTGGTCAGAGGATATTTCGGTCGACTCGGGATGCGCCCATGCATAAGTCTCAGGATCATAATAGGAGTCATTTCCCATGGTGAGAGAAGTGGGAAATGGAACAATGGGGAGAGTCTCTAAACCAATAGTCTCATCAACAGCTGCTATCACAGGTGTAGTAATGTGGTAGGGCTATTCTACCGCTTGATGATTATGGCTATCGAGGTCTTCGTGGGTTGCTTCAGAAAATCATGTTTCTTTAAAGACTTATTGAGATCGAAGTGCTCCTAATGTTGTAAAATTGATTTCCTGAGTCTTACACTCAATAATTAAAACCAATAATATTGTTTTTAGCACTATTTATAAGGAGGTAAAAATAATATTTTTATGATAAAATATGAATCAAAACCAATAATCAAAAATCGAAAATGCATTTTTTTATTTTTCTTGAACTTTATATAATTTTTATAAATTTTTGAGTGTTTTGTAATTTTTTGAGTTCTAGAGGGTATTTTCAAGCGAAAATGATATTAGAGTTTAAATACAACAAAATACTCCTACAGAATTTTTTGGGGAATTTTTAAAACATTTTTCGAATTTTTATAAATTTTCAAAGACAAATAGAACATCTAGTGGTTTTTGAATTTTTAATAATATAAAATGCATGCAGACCAGCTACCAAAAATCACCATAAATTTTACACGCTAGCAGGAGCTATCTGTAATTTTTAGGTAATTTTTAAGTTAATTTAATATTTGAAGCAATCAAAGAGTTAAAAAACTACTTGTAGGTACCCAAAGGTAAATACTTTATTTCTCAGGCCTTACAAACAACAGGTTAACAAAGCATAGGGTTCAAAAATGCAATTCTTATAGAAGAATCGTGCGCTACATGTGATACATTCACACTGGCGTATAAATGCCATTATCAAAACTTAACATTCATTGAGTAACCGGCAAGAAGTTCAAGGGACAATATGCAAATATCCCAACAAAACACGTGGAGATACATGTGACTCCAACTCGATTAGACTGAAATGCAAATATGAAAACTAGAGGGTCCAAACTATAAATGTTTTTAACTACTCATTTTATTCACTAGACTAAAGCTAAATAAAACAATATGTAGGAAAAAAGTGAAATATACCCAGGCAGAGGGCACGTGGCATGCGTGTGGAAGGCCTTTGAGGTACGACCCTAAAGTCGCTCCGGGTGGATATGATGGCTCTGACCCCAAGTGAGTGTGCATGTCATATTCTCCTGGAAATCTGATCTCATGGTCGAAGTGGTGGCACATATGGTGGTTAGATCTGACACAGTGTCTGATCCAACGGCCAGCAGACTGCACCGATCGGGCAACATAGATGAGGGGTCTAGACCTGATGGGAGCAGCAGGATAAGACGCTAAAGGAGGGATCAGATCAAATGTGGAGCAGCACTCCGGATCTAGCAGCTACGAAGGTTATTGGAAGGACAAGTGCACTGCGAACTTCACTCAAGCATGGATGAAGATCCATGGCTCTAATGAAGTCGTTGAGAAGTCCAACGTGGTCGGGAAAGCTCTCTGCATCAAGTGGTTTGCTCCGACGGAAGGGAAGAAGGTCATATTGGCGTCGCGGCGATGATCTTCCCGGAGCTGCTCCATCAGAGCAGTGGAGGTACCAAATGGGTTTCCTAAAGAAAACCAGTTTCTGCAAGGGATATAGCGACTCAAAGGGGTCTCTCCGACCGGGTTATTGCATGACAAAACAAGGAGAAGCAACGGGGGAATGGGTATCAACTTCCAATGTCATGGAGGAAGGAAATCCAACCTTAATCTAGCTCTAATGAGCGAGTCTAAGGAGGGTTAGACTACGTAGGAGGATGCGGAATGAGTAGGTGTCTCGATCGATGTGGGTGAAGGTATGTAACGAGGTTCCGACCAGCTAGTTGGAGCAGGAGAGCAGCAGTGACGATTGAAGACTAAATCCAAGTGGAATGGAAAGTATGGATGATAAGATGGGTACAAGATGCTCTTGAAGGAATCAGCAACACCAGACGAGATGAATGGTAAAGTTTGGGGCCTCAACCGAGCAGCAATGGGCCAAGGAAGCTGAACGCGGTGGAGGTCCAGCCACGTAGCTTGAGTTGCGTCGATTCAACACCAATCTGAGCTCCGAAGGTCGCTCCAAGTAGCTATCACTCAGCTAGAGTGGTCATATATTTTTCCTATGTATTATGTACAAGTATTTTTAGTTTATTATTTTTACAAATTTTTTTATTTTATATTTTATTTATTTACAAAATAGTTTAAGGAGTATAAAATGATTTTTATATTTATACTTTGTATAAGTGTATTAAATAAATAGTTAGAGTACCCATACAAGTATCTTTTTTACAATGAGTTGTTGGCTTCTATTTTTATTTGATTTTGTTTTTCTGATTTTTATTTTTATATTATTTTTATGTCTATATACAAGTTTTCAACACAAAAAGTAGAATAAATATAAATAATTATATTTACCAATATAGGTAATATGTACAATACATATTATATCCTTATTCTATCTACTTATTCTTTTGCGATTAGGTCAAGACTTGACCTTCTCTTGAGGTTTGGGCCATTTTGTGTTTATTCTAAATACATCCTTCTTTTTATTTTCTCTTTATTCTTTTATTTTTTAATAAATAGGTGTTAATTATTCATTATTAAAAAAGGCATGCTCAAAGTTAATTTATTATATTTACACATATTTATAGGTGGTTTTACTAAAAGATAAAGCTAAAATAAAAGAATAAAGAATGAGAATCATAGATTCATCAGTGAGTATGATTTATTTTCAATTTATATGGAAAAATATTGATCTTTCAATGTTGGCTTTACGACTTTTCCAGAATGTTGACCCTTTTATTTTGTACATGGATTATTTTTGCAAATATTTTTATTATTTAGAACACATTTTTATTTATAATTCAAGAAGGAAATATTTGTATTTGATATTGAATTAATGATAAATAAAATAGTACAAGATATGTGCAACATGAATGAGATGAATATGTATAACATGAACCCGATTTGTTTTACATTTTTATATGGTAATGACCCTATCGCCTCCTAATTTATTCCTTATCGACAAGGTCAATGCTTGGCATGGTCTCATATTTCGTATTAGTCTGTACTTATTACATATATACAACCTCCTTTTTATTTATTTTTCTTCTTTATTCTTTTATTTTGAAATAAATAAGTGCTAAATATACAATATTAACAAATAATGGTGTATTGTTAAAAGATGAGAATTAGTATTATTTGCATGTGTTTTACTAAGGATTTTCAGCTAAAATGAAATAATAAAGATTATGAATTGGTGATTCACTACTTGTGAAACACACGTGTTGAAACATATGCCACCCTAATTAGAGGTCGGTACATCCCAACTCGATCTAGTGGCATGAATGTCTAAAGACAGGACGTTGTGCGTTGCAATAAGGCTTCAAAAGAGGGATAGTCTATTGAAACAAAAAGAAAATTTCCTTATATAAATGTTGATGTAAAGAGTATACAAATGTATTAAGAGACTCTAGAATTATAAATGGACACAAGTCTATGAAAAATCCATTCTCGTTAGAGTTGTCTATTAAGCAAGCTTATACTTCAAAGTCAAAGCCAAAGTCATAAGGTTGTGTGCAACTGAAAACCTGGATACACAAGTCAATTTCCATAGGAAATGTAACTACACTGATCACAATCCATTCTTCTTTCGCTACCCCTCTTTTTGAGACATATGCATTTGAACTTAGAAGGGAATATACTGCTCCTCAAGGAAAGAGTAGCTAGATTGTGGAATTACAGATATCTTGGTGAGGGAGACTATCTCTTTGCCATTTCAGATGTACAAGTAAGTCTCATTGTTATAAGAGTTTGTGCATGAAAAGACTTGTTCTGACCTGGTTATTAAGACGATATGAATAGAGGATTGTGGAACTTGAGTGTCATAAAGTTCAAATCCTATTCTCAATAAGATTCTAACAAACTAACAATCCAAAGATCTGACTAAGCTCCAAACTTATATTTTGTGAAGATAAGTTTAAGAATCATAATCATTCTAAGTTCTTTGTTTTTCTTTTCTTTATTTTCTTTTTTAGCACTCATTTTCTCAATAAGTGTTTGCTAGGGACTAGCAAATGTAAGTATATGGGGGTGATTAATACTCATTAATCTACATGTATTATCTTATTTTGGCTTTAAATCCATGGAGAAATGAATGTAAATATCACTAACTTGCATGGATTAACATCTAACATTTATCTACAATTAGCATGTAATTGTAATTTAAACCTAAAATAAAGAATAAAGAAAAGAAAAAATAAATGAAGTATCAAAGATACTGAATGATCCTAAATCCGAAGATCAAGTCAAATGTTGACTAGGTCGATCAAGAATAAAGTAAGGGGAGATAATAGTCCAATACTGTACAAAATAAACACAAAACCCTAATTCAATAAATTTTATATGGCCAAAGTAACACCATTTTAATATTTATAATACACACATTAGATAATAAAATGTTCAACATGAAACTTATACTTATTAATATATAGAAAATTATTTTATAAAAATAATTGCCAAAAAAATAATCCACAATGCAATGGTACAGACTGATGAAAAGGCCGTAAAATAAATTTCAATGATCAATATCTACTCCATAAGAACTCAAATTGAACCAAGCTTACCTCCATTGTATTTCAAGTTAAATTATATATCTAATGAAGGTGATTTCATTTCAAATGGAAGCTAAGATACAAAAGCTAGCTTTTTGGGATACCATTATACTTGGGCATATGTATATAATATTATTTTATTCTGCAAAATTTTATTCCCTTCATATTTTTAAATAATTATATATATTATATAAAATATATTAAAAAAATATAAACATATATAAAAACATTTAAAATTAATCCAAACTAAACAATGAAGTTTAATACACATGTATACTACCTATAATGTATATACATGTCATTATTTATTAATATCAATAAATTATAAAAATAAAAAATATATAAAGGGATTTTTACCCGACAGACCCTACAATCTTTGTCAATTACCTCTAAGATCTTTCAATAAACTTGCTAACTCTTACCCTATAAACCTCGTGGTTAACCCACATCCATTTACCCGTTAAAACTAACCAGATTATGTTACATTTTTTATATTATACCTATTTTATTTATCGAATTTACATCAATTGCCACTCCCTCTCACCTTCCTTTTTCCCCACCACCCAGCACCCACCACCTCCACCAACCTCTCCCTCCTCCTCCTCCGCCTTCACCCTTGACTTCCTCATTCCTGACCTCCGGCCTCGCCCTTCGGCCATGCACCATGCATCGCCCAACTGGTAACGCAACACCTCGTCAGATCTGTGGAAGGACACCCGGCAACGCAACACCCCAGCCGCTCTAAGCCTCCCCTCCCGCGCCTAGATCGAACCCGCCACACCCCTCCCACCCCCCCCCCCCCCCCCGCCGCCGCCGGTCGCCCCGAACGAAAGTCCCCCCACCCCCCGCGTGCCGCCCAGATCGACCCCTCCACCTCCCCTGCCCTGATCAAAGCCCCCCCCTCACCGCACACCTACCCCCCGCACAGATTGACCCCCCGCACCCGGTCGCTCTGATTAAAATCCCCACCGCTGCCGCCCAGATCAACCTGCCCACCCCCCTGCCCTCAGCCGCCCCGACCCCCTCCCCTAGCGATGTCGCACCGATTGAACTGCTCCCATGCCGATAACCTCCCCCCTCCATGTCAACTCCTCCCTCGACCCCCGTAAACCTCCTCCCGTCCACGCACTGCCTCCCGACCCAACCACCCCCCCCCCCCCCCCGCACCGCTGCACCGATCGAACTGCTCCCAGACCGAAAACCTCCTCCCCTCCAGCCCAGGTTGCCTCCTCCCTCGACCCCCGCGAACCTCCTCCCCTCCGTGCACCTCCTCCCGACCCCCCCCCCCCCTCGCGCCGATCGAACTGCTCCATGCCGAGAAACTCCTCCCTTGTTAAAGTGCCCTTGACGTTGTTGTGTTTTAAGGTTTTGTCTCAATGGATTGGAGAAGGGAAGGGAAGATGAAGATAGGATAGAAGAAGGAACATGGAAGAGAGAAAAAATTCCAACCGTTTGATTTTATATGTTTTGATTAACTCGGTTTTAAACCACCCGAGTTAGCTCAAGATGTGTCAATTTAACGGCAGGGTTCGTGGGGTAAGACAGAGCAAGTTTACGGGGTCCAGAGAGGAATTACGTTGTTTCAAAGGTCATAGAGATAATTGGCAAAGATTATAGGGTCTGTCGGGTAAAAATCCCATACATAAATACATAATAAATAATACTATAAATGTTTAAAGTAATGTAAATATAATAATATGCATATAAAATACGAAATAAAAATAAAATATGCAAAATATAGATATATATATACCTATGAAAGTACATGTAAATCATAACGTATAAAAAATAATATTGTAAAAATAAATATAAATCACCTTCGCCTATATTTCTAGCTACATTCAGGGCTTATCAGCCCTCGATTCCTTCATGAAAGACCTTCTCCTTCAAACACTCTATCATTGGATCAAAGAACGATAATGGTTAACCGTTGATTCAAGCACACATCCTAATCGAAGACCACACCTTCAGTCGCCCAGTATAAAATTTCTCATCCTCCTCTTTTCAAATAAAATCCCAATTCCTGAGTTTTAACCCCTTGAAATCATTGTTGGATCATGTTCCCTTGTGATAGGAGGGGAACCTCATCTTTTCGAGGTATGGACAAGGTGGAGGACGGCGGATTCACCATCGTCTGAGAGTTTCTCCAAGTGGTTCTGCTCTCACGTCACTCCGACCTAGTGAGCCATTTATTTGTTGTTCTTTCAATTTTTAGAGTAATCATTAAATTAGTTTAGGTTTTTACATCATGCAGTCCTTTTATCCTAAAAATTCAAAAAATACCTCGTTGGAGCTCTAGTCTCTGGCAACTGTCTCGCTTGTTCCAGCCTTGTTTTGACCACGTAAGCACATCATCTCCTTCCCTTCACATTTTCATCATCTGGACCCATTTCCATCCTCGATCTTACACATATTGAGGAGACAGATCTCCTTCCGCAACCTAACATCGGAAATCCTCTACCTCATTCATTTCCCCTGCTTTTTGCTTAACCCGCGGGTTGAGGAGCTCCGCCTTCGAACCCTAAAGCTTCGTGTGCAGGTTTGACACCCAAAGGACCCCTTCTGGTGGTATTTTGACCCTGAGACAAAGCTCCCAGGTGTTGTGAACAAAGGAAGAGCTCCAGGACTCTTCCGATGAGGAACGAACACATTTAAACCCCCAGGTTGATGTGGAACATTGCCATGTCCATTTTAAGACCCATGGGATCTCAAACGGACATCGGAGTAGCAGAAGAGGGCCGATCAAAGCAACTCCATGTGATCGTTATTCCTCGTTCTTGGAGAGGAGTAACATCTATTGGATCAAGGAGCTGCCACAGTTTTGACGAGGACCATTGGATCGAGCCCATCAGCAGCCATCAGATCCATCTGAGGATCTAATCTAAGTTGTGCATCAATAAAGCAACATCGATGCATCTGAGTTGTTCATTGCTTGAGTGGAACAATGTCGGCCATCCATTAGTGTTCCTTTTGGGAGTATTTTGTAGAACACCCCCTTTTGTGTTTTATTTTTTATACTTAAACTTTCATTTGTAGTGTAATATTTTTGTAATTTTTGCACTTGGACCCTCATATTTATTTTATTTGCACTTTATTCTAGTTACAGGTCACCTCACATAGCTCTCTACATGAGTGTCCTAGGTATTATGAATTTTATCTCCTATATTCTCAAGCTTGTTATCAAATGTCTAGAACATTATGTTAAATTACATTTTAGTCCCTACCAAGCACGTTTGTATGCGTGTTTGGAAATTTTGCATATTTTATAATGGGATGTAATGTAGTGTTCTGAAGTGAAAGAAAAGTTTATTCCAATTACATAATGGTCCATGTGCTACAATTTGTTTTAATTATATATTTATTTTTATTTTATTCCTTCCTTGTGTGTAAAATTATAGGAAAATTATATTAAGTGCCTAGAACCCATATTTATAACTTATATTTTTCATAAGGCATTTAAAATTATTTTCCTAGTTAATCAAAATAAAAAACATGTTATTTTCTCCTACTTGGCTAATAAAATACATAAAAATTATAAACCATTTTCAAAAATCTCGAAAAAAAATACAATGGGTTTATTTTTTTTATATTTTGTAATTTATCCAAAATCTTTAAAAAATATAAATTAAAAGGCTAGAAATAACAAACACAGAGAAACTTATAATTTTTTCTAAAAAACTTTAGAGAAAATACAAAAATTATGTTTGTGTACCTTAATTTTCCTTGTGACATATATTATATATTAAAATTAGTTTAAATTTTATTTTGCATTGATATCAATTTTGAAAAATCTAAACAAGTTTATGTGTTTTCTATATTCACTGTTTTGCTTATTTAAAACTTTTAAAATCCACAAAAAATAGAAAATTTCCACAAAAATCAACAAAAATAGAAGAAAATGTCTAAAATCCAAAAATATTTTTATTTGTTTTATGTTGACTTCATTTAATTTATTTCAAAAACCCAAAACACATTTTATCTTTATATTATCTATATGAGTTCAATGGGGCTGCCCCTTGGGTGAGCTAACTTGGCTCCCCTCGATCCATTTCACCCATGTTTCATTTTTATTTTTGAAAATTTCTTCCGTGAATATTCATCGCTATATCCTTATATTATGCTATTCAAATTTCATGCGAAATAGAGACTTTCCATCCAGATAGTCATTTTTTAACAGTAACAGAATTGCTAAAAAGAACTCGTCTGGATGGAGGTCGTAGGAGTCTTTGTTTCTCACGAAATTTTAACGACATAATATAGGAATATATTGATGAAAATCCATAGAAGAAATTTTCAAAAAAAAATAAATAAAACCAGGCAAAATAGGGTGGGGGAGCTAAGTTAGCTCCCCCCATGGGGGCAGCCCCAATTTGCCCTATCTATATAGTTTATATATTATCTATATCTATATTATTATGTATTTTATTTTAGAAATTATAAAGAAATTGAACTTTTATTAAATTTGAAACATAAAAAATAAAAATATTCAAAAAATCATAAAATTATAAATATTATTAAAACCACATAAAAATATAAAAAAATAGAAAAAGTAATAAAAATATTAAAAGCAAACATCTTATAACATTTAATAATTAGTAATAGTTAATAATTACTTTTATCTATCCCCATTTTGTTTCCCTGAGTTTAACACTCAGAATATTTTCCCTATTCTTACATTTATCATGGTTATAATAAATTTTAACTCACATATTCGTATCTAGATTGTTATTCGTTATTATGGTTAATGTTTGTGATTTGATAGTCGGTCAACATAGTGATTATCGGTTTAGCTGGTAAAGTCAATTGTCAGATGCTCGCCTCATATATAATCATACTGCATTTTTCCTCAATGCATATTCCTTCAATGCATATCGCCCTTCTACGCTCTGATACGTACCTCTACGTGCATCTGTTGCCATGTCTTGCAGTGCTACATGTATTCATTCTACTCATACTACTTCAAGCTCCACGACACTCTACTACCTAACTAATGTCTTCTATGATGTTTCTCAATTTCCTTGTATGGTTGAGTATTTAAAACTCCCATGGATAACCTCTATGCTACCATTGATGTATCTGAGTTGTTTATTGCTTGAGTGGAACAATCCTGGCCATCCATCAGTGTGGCTTTTGGGGGAATTTTGTAGAACACCCTACCCCCTTTGTTTTTTATTTTTAGTACTTAAACTTTCATTTGTAGTGTAATATTTTTTATATTTGCACTTGGACCCTCATATTTATTTTATTTGCACTTTAGTCTAGTGACAAATCATCTTACGTGGCTCTCCACGTGAGTGGCCTGGGTATTATGCATTTTATCTCCTCTATTCTCAGGCTTGTTATTAAATGGTCAGGACATTATGTTAATTTACATTTTAGTCCCTATCAAGCAAATCTTTATGCGTGTTTGGAGATTTTGCATATTTTATCATGGGATGTAATGTAGTGTTCTGAAGTTAAAGAAACTCTATTTAAATTACGTATTGGTCCATGTCATAGAATTTATTTTATTTTATATATTTATTTTTATTTATTGCTTCCTTGTACATAAAATTATAGGAAAATTATATTAAGTGCCTAGAACTTATATTTTCATAAGGTATTTAAAATTATTTTCCTATTTATTCAAAATAAAAACATGTTACTTCATCCTATTTAGCTATTAAAATACATAAAAATTATAAAACATTTTTAAAAATCTCCAAAAAAATATATAAAGGGTTTATTTTGTTATATTTTATAATATATCAAAAAATCTTTAAAAATGAAAATTAAAACCTTAGAAATCACAAACATAGAGAAACTTATAATTTTATAAAAAAATTATAGAAAATCCAAATACGTTTTTATTGCTTAATATTATGTGTGAAATATAGTATATATTAAAACTTGTTTAAAGTTTATTTTGCATTGATATTTATTTTTGAAAGTTTACACAAGTTTCTATGTTGTCTATATTCATTGTTTTGCATACTTGAAACTTTTAAAATCCATAAAAATTAGAGAAATTCCATAAAAATCAACAAAAAAGAGGAAAATGTTTAAAACCCAAAAATATTTTTATTTGCTTTATGTTGACTTTATTTAGCTTATTTCAAAAATCCAAAACACATTTTCTCTTTATATTATCTATATAATCTATATATTATCCATATCTATAATATTATGTATTTTATTTTCGAAATTATAAAGAAATTGAAATTTTGAAAATTTAAAACATAAAAAATATAACATATTCAAAAAATCATATAATTTTAAATTTTATTAAAACCCCCACAAAAATATTAAAAATAGAAAAGGTAATAAAAATACGAAAAGAAAAAATCTTAAAACATTTAATAATTAGTAATAGTTAATAATTATTATTATCTATCCCCATTTGGCTTCCCTGAGTTTGACACTTGGACTATTTTCCCTATACACACATTTATCGGAGTTATAATAAATTTTAACTCACATATTTTCATCTAGATTGTTATTCGTTATTATGGGTAATTTTTTGTGATTTAGTAGCCGGTCAACATAGTTATTGTCAGCTAAGCTTGTAAAGTCAATTGGCAGATGCTCTCCTCATATGTAACCGTACCGCATTTCTCCTCAATGCCTATCCCTTCACTGCACAACGCCCTTCTATGCTCGCATACGTACCTCTACATGCATGTGTTACCATGTCTTACAGTGCTACCTATACTCGTTCTACTCACACTACTTCAAGCTCCAAGACACTCTGCTACCTAGATAGTGTCTTATGTGATGTTTCTCAATTTCCATGTATGGTTGAGTATTTAAAACTCCCATGGAAAACTTCTATGCTACCATGCACTTTAAACTCCTCTTGAAGCCAGTTCCATCGCTCATGTTCGTGCATCCACAACTGTGTCTGCAGCAACATTTTCGATCGTAAAATTTGGAGGTGTGACAGTAAGCAAAGTGAATTGTTCCTCACTGGCAAAACCCATGCCTCAGGGGAAAATATGGAGAAGTTAGAGGAGATGTACTTGGAGATTTGCCAAAGTGATATGAGGTTTTCAAGAGATCTGTAACTGACACAGATATGCGAAGCTGACGATTAAAGAATAGTACTAGAGTGGGGATCGCAAATCAGAACACGTAATACCATTCCCCGATAAACTTGATATGTATTTTACTTTTTTTCTATCTATGGTTAAAAATTCATCCTATACTTATGTGAATCATTTCACGCAGTTCATGAAAATCTGTCTATTGTCATTTAGAAATTTCATCTGCCTTCTTTTATCGTGGTAAATGTATTAAACTTGATTTGTAAAAATAAAAGTAAGGGTAACTAATTTAAGCTTGAGAATGGCATAGTGCTAAGCTATATATGTTCTCACATTCTCAATCTCTTTGTCTTTAATAATTTCCTTCCATGTTACAGTGGTGTTCAGAGTAGTTTCATTATAATAAATTCTTTCCAAATTTAACATGCAAAAGATGAAATTTAAATTAAAATTGTTGTCAATGACTTTGAAACAAAAACTATAACATTAAGTGATCATTGTACCAAAATTGATATATGATAACAAACAATTAAAAATTTATCTTTTGTAGTAAAGTTTATAACAACAAATAGTAATCGTGGCTTCCTTCACTATATAGCTATGGAATGAATTCTATATTCGTTTGTTATACTGCTTGTTAGATAATAATATGTAAAAGATCTCAAATAGCTTTTTTCATGTCATTTCTACCAAATTAGCATCGATCAATAAACATTTTAATGAAAATGTTAAATGATGGTCATTGTTATATGAACCTTTAGAAAGGACTAATAAAGTCATTGTAAATTAAAAGAACAAAATATAATTCTGTAATGATTTGTATTCATTGTTATGAATTTGGTATCGGTATATATGATAATGAATATTCAAATTATTCGTAGTCATAGGACAATTGATTTGTAGTGGACAAATATTGTGGTATTTTTATTATTAAAAGGGAAGTAGTATATACACTAAAGTACTTGCCCTAAAAGCAACCCACATTCAACAACTATGATGTGGGGTCAGACTCCTCGAGGTAATGTTACTTTTATCTAGAGTTGGTAAAGTGTTGTATATGGATACCAAATCACTCCCAGTCTGCATGGCGAAAATTAAGCCAACAAGTCAACTTTTAAAGGTACAGTATCAAAAGAGTTGTACACCAACCAACAATTTTTGAAGGGTTAAGCTAAATCTAATTTATTCCATCAATCAAACTACAAAACTAATTAAAATTATAAAATAGCACTCTCCCGTCATGATGCATAACTTCAAGGATGGTATAATTATTTTTTTTAAAAAAATGCTGATATGAATATGATAAAATATTATTTCCATTTTTTAAGGATGTGAATAGGGATAAAATTATTTTTTATAGATTTATCCGCATACATGGTGTATTTTTTTCTTTAGATGAATATAAAATGGATAAAGATATAGATTTATATATTTTACGGATATGGGTGTGAGTAGATATGCTCTTTTCCTTTTTTAGATTATAGATACAGATATAGTTAAATTTTTTTTGGAGAAATAGGGATATATGAATTACCAAGTTTATGTGTTCATATTGTATATACATATATCTCCATTGGGCAGTATTTAAAGCTTCAAGTACTCTCGAAAGTAAGATATAAAGCTTGATTTTCTATGATGTGAGTGAAATATTTATAATTACAAGTAATCATAATGAGGAGGCGGTGATATTTAGAAGTATATGAGCCGAAATAAAAATGGTATCAGTTCTATCTTTGTATCAACAAAAAATGAAAATTTGAATATAAGTTGTAAGTAGTCACCATGATGAGAGAGTGTTATTTTGAATATAGATTCTTTGATTTTGATTAATTAGGTAATTTAAGTAATAGAATAAATTAGATGTAGTAATGAGCACTCGAAAGTTAGTTGATTGGTGTATGACTCATTTAATATTATACCATCAAAAGTTGACTTATTTTTATCATTTGGACTGGGAGTAATTCAACATCTATCCACCATACTCTACTTATGGTAAAAATAATATTACCTACATGATCATAACCCTAGATGTGATTGTCACAATGATTTTTTAGTGTTAGATGTTGTAGCCCCATCACCAGTCACACTTGATAGGCCACAATAAATAAACTTTGAATTAAAAAAATAGAAGTTTCTGCCTAAAGGTGGGTGTTCATTCTACCAATTTTATAAGCAAGCTAACATTTCTTTAATCGGTGAAAATAAATTTTAACGAAGCATAAACCTCTAAGGCCCTCAGCAACACATGAAGGATGAAAAACAATTGCATAATACATAAGATGCAATAAGATCCATGTCATGAAAGGCATGTTGCTCCCGAAACCCCTAAAATTTATTTTTTTTGAAAGCAATTCAAGGATCATTCATCATTAAACCCAGCAAGACCCCTTCACGGGGCACTAATATCGTAAGAGTTTTTACTTAACATCCTAAAGCCAGAAAAACAAAATCACCATTTGAGAGATCATAGAGTGTCAAGGAACCTCTCCCAAGAAGAATGGTGCTCATAAGACCTTTGAAAATAATAAGATGTAATAAGATTTCTTCCAAGAATAATATGGTGCTCCTAAGATGCTTGAAAAATAGCAAGATATATTTGATAAAGTATGATGCTGCAAATGTAAGTTAGACCCCTCTCAAGAAAAAATGGTGCTCCAAATACCCTCGAAAATAGTAGGAGGCCATTCAAAAATAACATGTTGCAAAGTCATCTCGAGATCCCTCCTAAGAATCGCGCGGTGCTCTTAATAATAGCAAGAGTCACTTAAAAATAGCATGATACAAAAATTTATCTCGATCCTTTTGAAAAATAGTATGGTGTTTCTAAGGTCCTTGAAGATGTGGTACGATGCTACTAAAAAATACCATGTTACGAACATATATCATGAACCCTCTAAAGAATGTCACCAAGCTCCTAAGTCCTCAAAAATATTAGGGGTCAGTTTGCTTATCGGGTTATCCTGAGGTAATTCGGTGTACCCCACTACATTCTTGTGTTGGAAATCCATTACAAATCATGGTGACATCTGATAAATCCCTGATCATCACTCTTTATTCTTTTATTTTAGCTAAATATCTTGGCAAAACATCATGTAGATAGATGTAAATCAATAAGTTAGCATCATGCATGCTTGTGTTAAATGTACATAATTAGCATGTATTTGTGCAAAAATAAAAGAATAAAGAAAAAGGAAAAAGGAAGGATGTATTTAGAATAAATATAGAGTGACCCGAACCCCATGAGAGGGCCAAACAGTGGCCTGATCGCCAAATAAAATAAGTAGAGATAGATTAGGCCCACTCTATATTGTACATATCATCATAAGTGTAAATAAATAATTATTTTAGCGAAAATAAAAATAAAATACTCTTCTTACCTCCTTGTATATAGTTCTAAAAACAAAATAAAAATAAGGAAAATAAAAATAAAAACAAAAATAAATTCTCTCTCCCTTGTACATAATACATGTATATATGTTTCCTTCTCCATTTATTACACACATGTAAATAAATAACAAAAATAAAACAAAAACTATTTTATAGTCCAAAATTATATTATAAATAAATAAAATACAAATTTGGGTTATTTGTTTAAAAAAATAAAATATAAATAATTGTACAAAATACATAGGTAGATTAGACCTGTATATAATACTCTATACTGTATACATACTATTTTATTTATCAAAAAAATAATAAATAAAAATCACAGAAAAATAGTTTGAAAAAACAAATATTTTTTATTTTATACACTTTTTGATTTAAAGTCATTTATTATTTTTTATTTAATTTGTAAATATTTCTGTAAATCCTATTTCCTAATTGGTCCACATCAGGTCGTTGACCCCAATCAACCCCCTCTTCCTGGGCTTAACCCGACCCGACCTCTTCGTCGGACCATTTCTTCTGATTTTTCCGAGGTGGATCACGCAACCCCTTGCCCCGATTCTCCTCCCGTGGACTCTCCTAGGATCCAGGACCCTTGCAGATACCTAGGATGGCGCGGATCTCCTTCGGTCTGCGTGCACTTGCCCGATTCCTTTAGACTCCTAGGATTGCTATAAAGCTTCTCATCCACCTCCCAAGAGCAGTAGCTCGTACCTCGCTCCCATTTCTAACCCTAGCCACTTCCAGCTGAGTGACAGCTGCTCGGAGCACCACTTGGCACTCGATTTCGTGCAACAGAGCCGACGCTCAACCTTCGTGGTCGAACCTCCACCGTGAGTAGCCTCCCCTGCCTTTCGTAGCTAGGTTGAGGCCATCACCCCGACGTTCATCCTCTTTTGGAGCTCAGGAGCACATCTTGACCCTTAGGTATCCCTTTTATCCCTCGCATTCCTTTGTCTGATCAGATCTTCCCACTTAGCGTCACCGCAGGCTCACCCGCTCTGACCAGCCGGTCGAAGCCTCATTACCAACTTCCAGTCGCTTCGATCAACCCGCATGCTCACTCCCCATATCACTCTGCAACCTGATCAATCTGAGCCTCGACCATCAGGTCAGGATTAGGACCCAGATCTCCCATACCTCCTTTGTCGGAGATCAACCTTTGCCCCCTCTGCTTCTTCGTTGTTTAGCTCCAATAACCCGGACCGGAATACACCTCCGAGTCCCAGCTTTCCTTGCAGGCATTTGCATGCGCTGAGGACCTCTGATTCCACCCATCAGAGGTTCGCTAAAGCAGCTTTAGACCCCTTCGTTGCCACACTCATCCGACCGATGGCTTCTCCATCTGACCCGCTCAGTCGACGCGTAAGACTCCCATGATCACACCTACACCTTCCTATCGTCCATCGAGGTTAAGGATCCTCTCCTTGGCTCTGGTGAAGTTCATCCCCATGTTGTTCATCCAAGCTACTCCAGCACCGTTGGATTAGCCCTGCACCTCCAGATTACATAAGGACCATTGACACCGCAGCCTTTTCAAACCATTGGATGTCAGATCTGGCACATCTGCGCCTCACATCCCCTACCAGTTCTGGAGCGTCAAATCTGAACCTGCAGGGATCAGAACCGCACGTTCGTGGCTTCACCAGCGGCCTTCACGTGTCCTCATGCGCCAGTCACGTGCTGCAAGGGTATATTGCTCTTTTCCCACACACTTTTTATGGTTTATGTTCTAGTCTATAAATAAAAGTTGTAGTTGGAACTTTTTGCACTTCAGTCCCTAGAGATTCTGATACTTACATTTTAGTCCTCCCTATCTGGAGACACGTGAACTGTGGTATTTATGTATGTTTAGCCCTTGATATTGTTTTGTTAATGTTTGAATGAGAAGTTTGCTGAATTAGCATTTATGCCCCTGTAAACTTTGTATTACGCATGTGCTGGAATTGATTGGAAATTTTACAAATGTAACCTTGGAATTTTTATGCATGTTATTGTTTAGTCCAGAGACTTACATTATTTGCATTTAGGTCCTTATGACCAGTGTGTCTTATTATCGATTATATAAATATCAAATCTACTCCAAAAATTCCCAAAAATTACTAGTAGCTCGTGCTATTGTATAATATTTTTGATAGTTTTTTTGACATAATTTGATTTTGTTTGCTATTTTCTAAAAATCAAAAAACCCCAAAAATGTGTCTGTCTATTTTAGAAAATCCCTAAAAAGTATAAAAAATTAGCCTTAAAATTCTAAAAAAATTATGTGTGCTTGTTGAGCCTTGTTTTAATTTCATTTGCATTTTGGTTTCATTATCTTTTATAAAACCCTTTAATGTGCAAAAGAACTAAAATCTTATAAAAATCATTAAAAATTCCACAAAAATAAAAAAATGTGTTTTCAATTAATGTAGTTGGTTGTTTTTATCTATTTTATGATAAAATTGCAATCAACAATTTAGGGCCACTTTGAATATTTTAAAGTTGCTTTTTCCTTCAGGTTGTACATTGTTTTGATTGGTTGTCTCTATTTCATTTTTATAAAATCGCATAAAAATCTGAAAAATCCCACAAAATACTCAAAAACACTTGCATATTTTAAAAACACAAAAATATTTTTACTTAGCATTTTTTAGCATTTTTAGTCACAATAAAAATTGTTGCATTGTGATTTCTCTTGTATGTTATTCACTTTCCTTATTAAAAAATAAAAAAATTGCAAATTAAAAACCACCAAAATATGTCTTTTCATTTTTGATTTCTCAACTACTTCGTAGGCTCAGCCCGTGCTCCTTGTGTTCGACCTTGGTGGCTATACCATATTAAATAAATAGCGAGACCACTTCTTTCAATTTTTGTGCTCGATTGCTTCCATTGGCGGTCCACATTTTTCTTTTTGAGTTCATCTTGGGAAATTGAGGTCGCAATGACCATTGACGTCACTTAACCTCATCGCTCGACTGCTCATCAGAATGGCACCATTGCCAGCGAGCACGGCTTAGTAGTCAGTTTTCAGATTTTATCTCTTATCGACTTTTTGCTCTATTTGTTATAATCGTGTTCTGACCCGTTCTTATTTTGCTTTTTGTGCGCGGAATCGCTTGAGGACCGCATTGGAGGAGACCCGTACTCGAGGAGAAGCAGGAGCAGTTGAGGACGTAGTAATAGCTTATAGAGTAGTTTAGGATAGTTAGTTTACTTTCATCTTGATTATTACTGTAATAATACAGGGATTTAGAGACTTTGGACAGTGGGACTTGTCTTATATTGGGGTTTGTTTCTCTGAGCATCGGTGTGCTAGGGGGACCTCATCATGGTTTTCACCGGTTTTGATTTCTTGCCATTTATTTCTATTTTGATTCTCGGAGAATTTAGCCCCTAGACTTAGTAATTTCTATTTATTGTGACGTAAGTGATTAGGGTCAAATCCTTAACTATTTGCATGTTCCTATAGTTTGTAATTGGACCTAATTAATAATCATAATAAAAAGATAGTTTAATCAGACTTGAGTTCACGTGCCGTGAGGAACCACATACAGTGTTGCCAGGACCCGTTGTGGTGGGCACCGAGTGGTTCCCAAGATCAGACTCTGGTCTTAGTCTTATTAGCTAGCTATCGTTCTTTTCATTTAGAAATTGCTCATATAAGGCTGTTTTCTTCTTGCATCATATAGATAGTTTTATTCTTGTCTTTTAATTTATGTGTGGATCACCCTCCATGTAGAGTGTTGGCGACAGGTACGAATCTCTTACTTTGCATACATCAGCGTGTTTGATCGCGCATCGACTTTTTTGACTCATGCCCTGTTTTGAATTATAAACAATCAAGAGAATTGAAAAATTCATTAGGCATTTTTTTGCATATTAAAAAATACATAAAAAGTGATAACCATAACTTTGGGATTGCTAAGCATATTTGATCCTAAAAGACACTCGACTTAAAAATCTATCTTGAGAGAGCAGTCCCCTCATTGTTTAGATCAGGGCACCATAACCAGTACATTGTTAACCTCCCTGTAGATGATGCAGCAACATATAAGAGATCAGGGAGTATTCATGGTAGATATGCGCAGAGAGATGGAGTAGATGTGAGCCAACCGAGGAGAGAAAAATCGAGCTAGTGGTGGAGAGATACCAGAGTATGGAGGAGGAGATAGAGACCATCCAGAGGAGTCTCAAGAGCAAGTCCGACCAGCCAGGACAATGAGAGAGTTGCACAACCTTGGTGTGACTCTTACACACCGTTGGATTTAGCTTCCGGGGATCCTGGGAGATTTCAAGCTCCCCTCTCAAACGATCCAGCTATTGTTCAAGTTTCATGGGCTTACCACCGAGGAGCCACACCTGCACCTCTAGGAATTCGAGATGATCTGCAACACTATCCAGGACAGATATGTGGATGAGGATACCATTATAATGATGGCTTTTCCATTCTCCCTTGTCGACAGAGCAACCTATGGACTGAAGCATTTGGGGAGATATGTTACTTTATGGGAATAGCTCTAAATCGAGTACTTGAACAAGTACTATCCACTCAGCCGGATGAATGCAGCGAGAGCTCTGATCAACAACTTCTCCATGATCCCCAACGAGGAGTTCCATGAGGTGTGGGATCGATTCAAAGATCTTATTGACCCATGTCCACACCATGACATCTCCAGAACTAATTTAGTATAGAGTTTCTTTTGTGGGCTGACACCAAAGTTGCCGGAGCTAGTGAACACTTCTTGCAAGGGTTCTTATTTTTCCAAAGACGAGGACCAGGTCTGGGCCATTTATGAGGAGATGGCCTAGAACTATACTGTCATGTCCCAGACTCGTCTCTACACTTAGGGGAAGCCCCTATCCCATGTCGTGTCCTATCAGAGTATAGCACGTGTCGATGCTGGTTCATCCACCTCTTCAGCATCCGCAGCACAGGCAGAGTCGTCTACCGTTGATATGGGCATTATCAATGAGAAGTTGGACCACATTGAGATCATTGAGAAGAAGCAGTGCCAGGGCATGGCGCAGATTGATCATTTGGCATAGACATTGAGAGACCTGAAGACCTAGATCATGTGTCTTCAGGAGGCACAGACGGCTTCTCAGCCTAGTCTCTGGTCATGGGCAGATCCTAGCAGCAGCCGCTCGACCAAGTACACCGCCAAGTACAGACAAGTCCACCATGTTCTGGCGGAGTGATTCCAACAACCGCAACACCAGTGCCTTCAGCCACCACCATCTCAAGACACTCAGATGGTTATGTACTAGCAGGATCAGTCTCTGGCAGTCCTTTCTCCACCTCCCCCCCCCTTCGAGCAGGAGCCATTGATGGAAGTCAATGAGATTAGGTACGACCGACAACAGCTCGAGTTCCATCGAGACCATCTCGGATTCACGAGGTCGATCGGAGGTGCCTCATCCTAGTAACAGCCTCCAGCTCAGGGTGGACAGTTCATCTAGCCTCAACAGCAGCCCTAGTTCCCACACCATTCACAGCAACAGCATTACCAGCATGGTCCTCATCCTTACCAGCAGGGACAACATTGGAGGCAGCTACAGCATTATCCTTAGCAATATTCTAAGCATGCCCCTCATCCTTCCCAGCAGCAACCTCACTTCCAGATAGGCAACCCATCTAGTTCCCATGGGCCAGCCTACGAGAACCTAGTACTAGATTATCTAGCTACCCTTCTCTTAGATCAAAAGGCCACATTCAGTGGGAGATCGACGAGTTCCGTCAGGAGGATGAGGGAGATCATCAAGGGCAAGGTCGCCATACCAGCTCAGATTGAGCCCAATCCGAATAACCTGAAGAGATGATCTGAGCAGGTACAGTTAACAAAGACCACCACTCCTAGTGATTCTTTGGGTGATATTGCTTGATATACATTTGATGCTAACTTTGTCACACTTAGGAGCGGTAGGATGCCAGCTGGCGGTGCCTCGTCTGAGCGACGACACCACGAGGATGCAGGAGCGCCAGACGAGGAGGAGAGCGGTGTTGATGTATCTCATCATGATGATGATGATGATGATGACATCAACAAGGATGTTGATCCAGGCGCCGGTACTGAGGTCATCGCATCCCCAAATACAGAGGGTGGCATTGATGCCACCAGGTACACAGATGCTGAGCCAGAGTGCGGTGCTGATGTTGTAGTTCGTGATGTCGTCGGTGGTACTGAGACCACCTCTACTATTCCAGTTGTATTTTCTCCTATTTATGTACCCTTGGACTCTATAGAAAATACCAAAAAAGTTAATTAATGAAAGGGTTCTTCATTTTCGAGTCCATATTTGATACATGGTGATACTTGTATGGATTCTACATCTTCTTGGCAGCATGGACCCATTCCTAGCCCTCTATCTGAGGAGGAACCAGCCATCCCCTTCCCTCAAGCACTCCGCCTGGCTACGGGGAATAAAAAAAGAAAATCCAAAAAAATCACATCAGTTAGAGTTCAGGCAGCAGATAATTGATAGATTTCAGATCCAGCTGACTCTACAAGAGGTACTCGAGCACATCCCCCTCTTCCAGAAGAACCTGAGAAAAAATATCACCATCCGTAGGAAGAAGAGGACCCCTAATGCAGAGATCTATGTGCTCACTCGTATCACTTGCTTCGCCATCAAGAACCGTTTTTCAGCCGAGAGGCCAAATGTAGGAGCTCCCTATATTAGATGCCACATTCATGAGTAGAGATTCGACCGTACTCTATTAGACAGCATCTCTTCCAACAACTTCCTTCCGACAGCCTTACTCGACCGGTTCGAGAGTTTGTCCCTCTTCGACAGAGCAGGACAGTTCTTCAATTTACTGATAGATCAGTCAAGAGGCCGAAGGGGTTGCTGAAGGACGTGGTCATCACAATTCAGGGCATGAAATTCTCGTGGACTTCATCGTGTTGGACATGGAGATCCCTGAATCTGTGACCGATACCCCCATCATCATAGGCAGTGTCCGACCATTATATTGGGAAGGTGTACTTTCGCATTGAGGGCTGGTGAGCACGAAAAACCGAGTGACTAAGGTAAGAATGCTATCAAAGGTCATTGCGACCTCAACAACTCAGATCAGACTCAACAAGAAAAAGAGGACTGCCAAAAATAGAGATAAATCAAACAATCAGGCAAATGTAGCGGTCTTTCTAATTTATTTTACCTCGTATAGCTACTAGGGTCGAACATAAGGAGCACAGAATGCGAAGGGCTACGAAGGATTCAAGAATCCATAAAATAAGAATTTGGTAGATTTTATATTTTTCAAATTTCTTTTTGAATTTTTAATATTAAGGAAAAGTGTAAAAACACTCAAAACTCACACACAAACAATTATTTAAAGCATAAAAAATTCTCAAAAAATTCAAATAAAAATATTTTCGAGTTTTTCAAAATATTTAGATATTTTTGTTAATTTTCTTTAATTTTTTTGATTTTTAGTTAATTTTCTAATAATTAAATAAAGCAAAGAATGCTAAGCAGTGTACATCCCGAATCTAAAGGCAAGTTAAAAATACTTAAAATGCTTATAAAATTCGAGTAGCAATTTTACGATATTGTGAGTCCATCCTATGAAATCCAGGAGGCTGACCATAAAGAAATCGGTTAGATCTATAGGTAGCTACGTGATCTCTGCCTATACTAGACACAAAGGCTCGCTTGTTGTCTTGTTCTCTACCGCGGACTGGGATCGCTCGCCATCCCTGCCCTATTGATTTAGAAGTGATATTCAAGTAGGAATTTTTCGATTGGGCTCATCTCCTAGTCTAGTCCCTCCTCTCCTTATCGAGAAGTCGGCCTGTTCGCATCGCACAAGTATAGGATCGACCTTTTCAAACTTTTGAAGTCAAAAAGAAGCCGAGATTTCTGAGAGTCTATACCTATTCTCATGTGCTTAAGCAAGCTACTTCCTAGGTCCCTATACCCCTCGTAACTACAACCTTTCTTAGTTGGTGATATTGGGTTATAGAACAAGAGTTTGTCCATTATATAAACTACAGACTATATCTGAACCCTTGCTCATGTTTAGCCTATTCCGATCTTCCTCAATAAGCCGGGTTAGAACTAAAGGAGGCGGGGGAAAAAGGGGGGGCTCCATTCAAAAGAATTGCAAAGATAGACAGGAGCAGAGAATGCCCAGTTAGCAATAGATGGTAACATATTTTTTTGATTTTTTATGAATTTGTACTGGATTTTCTAAGATTTTTAATGTTTTTCAATTTTTATGGTTTTTATAAATGCAAATACAACAAAAATTGGGTTGAAGCAAAAGCAACTCAAAACAAACAAAAAGAATATTTTTTGGAATTTTTCAAGGTTTTGTAATATTTAACTGGATTTTTAGAGGCAAACAGTAGTAAATTTTAAGGTTTTTGAATTTTTAAAAATACTAAATGGAAACAAAATGCAACCAAAATTAATGGGAATTCCTACACCATGGCAGGAGCCATGTTTCAAAATCTCATGATTTTTGGATGAAATTTGCTATTTATTAACATGCACAGGGGTATAACTACAAATATAGAAACTATAACTTCAGAACATAATATAAAATAAAGCCATGATAGTTCATGCAATTAACCCACAAGTACATGTAACGATGAACGTGCAACCACACAGGAAGGACTAAAATGCAAATACTGAAAACATAAGGTCCTAAGTGCAAAATATCCAAGATAGAAATAACTTCGAAAAATATTTGCATGACTAAAGCAGAAATGTAAACAGGTAAGAGGGCCTAAGTACAAATACCCTTCTTATTGGCGATCCAACGATCAAGGGTTCTTTACTTATGATCGGACGGCTCAGCGTTTCGGATAACCCTTCGATGGTGGACGGCTGCAATCTGATCCTCAGATGGATCTGACGGACGAGACACCTCGGATGATGGACAAACATGATCAGAACTGGAGGGGGGGTCTCGATCCAACGACGGAGGAGGCACCTAGAAGAGCGACGAAGAACTCACCACTGGCAAACTTCGATCAGCCAATACAAGCTGCAGAGACGTCCTCCGGAGCTGATCAGATAAGGGAAAGGTTGTTGGCGGCGGTCCGCAGCTGTGGCTATGCTCCGATGAGGCCGAGACCGTCGGGAACGGCCCGACGATGCTGGGGTACCTAGAGAAGTTGTGCTCGAATATTCAAACCTCCAGATGAGGTTCCTTGATATCAAAACTGCACAGAAGAACTCCTGGGTCGAGGGCTAAGTGCCTCGACCCATCAGAATGCGAAATGGGTGATCGATGGGGCAAGGCGAGGCCCTACGGCGAGGCGATGACGAATAAAGTCCTGGGTATTCGTTCCGGAGCGAACGAGATGAACGAAGGGGTGCAGCAGGTGGGGAGAAGTTTAACGGAGATGATATGATCGTCAGGTTGGCAAATGGGAGGTTCGATCACGACGAATGATCCGAGGAATTTAAGTAGACCCAAATGCTAAACTCTAGAATCCAAAGCAAGAAAAAAGAAATATAGTTTACCTAGTGAATGTAGTTATCTGGGGTGAAGGTCAGAGACCTCCGGGGGTCGTCGCCTCAATGGATTGACATGTCCAGAGGCTGGGCTCTCCTTGCGGTGGAGCACGACGATGAGCTCGCCGGACCTAAGGCTCCTTAGCTCGAATCCTCTCTACAACGACCTCGAACGCACATTGTCACTCGTGGATGGAGGTGGAGATCCGCAGAGATGAGAGGGTGCCAAAGATGATCAAGAAAATGCGGCTCCAAGAGAACTTATGCTCAGCAGGGTCGGAGAAGTGTGGAACTTGGGCGCCTAAATCGAGGGACGGATCCCTAGGGGATTCATCAGGTGTGAGTCACGGATCGTCCCTCGATAATCGGAGCAACTACTCGAGTGGAATGGGGGATGGATCAGTTCGGAAAAAGTTTGAGAAAGTCGGGCGAAAATCGGATCCGGGCGAAGAATGGTCCGGGGGGCAGTTGACCAGGGTCAACAGTCCGCCATGTACCAATCAGAAAAAGGATATCTGAAAATTATTGGAAATAACATTAAAAATAGCAAAAGATTTTATTTTAAAAAGTCTATAAAATAAAAATATTTAATATTTTCCAAACTATTTTTCTATGATTTTTATTTATTTTTATGAACAATAAATTATAGTATATACAGTATATTATATTATATACAAGTATAAAATACCAAGATATTTTATTTAATTATTTTTATTTTCTTATTTTTGTACAAATATCCCAACTTTATATTTTTATTTATTTACAACATAAAAATTTGGAATATAAAATAATTTTTATTTTATTTTTATTAGTTACGTACAAATGAAAAATAAATAGGTATATGATACATGTATACATGTGTTATGTATAAGGTGAGAGAGAGAAGATTTATTTTATGTTTTTATTTCATTTTTCTAGTTTTTGTTTTATTTTTAGAAATATATACAAGGAAATATAAACAACTTTTATTTTTATTTTTATGAAAACAAAATAATGATAATATATATACATGGGAGGGAGTATGTACAAGGTAGAGTGGCCCTATCTCTCTCTACTTATTTTATTTGGCGATCAGGTCCAATTTGGACCCTCTCTTGGGTTCAGGTTACTCAATATTTATTCTAAATATTTCCCTCTTTTTATTTTATTCTTTATTCTTTTATTTTTGCACAAATACATGCTAATTAATCATTATTAACAAATGCATGCTTATTGGTAACTTATTGTATTTACAACTATATACATGATGTTTTGCAAGAATATTTAGCTAAAATAAAAGAATAAATATTGATGAATGGGGATTCATCAAGGGTGAAAGTATGCAAATAGAGACGATCGACGAGACTAGAGCACGAGAATCAGCTTGCTCCGAGCAGCACAATGATTCAGAGCAGATGACAGAGGAAGAGCGAGACATCCACTAGGAGTGTGACTTTGTGATCACTGATGATGAAGCCACTTGGTCTGATCCCATTTCATGAGCCCGCCTTTCACCTTCAGATACTGCAGATTCACAGATCCCAGCAGAGGAGAGCTTGGAGAGCACACTTTTGGCAGAGGATACATTTGAGGCTGAAGATAGTGTTCAGGATAACAAGGAAGAGTACATTCCTTGTGACACAGATTCAGATCCCTCGGATTCAGACATAGATTGGGCTGAGTTTGATGATTTACTTCCGTGTCTAATTTCCACAGAGTCAGCAACTAGGGTGGAGACCGTGCCAGCGCCGATTACAGTAAACCAGCTGGCCAGTCTGCACCAATTTGTCACGATCAGCGAGAGTTCTCCCACGCAGATTTGGTTGCTTTCACTCAGACATTTCAGAACCCAAATTTGCGATCTCCTAGTTGTCCAGAATTGAAGCCTTTGCCATAGTCATTGAAGTATAGATTCCTTGCGGGCGAGCATGAGATGCACCCAGTCATTATCTCAACAGATTTGACTGGAGAGCAAGAATCTCATTTGATGGAGGTTCTTGAAAGAAACCACAAGGCGATAGGATGGAGCGTAGCTGATCTCCAGGGGATAAGATTGGCCATGTGCTCCCACAATATCTATCTTGAAGAGGAGGCTAAGCCATCGCGTGAGTTCCAGCGATGGCTGAACCCAAATCTTCGAGAGGTTGTCATGAAGGAGATTTTGAAATGGTGGAGCATCGATTTTATCTACCCCATCTCCGACCCCATGTGGGTTAGTTATGAAAACCCATTCATCACTCTTTATTCTTTTATTTTAGCTACAAAACCCATGCAAAACACATGTATATTCCTGTAAATAACAATAATTGTCAAAAAGCGTGCATTGTGTGAATGTGCATTTTTAGCATGTTTTTGTGCATAAATAAAAGAATAAAGAAACAAAAGAAAAAGAGGGAGATATTTAGAATAAATATTGAGCAACCTAATCCCAAGGTAGGGCTCAGCATGGGCCTGACCGCATAAAAACCCAAGTAGAGAGAGATAAGGAAGCTCACATGTGTACATATACCTATAAATAAATAGAAATTATTTTCCTCTTATTCAAAATAAAAATGGATGTGTATTTCTATTTATATATTTGTAAAGATTAAATTAAAATAAAAACGAGAAAAACAAAACAAAATTAAAAATAAATAAAAATCCCTTCATCATTGTATATACACCATGTACATAAGACCACATCTCTATTTATTTCTCCTTGTAAATAAATAAATAAAAATTCAATAAAAATATTTTCTCATCTCATATTCTATAATGTATATAAATAAAATAAAAATCACAAAAATAAAATAAAAATAAAAATAAATAAAATAAAAACCAATAGCCACCTTGTATATATACCATATATGTATATAAATAAAACTATTTATTTCACCCTTGTAAATAAATAATAAAAATAAAAAAACCATATTATTCCAAATTTTATCCTATAAATAAATAAAATATAAAATTGGAATAAAATGTATAAAAATAAATAATAAAAAATCAAAAATTAAAAAGATATATTGTATATACATGTATAAAATAATCATATTTTGTAAATACATTATTTATATTTCAAACAAAATAAATAAATATCACAAAAAATAGTTTAAAAATAAAGAAACATTTTTCATGTTTTAACTTTTTCCAAATTCGGCCATTTACTATTTATTATTTAATTTCTAAATATTTAATACGTGGCCGCACCTGATTGGTCCACGGGGGATGTTGACCCCCGCTCAACTCCCCCCCTGGACCACCAACCCGCGGATCCTGCGCTTTGATACGATTTCTCCCTATTTTCCCTGCTTGATCCGACCACTAAAACCTTAAACCCCGAGTCCTAATCCTTCCCTGCAGATCCGAGATCCACGCTTGGAGGTTTGCATCGGGGTCCGTGCTCCGAATTCCTCGCCCGACCCTCATCTAGCCGAACCCCTAGCCGTATTTAACCCCAGCTCCGCTGCACCATTCCTCTCATCTTTGGTGTTGCCCCTTCCACCTAGGACCCCCACCCGATACCCTAGAGTGACAGCTAGCCGTCGGAGTGTTGCAGAGAGGCGGAGGAGCATCACGTCACTGATCCGGCGACGTTTCGCCGTCGTGTGCCACCCAGAGCTGCGCCCGAGCCTCGGGCCATCGACGATCCTCGAGGCGAAAACCAAGAGCTCCAGGAGCTCATTCCTAGTCGAGCACAGTCACCTGGTGAGACTAGTTCTTTCTATCTTTCTTAAATTTCCAATTACGCCCAAATCCATCATTCGTCGTCGCTTGTCGATTCCGACCATCCCCGTCACCCTCCTGACCATCCGAGTTGACCATCATCATCGCCATCCTCCCCTGCACGTTCCACACCCATCCATTCAACCCTGTTCGCCCGGAACTGGGAGTCGATCTCCCTCGCCGTCGCATCGCCGGAGATCATCCGCCCCGACGCATCTTCCACCCACTTCACCCCTCACAGGGTCGGGGCAGTTTGCCCTCGACCCAGGAGTCTTCCTATGGCTTTTTCTAGGTCCGAAGAGGCCCATCTGAGGGTCGAAGCATTCGAGCACAGGAGCTCCAGGCCACCGCCGTCGTCGGGCCACTCCGGTGGTCGCCAGCCTCATCGGAGAGGCGTATCAGCTGCAGAACGTCAAGGCGGATATCTTCTGCACCTTAGCAGCAGCAGAGGAGGAGCACCGCGTGAGTATCGGGCCGGCGAACCTGTTCTTGGAACATCCCTCAGAGCCGTTCGTTCAGCCTCACTCTCCCAGTCTCGATCACGACCGTACATCTACGAGGAGAGAGCAGTCGTCAGATCAGAGATAGGAGCTCATCTGGAGCGTCCATCGCAGTAGGGAGGCATGCACGCACTAGAGTCGTTAGATCTGATACGTGTCGCGCTTTCAGCCGTCTGATCAGAGCCAGGGCTTCTTCGAGGAGGCGCAGTGCACGACCACCGTCCGATCAGCCACGTGGCGCCGCTCCAGCCCTCGGATCATAATAAGTGGTGATTTATACTTAGGCCCCCTCCTGTTTTGCATTTACGTTCTAGTCCTGTAAATATTTAGTCCAGTTGTTTTTATTCTGGAAGATTTGCACTTAGGATCTTGTGCTTAGTTTATTTGCATGTATACCCCTGTCTACGTAGAACACGTGCATCGACACGTGATTTTCTGGTATATTTGCATTGTATTTGCATTTCTTGGACATCTTGCACGAGGGACCCCAAGGTTCTTGTATTTGTTACATTCCAGCCCTTGGAAACATGTTTTATTGCATCTGGGTCCCTATGCATTGTGCCTTGTTGTTTGATTTTAATAAAATATCAAATCAAGTCCAAATTGTGTGAAAATGGGACATGTGGCTCCTGCCACTGTGTAGAATTTTCACCAATTTTTGGGAACATTTTTGAGCCTTTTTAGTATTTTAAAAATTCAAAAACACAAGTTTTTCTTTCTGTTCAGATTATAAAATCCCAAAAAAAATATTTAAACCCTTTCAAAAATTCTAAAAAACTTATTATTTTTGGTGTGTTTTATTTCATGTGCAATTTTAATTATTTTTGGATTTATAAAAACCATACAAATTGAAAAACCCTTAAAAACTCATAAAAATTCTAAAAAATCATAGAAAATTCAAAAATTCATAAACTTTTCTTTTGAATTTTCCTTGTTGTTTATACTTCTCATGAAAAATACCTTAAGGCTTTGATAGGACCATTTTATATTTTATTTTGGTCCTCCAAGCCTGACTGGACAGTTTGCCATTATTTTTGCCTTCTTTCATTTTTAGAAAATATATAAAAATCATAAAATTCTCAAAAATTCACCAAAAATAGTAAAAAACATATATAACATAAAAATATTTTTGTTTGAATTTTTGGACCATTTTTTGAGCATTTAAATAATTAGTTGAATGTGCTTGTAGTTGCCTTTTTATTATTTTCCTTATTACCAAAAATCTCTAAAAATTATAAAAATATTAAAAACCACCAAAAAAATATTTGTTTCTATTTTCTTTCATTTCCGACTACTTCGTAGGCTGCAAGGCCATCTCGTGCTCTCTGAGTCCGACCCTGGGTGCTATACCATGCTAATCTCATAACCAAGGCCACTATTTGATTTTCACTGATTTTCTATCTCTGTTTGGTGGTCTGTTCCTTATAATTTCTTGATTGACTGACTGATTTTCCGAGTGATTGAGGTCGCAACGACCTGAGTTATTTTTATTCCTTAATCGCTTGGTTGATCTATCGGGTCATCAGAATGGCGTCGTTGCCCGGGAGCACGGCTTAGTAGTCGCTTTTTGATTTTTCCCGTGGTTTTCCTTTCTGCGGCTTTTGTGCATATTTTGTATATATATCATTCATTTGCATAATTTTCCAAATAACCGTGTCTGATACACTTTGCCTGTTTGCTACACTTGTTAGAGCTCCCTAGGATACATGACTACACTGGTCATGGTCCATTCTCTTCTTCCCCTTCTTCTTGAGCCGGTTGCACTTGAACTTAGAAGGGAATACCCCGCTTCTCGAGGAAAGAGTTGCTAGACCGAGGCATTAGAGTTACCAGATTGGGGGGTTGTTTCTTTGTTACTTCTGAGGTGGGGAGCTACATATCACTTACACCATACAAGGAAAAATTCATGGTCATTAGAGTTTGTGTATGTAGACTTGTTCTAATCTGGTTTATTGAGGAGTCTTGTCCAAAGATTGGTGGAACTTAGAGGCTATTAAGTTTTAAGCTTAAGTCCAAATAAGGTTCTGACACATTAATAATCCAAAGATCTGATCGAGCTCCATATTTCAATTTAATGAAGGCAAGTTTAATAATCAGCATTGATCCATGCAGTTTTCTCCTCTTTTTCTTGTTCTTTCTACTTTTTCACTTCTTTTTCAAATAAGTGTTTGCTAAGGTATTAGCAAAGTTAAGTATAGGGGGTGATGAATACCCGTTCATCACTCTTTATTCTTTTATTTTAGCTACAAAACCCATGCAAAACACATGTATATTCTTGTAAATAATAATAATTGTCAAAAAGCATGCATTGTGTAAATGTGCATTTTTAGAATGTTTTTGTGCATAAATAAAAGAATAAAGAAACAAAAGAAAACGAGGGAGATATTTAGAATAAATATTGAGAAACCTAATCCCAAGGGAGGGCTCATCATGGGCATGACCGCATAAAAACCCAAGTAGAGAGAGATAAGGAAGCTCACATGTGTACATATACCTATAAATAAATAGAAATTAATTTCCTCTTATTCAAAATAAAAATGGATGTTTATTTATATGTATATATTTGTAAAGACTAAATTAAAATAAAAATGTGATAAACAAAACAAAATTAAAAGTAAATAAAAATCCCTTCATCATTGTATATACACCATGTACATAAGACCACATCTCTATTTATTTCTCCTTGTAAATAAATAAATAAAAATTCAATAAAAATATTTTCTCATCTCATATTCCATAATGTATATAAATAAAATAAAAATCACAAAAGTAAAATAAAAATAAAAAGAAATAAAATAAAAACCAATAGCCACCTTGTATATATACCACATATGTATATAAATAAAACTATTTATTTCACCCTTGTAAATAATTAATAAAAATAAAATAAAAATACCATATTATTCTAAATTTTATCCTATAAATAAATAAAATATAAAATTGGAATAAAATGTACAAAAATAAATAACTAAAAATCAAAAATTAAAAAGGTATATTGTATATATATGTATATAATAATCATATTTTATAAATACATTATTTATATTTCAAAAAAAAATAAATAAAAATCACAAAAAAATAGTTTAAAATAAAGAAACATTTTTCATGTTTTAAATTTTTTCCAAATTAGGCCATTTACTATTTATTATTTAATTTCCATTATTTAATACGTCGTCGCACATGATTGGTCCATGGGGGATGTTGACCCCCGGTCAACTCCCCCCCTGGACCACCAACCTGCGGATCCTGCGTTTTGACCCGATTTCTCCATATTTTCACTGCTTGATCCGACCACTAAAACCTTAAACCCCAGGTCCTAATCCTTCCCTGCAGATCCGAGACCCACGCCCGGAGGTTTGCATCGGGGTCCGTGCTCTGAATTCCTCGCCTGACCCTCTTCTAGCCGGACCCCTAGCCGTATTTAACCCCAGCTCCGTCGCACCATTCCTCTTATCTTTGGCGCTGCCCCTTCCACCCAGGACCTCCACCCGATAACCTAGAGTGACAGCTAGCCGTCAGAGTGTTGCAGAGAGGCGGAGGAGCACCGCGTCACTAATCCGGCGACGTTTTGCCACCGTGCACCACCCAGAGTTGCGCACGAGCCTCGGGCCATCTACGTCCCTCGAGGCGCACCACGAGCTCCAGGAGCTCATTCCTAATCGACCACAGTCACCTGGTGAGCCTAGTTCTTTCTATCTTTCTTGAATTTCCAATTACGCCCAAATCCATCGTTCGCCGTCGCTTGTCGATTCCAACAATCCCCGTCACCCTCCTGACCACAGAGTCGACCATCATCATCGCCATCCTCCCCTGTACATTCTACACCCATCCATTCAACCCAGTTCGCCCCAGAACTGGGAGTCGATCTCCCTCACCGTCGCATCGTCGGATATCATACGCCCCGACGCATCTTCCACCCACTTCACCCCTCAGAGGGTCGAGGCAGTTTGCCCT
This sequence comes from Ottelia alismoides, assembly GCA_037367405.1. Lineage (NCBI taxonomy): Eukaryota > Viridiplantae > Streptophyta > Magnoliopsida > Alismatales > Hydrocharitaceae > Ottelia > Ottelia alismoides. The sequence continues at coordinate 100,873 of JAZKJV010010768.1, read as the reverse complement.
CGATCCAGGATTCTTCCTGTGGCGTTTTCCAGGTCTGAAGAGGCCCATCTGAGGGTCGAAGCATTCGAGCACAGGAGCTCCAGGCCACTGCCGTCGCCGGGCCACTCCGGTGGTCGCCGGCCTCATCGGAGAGGCGTATCAGCTGCGGAACGTCACCTGATCTTGGAGCATCCCCCAGAGTCGTCCGTTCAGCCTCACTCTCCCAGTCTTGATCACGATCGTACATCTACGAGGAGAGAGCAGCCGTCGGATCAGAGATAGGAGCTCATCTGGAGCGTCCATCGCAGCAGGGAGGCGTGCACGTACTAGAGCCGTTAGATCTGATACGTGTCACGCTTTCAGCCGTCTGATCAGAGCCAGGGCTTCTTCGAGGAGGTGCAGTGCACGACCACCGTCCGATCAGCCACGTGGCACCGCTCCAGCCCTCGGATCATAATAAGGGGTAATTTATACTTAGGCCCCCTCATGTTTTGCATTTACATTCTAGTCCTGTAAATATTTAGTCCAGTTGTTTTTTATTCTGGAACTTTTGCACTTAGGACCTTGTACTTAGTTTATTTGCATTTATACCCCTGTCTACGTGGAACACGTGCATCGACACGTGATTTTCTGAGATATTTGCATTGTATGGGCTAAAGTTTTAAGGAATTGTGGAATGAAATTTAGTTTTCATTATTTGCATGCATACCCCTGTGCGTGCTTTTATTGGACATGTGCTGAATTTCTTGGACATTTTACAATTTTATCCTTGGACTTTTAGTACATGTTGCTAATAAGTCCTTGGAAGTATTTTTTTATTGCACATAGGTCCCTCCGTGCCCAGTAAACGTGCTTTGCGCGTGAGAACTTGGACATCTTGCACGAGTGACCCCAAGGTTCTTGTATTTGTTACATTTCAGCCCTTGGAAACATGTTTTATGGCATCTAGGTCCCTGTGCACTGTGCCTTGTTGTTTAATTTTAATAAAATATCAAATCAAGTCCAAATTGTGTGAAAATTGGATACGTGGCTACTGCCACTGTGTAGAATTTTCACCAATTATTGGGAACATTTGTGACCTCTTTAGTATTTTAAAAATTCAAAAACACATGTTTTTCTATCTGTTCAAATTATAAAATCCCAAAAAAATTATTAAAACCATTCAAAAATTCTAAAAAAAATTAGGAGTTGTTAGTTTTTGTGTGTTTTATTTTTTGTGCAATTTTGACTATTTTTGGATTTATAAAAACCCTAAAAATTGAAAAACCCTTAAAAACTCATAAAAATCTAAAAAATCATAGAAAAATCAAAATCCATAAGCTTTTCTTCTGAATTTTCCTTGTTGTTTATACTTCTCATGAAAAATACCTTCAGGCTTTGACAAGACCATTTTATATTTTATTTTGGTCCTCCAAGCCTGACTGGACAATTTGCCATTTTTTTTGCCTTCTTTCAATTTTAGAAAAATATACAAAAATCATAAAATTCTTTAAAATTCGCCAAAAATAGTAAAAAACATATAAAACATAAAAATATTTTTGTTTGAGTTTTTGGACCATTTTTTGAGCATTTAAATGATTGGTTGAATGTGCTTGTAGTTGCCTTTTTATTATTTTCCTTATTACCAAAAATCACAAAAAAAATATAAAAAATATTATAAACCACCAAAAAATATTTGCTTCTATTTTCTTTCATTTCCGACTACTTCGTAGGCCACAGGGCCATCTCGTGCTCCCTGAGTCCGACCCTGGGTGTCATACCAGGCTAATCTCATAGCCATGGCCACTATTTGATTTTCATTGATTTTCTATCTCTGTTTGGTGGTCTGTTACTTATATTTTCTTGATTGACTGATTGATTTCCCGACTGATTGAGGTGTCAACGACCCGAGTTATTTTTATTCCTTAATCGCTCGGTCGATCTATCGGGTCATCACTTAGTATGTTACATGTGGTGCCCAACAAGACGGACATCACTACAATTGTGAGCGTGTCCAGAGAGGAGATAGCTACACAGGTACCCACTTCTTGGAGGGTCTGTGTGAACTACAGACGACTAAATCAGGCCACCAACAAGGATCATTTCTCGTTGTCTTTTATTGATAATATTATAGAGAGGCTAGTTGGGAAGAGTCATTATTGTTTTCTTGACGAGCATTCCGGCTACAATCAAGTGGCCATTGCACCCAAAGAGTAGGACAAGACGGCATTCACATGTCTCTTTGGGACTTATGCTTTCAGACGGATGCACTTTGATCTATGTAATGCCCCAGTGAAATTCTAAAGGTGCATGTTGTCCATCTTTTTGTACATGGTGGGTGACTATTTATAGGTCTTCATGGATGACTTTTCGGTCTATGGAGATGGGTTTAATGCTTGTCTTGGCTGCCTAGACCGCATCCTTCAGCATTGCATCGAGGTTCACCTTGTTTTATCCTGGGAGAAGAGTCACTTCGTGGTAACTCAAGGGATGGTGCTTGTTCATATCATCTCCAACAGGGGCATGGAGGTTGATCCGGACAAGATGGATATCATCAGGAAACTCAATCCACCGTCCAACCTGCGACAGTTACAGTCTTTTCTTGGACACGTCAATTTCTACCAACGATTCATTCATGATTTCAACAGGATTTCCCTTTCGTTGACTGATTTTCTAACAAAAGACATCGAGTTCATTGTATATGATAAGTGTCTTGTGTCATTCGAGACTCTTAACAATCTAGTTGTTGAGGCTCCTATCCTTCAGCCACCTGATTGGTCTCTCCCATTTGAGATCATGACGGATGCCTCCGATTTTACTGTAGGGGACGTACTAGGACAGAGGAGGTATGGAGCACCTTTTGCCATTCACTACGCTAGCCGTACATTGGATGCCGCACAGCGGAACTACACTGTCACCAAGAAAGAGATGCTAGCCGTAATTTTTACCTTGGACAAGTTTAGATCTTATATTATTGGATCCAAAGTGACTATCTTTACTGATCATACCACCATCAGGTACCTCATGGCAAAGAAGGATGCAAAAGAAAGACTAACTAGATGGATCCTTCTACTCCAGGAGTTTGGTATTGATATTAATGATAAACTTGGAGTCAAGAATGTGGTGGCGGATTATATCTCCTGATTAGAGCATCTTGAGGAATCCGAGCAAATTGATCCTATTTCAAAGACCTTCCCAGATGAGGCGATCCTTTCTATCGCCTCGCTCCCATGGTGCGCCGACAATGTGAACTATCTTGTTGCCAAGAAAGTTCCATAAGGTTAGCCCAGGCAACGGCTTGAAACCTTCCTTGCAAAGGCCAAGTCGTACCATTGGGAGGATCCCATCCTTTATTATTAAAGAGGAGATAGGGTCTAGCATTAGTGCATTCCTCAGGAGGAGCACCACAGCATCCTTACATACTGCCACAAGCTTGAAGTAGGAGGACATCACTTTGGGAGGAGAACAACATAGAAAGTGCTCCAATCTGGCCTATGGTGTCCTACCCTCTTCAAGGATTCTGATGAATTCGTGAAGAGGTGTATTGACTGTTAGAGGATGGGCACTTGTGGACAGTGTGATATCATGTCAATGTAGCACATTCAATTCCATGAGGTTTTTGATGCATGGGGCATTGACTTCATGGCTCCATTGCATAAGAGTCAGGGATTCGAGTACATTCTGTTGGGTGTTAATTATGTGAGTTGTTGGGTTGAGGCCATACCCGCTCGAACTACAGATGCTAGGACTGTTTGCAAATTTTTGAGGAAGAATATCATTTCACGGTTTGGGGTGCTTAGATTATTGATATCTGACAGGGGGTCTCATTTTATTAACGACAAGGTAAAGGCCCTTGCTAACGAGTTCAGCATATACCATAGAGTTGCCACCCCATATCACCCTCATACCAATGGTCTTGCTGAAGTATCAAATAGGGAGAGCAAGACGATACTGCAGAAGGTAGTCCGCCCAGATCGAAAGGATTGGTCACAGCTTTTGGACTCGGTCTTGTGGGCATATCATACTTCCTTCAAGATTGCTTTGGGTACATCTCCCTTTCGTCTCGTTTATGGTAAGCTTTGCCATTTACCTGTTGAGATTAAGCATAAGTCACTTTGGGTTGTCACTGATATATTATTGGATCCAGAGAGTATAGGAGATCAAGGAAGGTAGAATTGGCAGCCCTAGAGGAGCTTAGAGATACAACCGTTTCGAGCAGCCTACATTACAAGGAGCGAATGAAGATATGGCATGATTTTCATATCAGCCATAAACAAGTTGAGCCATATCAGAGAGTATGGTTGTTTGATGCCATGCTTAGATTATTTCCAGGGAAATTGTAGAGCAAATGGAAGGGACCATACCTGGTCTGAAAGGTACATGATAATGGTAGTATCGACATATCTGAGATGCCATCTGAGTCCACCTTTCATGTTAACGGACAGCGCCTAGAACCATATCTAGATCATGAGCCGTTGATGGTTGACATCGCCCCGATTCGTTTTGCATGAGATGTGGTCTTTGACTCACATTAGTTGCATCTCATGCCTGATTATCGTTGTCTTCCGACTTGTATAGATCCATATGTCCATATTATCTCATTGCTTAGTCTAACACCCCCATCTGCATCTTGTGATTATGTTATACTTAGGGTGTACTTTACCCTAAGTATAGGGGGTGTCAGACTCTTGATTATTCTTTTGATTCTTTTTACCTTTGTTTTGCTACCTGTACTTAGGAATATTTTACCCTAAGTAAAGGGGAGGTAGACTTTGTTCATTCTATCACTCGGTTTTCCGTTTACGTACAGTCTGCTATACTTAGGAGTACTCGATCCTAAGTATAGGGGGGAACAACCGAGACCTCTTCATTCTATTATTTGATTCGTCGTTGTACTATAGTATTCCTTTTCACAACCCTATACTAAGCACGAGTTATGTCTTCTTTTTCATTGCTCGTGATTCACTCTGAGGACATCGTTCGAGCTAAGTATAGGGGGTGTCGTATATATTACATATATACTTTAGCCATAACTCGTACGTTGAGTAGGTTAATCAATAAAATGGTTAAATTCTTAAAAAGTTTAAAATTTTTCTTGTACATAAAATTCTTTCTTTCACATACATTGTTATTTATAAAAATTATTTTTGTACAAATGTTTGTAAAAATATTTTGATTGTAAAAAGTTTGTAAATATTTTGATATCAAAACTATGTATATAGTACAAACTTTTTTGTAAAATCTTTGAAAAACAAAAGTTTGCAAAATCCCTTGTGTAAATGTTTATAAATAGTTTGCAAAACTTCTGCATCCATGCATACATTCAAACATTTTCCAAAATATTTTGCACATTTTAAAAAAACTTTGCATAAAAATATTTGTGTATATACTTTTACATTCTTTTGAATCATGATTGACATTTAAACCCGTCTAGAATAAAATTGGAAGATGGATCTTGGTTAAGACCTTAATCCACGTAGTTCTAAGAGGAACCTTATAGGATTTAGGGTTGAGACTTTTCATGTCCATTAGTGACTTAATTCTTTGAGTCCACTAGGCTATGATCACATGTCATCTTGATGAGCCTAAGTAGAACACTTAACAATGCACACATGACTCTCACAGACAATGGCTTTACTTGCACTAGCACCTTACACATAGCTCTCTACGGATGAGGTGGTGAGGAGGCAGTTCCCGTTGGCTTTGGGGTAGCATACGAGGGAAGTACCTCTAGGCGGAACCTCTCGTCTTCTTTTAGTGAAGGAAGTGCGTCTCAACTTGGTCTGGTGGTGTTGAGGTCTAAAGACAGGAGTTGTGGGTTGCAATAAAGCTTCAAAAGAGGGAATTCTACTGGCTCAAGAGGAAAAAGTCCTTATGTATATATGTTGCACCATGTAGATATGTTGTACATATGCACATAAAAAAATATGTGCAAAAGAAAGAAAAACTCCAAAAAATGGACATGCCTGACTGAAAATAAAATGCATGCCGGAGTGCTTAAACAAATAAAGCAAAGATTATGTTACCCATTCTCATCTCATGAAGCTTGCAGCAGGGAGACTTAGCTACACTAGTTGAGCTCCCAGGAATAAATGACTACATTGGTCATGGTCCATTCTCTTCCTTCCCCTCTTCTTGAGCTAATTGAACTTGAACTTAGAAGGGAATACCCCGCTCCTCGAGGAAAGAGCTGTTGGGCTAGGGCATTAGAGTTACCTTGTTAAGTGTGGTTGTTTCTTTGTCATTTCTGAAGTGGGGAGCTACATATCACTTACACCGTACAAGAAAAGATTCATGGTCATTAGAGTTTGTGTATGTATACTTGTTCTGATATGGATTATTAAGGAGTCTTGACCATAGAATGGTGGAAGTTAGAGGTTGTTGAGTCTTCAACGTAGGTCCAAATAAGGTTCCAACAAATCATTAATCCAAATGTATGAATGAGCTCCATACTTAAATTTAATGAAGACAAGTTTAATAATCAACCTTGATTCTCTTGTTATTTCTTTCCTTTTTCTTTTCACTTGCTTTTCAAATAATTGTTTGCTAAGGGACTATCAAAGGTAAAGTATAAGGGGGTGATGAATCCATGATCATCACTCTTTATTCTTTTATTTTAGCTAATTATCTTGTCAAAGCATCATGTAAATAGATGTAAATACAATAAGTTAGCATCATGCATGCTTGTGTTAAAATGTACATAATTAGCATGTATTTGTGAAAAATAAAAGAATAAAGAAAAAAGGAAAAGGAAGGAGGTATTTAAAATAAATGCAGAGTGACATGAACCCCAAGAGAGGGTCAAGTAATGGTCTGATCGCCAAATAAAGTAAGTAGAGAGAGATAGGGCCCACTCTATATTGTACATATCATCATGTGTAAATAAATAATTATTTTTAAAAAATAAAAAATAAAATACTCTTTTTACCTCCTTATATATAGTTCTAAAAATAAAATAAAATAAAAATCAGGAAAATAAAAAATAAAAACAAAAATAAATTCTCTCTCCCTTGTGCATAATATATGTATATATGTTTCATTCTCCATATATTACACACCTGTAAATAAATAACAAAAATACAATAAAAATTATTTTATAATCCAAAAATTATGTTGTAAATAAATAATATACAAATTTGGGTATTGTGTAAAAATAACAAAATAAAAATAATTGTACAAAATACATAGGTAGATTAGACCTGTATATAATACTATATACTATATATAGACTAATTTATTTTTCAGAAAAAATAATAAATAAAAATCACAGAAAATAGTTTGATAAATAACAAATTTTTTATTTTATACCATTTTTTATTTAAAATCATTTACTATTTTTTATTTAATTTGTAAATATTTCTATAAATCCTATTTCTCAATTGGTCCACGTCAGGTCGTTGACCTCAGTCAACCCACTCTTCCTGGTCTTGTCCCGACCCGACCTCTTCATCAAACCCTAGGAAGGCATTGATCTCCTTCGATTCATGTGCCCTTACCCGATTCCTCTAGCCTCCTGGGATTGCTATAAAGCTTCTCATCTACCTCCCAGGAGCAGTAACTCGTGTCTCGCTCCCATTTCTAACCCTAGCCACCTCCAGCTAAGTGACAGTTGCTCGGAGCACCGCTTGGCGCTCGATTTGGTGCAGCAGAGCCGAGGCTCAACCTTCGTGGCTGGACCTCCGCCGCGAGTAGCCTCCCCCGCCTTCCGCGGCTAGGTTGCGGCCATCACCCTGACGTTTATCCGCGCCTGGAGCTCAGGAGCACATCTCAGCCTTCAGGCATCCCTTTTATCCCTCACATTCCTTTTTCTGATCAGATCTTCCCACCTAGCATCGTCGCATGTTCACCCACTCCAACCAGCCGGTCGGAGCCCTGTTACCCACTTCCAGCCGCTTTGATCAACCCACACGCTCACCCCCCATCTCGCTCTGCAACCTAATCAACCTGAGCCTCGACCATCAGGTCGAGAGTAGGACCTAGATCTCCCCTACCGCCTTCGTCGGAGATCATCCTTCGCCCCCCTCCGCTTCTTTACTCGTTGGATCCAATAACCCAGACTGGAATAAACCTCCGAGTCCCAGCTTCCATTGCAGGCACTTGCACGTACTGAGGATCCCCGATTCCACCTATCAGAGGTTCGCTAGAGCTGCTCCAGGCCCCCTTCGTTGCCATGCTTATCCGGTCGGTGGCTTCTCCGTCGGACCCACTCAATCGACACGGAAGACTCCCACGATCACACATGTACCTTCCGATTGTCCATCAGGGCAGAGAATCCTCTCTTTGGCTCTGGTGAAGTTCATCCCCGTGCTTTTCGTCCAGGCTACTCCAGCACCGTTGGATTAGCCCTGCACCTTCATATTGCATCAAGACCGCCGACACCGCAGCCTTTTCAGACCGTTATATGTCAGATCTGGCGCATCTACGCCTCACGTCCCCGACCAATTCTGGAGCGTCAGATATGACACCTGCAGCGGATCAGAGCCGCACGTTCGTGCCTTTACCAGTGGCCTCCACGTGTCCTCACGCGCTAGTCACGTGCTGCAAGGGTATATTGCTCTGTTTCCCCCATAATTTTTATGCTTTATGTTTTAGTCTGTAAATAATAGTTGCAGTTAGAACTATTTACACTTTAGCCCCTAGAGTTTCTGGTATTTGTGTTTTAGTCCTCCCTATTTGGAGACACGTGTTGGAGCACGTGAACTGTGGTATTTTTATATGTTTAGACCTGGATATTTTTATGTTAATATTTGAATGAGAAGTTTGTTGAATTATCATTTATGCCCCTGTGAACATTGTATTACGCATGTGATGGAATTGATTAGATATTTTACAAAGACACCCTTTGACTTTTATGCATGTTATTGTTTAGTCCAGAGACTTACACTATTTGTATTTAAGTCCCTATGACATGTGTGTCTTGTTGTTGATTGAATAAATATCAAATGTACTCCAAAATTCCCAAAAAATTACCAATGTCTCTTGCTACTGTGTAATATTTTTGGTAATTTTTCTGACATAATTTTATTTTGTTTGCTATTATCTAAAAATAAAAAACCCTACAAAGTGTGTGTCCATTTTAGAATATCCGTAAAAAATATAAAAATTAGCCTAAAAATCTAGAAAAAAATATGTGTGCTTGTTGAGACTTGTTTTAATTTCAATAGCATTTGGTTTCATTATCTTTTATAAAACCCCTAAAAATTGCAAAAGACCTAAAATCTTATAAAAATCATTAAAAATTCCACAAAAATCCAAAAAAATGTGTTTTCAATTCCTGTAGTTAGCTCTTTTGATCTATTTTATCATAAAATTGCAATCAGGAATTTAAGAGCACTTTGATTATTTTAAAGTTGTCTTTTTCTTCAAGTTGTACACTATTTTGATAGGTTGCCTCTATTTCATTTTTATAAAATTGTGTAAAAAAATGGAAAATCCCACAAAATACTTCAAAACAAAAATATTTTTACTTAGCATTTTTAGTCATAATAAAAATTGTTGCATTGTGATTTCTCTTGTCATTTATTCACATTCCTTATTAGAAAACAAAAAATTGCAAATTAAAAACCACCAAAAATATGTCTTTTCATTTTTGATTTCTCGACTACTTCGTAGGCTTAGCCCGTGCTCCTTGTGTTCGACCCAAGTGGCTATACCAGGTTAAATAAATAACGAGATACCTTCTTTCAATTTTTGTGCTTGATTGCTTCCATTGGTGGTCTAAATTTTTCTTGTTGAGTTCGACTCGGGTGATTGAGGTCGCAACGACCATTGACATCACTTAGGCTCACCGCTCGATCGCTCATCGACATCACACCACGCTCCTTATTCCAACCCTTTCCAAACCCTCATAAGCGTCCAAACAGCTACTATTCATAGGAGAATACCACAACCCACTCCATCCCAATAATCAAAAAGGCTTGGAGTCCAAGATGCCTCTTAAGAATGACAAGGTGCTCCGAAGGCCCTTGAAAATAGTAGTAGGACATTGAGACAACAATATTTTATGAATGTGCAACAATGTCCCTCTCAAGAATTGTATGATGTTCCTGAAACCCTAAAAAAACTTGTGACCTCGAAAAAATATAATGCTACAAATATATTGCACGATCCTTCCTTAGATCATGGTGCTCCTAAATCCATTTCGAATAATAGGATGTATGATCCTTGCTAAAGTAGCATGTTGTTAATATGTAAAAATATCCTTACCATTTTTTTAGAAAATCAAGTCAAGAGTCATTCATCTATTAAAAACCAACCAGCAAAGGGTAGCTTAGGGGAACCAGTAGTATCCCAAGTGTGAAAGGTGAAGTTAAGTTTTTTACAGACATAGAAATCTATATACATACTTTAAAGTTGGGTTTTATCCTAGCATTGTGCCACGTGGATCACTGTGGAGAGAGCTTTCTTCATTTGGGCTCCACTTCTCCCTGATACTCCCTTTCTTTCTCGCTCTCTCTATTTTTCTCTCTCCTCTCTCTCCACAACTTCACCACGTCCCTCAATATGTGATTGCATCACCACCCCTCCCCCTCCTCCATCGTCTGCATGTCACGACCTTCATTAACCTCACTCCTTTCATCTTCTATCTTGTGGTTACATGCATCCTCTATGAAAAAATGTATGATCCCATCAAAGATCCGTGTTTTCCTCGCATTACTCTCTTCCTTTCGATCCTCCCAATCCTCATCCCAGTCTATCGGGTCCCTACGGGCATGCACATCCTGGGTAGCACCCACTATGGGCACATCCACATTATTGTGCACATGACTGGTACGCTCTTTAGCTACCGCAAAGCCCATGACACCCTCTTCATCAAGGATAACCCGCATAGCCTTCCCATCCTCACCCTTAATCTTGCCATCCCCACCGAGAAGCTATTGCACGCAGAAGATGGTTGTGTTCCTCAAGCAAAAAATTATTCTTGATGATGTGTTTGTTTTTAATCCTTCGTTTTTTATGACTGGAGATCTACTCCAGATTGTCGAGAATTTCCCAAGATATTTCGATCTATTCCTGAAAAGTTGAATTTCGATTCAGTTCACAAAATCGATCTCTAAGATTATGGATTCTAAACACTTATATTAAAAATTGAGTAACAACATTAATTCAAGTCTCGAGGGTGTTACCTAAGATTTCCAACAAATCTGTATAAAATACAATTAGAGTTAAGAGGATTCAAATCTTGAGAATGTGATATAACTCATAACATGAGAAACATGTGATCTGATCAAGACTAAATCGGATTTAGAATGGGTAAAACTCGAATAAGTAATGTATCAAACTAAGAGACATTGATTTATTTGCTGTAATAAGAAGATAAAGATATAAAAAAACTAATTGATTGAAACTAAAGAATTGGTAATCAAAAGGTGGATGGAGTTTCCTGGTAGTAAAAGATGTAAGATTCTCTGGTCGTAGCTCGATGAACCATCAGTGTTCAGAGCTGGACGTAGCTTTTCTGCATGTGATTCAAGGAGGAATATGCTCCGACCAACTTCCGTTGTTGCTAGATGACACTTCTTATCATCTGTCACCTAGAAATGAAGAAGAGATCAGATCTCTGGTGGTTGGATTCAGTTCTCGCTTAAGTGTGAGAAGATGGTAGCCGACAAGACCAAGCTGTTAGAGGAGCAAGTGTGGACCATGTTCTGCAACGGGAGGAATTTCGGGTACAGCACGAGCCAAGAGGCCATGGAAGCAAACCTCAACATGATATGGTTCATGCATGTCATGTCAATGGGCACTCGATGTGTGGGTGGTTTTGGGAACACGACCCTGATATTGTATCCTCTCATATACCAGTTGTTGGGGACGAACCCCTCCGATATGGATACATATGTGCAATTGACATCACCATAGGAGCATGTGAAGAAAAAATAACCAGAAATAACGGTGGTCTGTCACCTCTCACAATCATCAGAGAAGAAAGAAAACTAAAAGAAGAATGAGTACAACTCTCTTTGTTCCCTCACTCTCTTCCTCTCTTCTCTCTCTCTCTCCCCTTTTCTCTAGGGGTTGCATTATTCTTGTGGTTGTGTTGAGTTGATGCCTCTCACCCCTCTATATATAGCCCAGTTACAAACCCATAGTTCTATTCACAATTGGACTATAAATAGAATACAACTTAACAACTATTAGGATTAGGAGTCCAATCCCATTAGAAATCTGAGCCCTAATTTGGCTCTAATACCAACAATATCTCCTTGAGTTGAATTCCATCACAATCTCTTTATTGTCTTGGTTCTGCACTAGACCATCCTCGTCATCTGCAAGTCTCATTAGTAGGAACTCACTGCCTCTGGGTGATGCACCCATCATTGATGCCTTGATGTGCCATCTTGCACGATCTCTTGAAAGCCATCGCTAGCAGAATTCTTTGACGCCTCTAGTCCATTTCTTCAAGAGATCACCATATCACGACTTTGAGGATTGTGCATCTGTTGCATCGCGCCATCTCATCAACGTCGAGTCTCGCTTTGAACCGATGCCTCGTGTCCCCTCAACAACGTCGAACCCGGCTCTGATATCAGTTGTTCGGAACACGAGCCCGGTATAGTATCCTCTCAGATACTAGTTGTTGAGGATGAACCCCTCCATTACCGATACAGATTCGCAATTGACCATCACTACATAAGCGCATGAAGAAAAAATAAAAGATATAATGGTGGTCGGTCACCTCTCGCAGCCACCTGAGAAAAAGATCACAAAAAAGAACGAGTACAACTCTCTCTGCTCCTTTGCTCTATTCCTCTCTTTTCTCCCTCTCACCACCTTTCTCTAGGGGTAGCATTATTCTTGTGGTCGTGTTGAGTCAATTCCTCTCACCCCCTTTATATATAGTCCAGCTACAACCCCATGGTCCTATTCCTAATAAGACTATAAATAGAATACAACTCAACAACTATTAGGATTAGGAGTCCAATCCCATTAGGATTCCTAATCTTATTGACTCTAATCTTAACATGTGAACTTTATCCACATATGTCCCCATCCTTCTCAAAATGAAGTGACAATCGAAAAAAACATTATGTTTCTCCACTAGATTTGGTATTGCCCCCTCCTTAACCACCATCGTCAATGTTGCAGGTATCATCCATCATTGTGTAATTTTGCGAGGATAATCCACCATTTGTGTGATTTTGGTAAATAATAGGGATTTGAACAGATTTATTGTCTTATGCAATGGTTTATACATCCATTTGTATCTCTGCACACAAGAACTTATATAATATTACTTATTTAGAAATATTCAATTTAATAATATTAATTAACATCACACTAAAGGAAGTATATTTCTTCAAAATGAAGAATTTTGTAAGGACCTTTTTGTAAATTATACTCATTTTTAGAGGTATATTAATGTAAAATCATAAATTTACATGTATATATTTTGTAAAAAAAAGTTGTATGAATATTAATGCAAATGTGTTAGATTCATTTATCTTATATTTTGCAAGTAAAAAATACAACAAATATTAACAACTAAAATAGCATATAATTATAGTAAAGTGAACAAATGATGTCTCATCAATTAGCCACCCCAAGAAGAAATTCTTGGCTTCTTCCATGTCTACATAAATAATATACACACGTAAACTTACATAATGCACACACATAAATATATAATATGGGTTAAATGGGGCTACCTCTTTGGGAGAGCTAACTTGGCTCCCCCGTTCCATTTTCTATATTTTTTATTTTTTTGAAAAATTCTTTCATGGAATTTCATAACTATATCCTTATAATATGATATTCAAGTTTCCAGCGAAATGGATACTTCTACAGCCTCCATCCAAATAATCATTTTTTGATGATCACAGAATTGCTGAAATCGACCCCATCTGGATGAAGGTCGTAGGAGTCTCTGTTTCGCACGAAACTTAAACGACATAATATAGTAGATATATTTGTATCCAATTTTCTACTGGACCATTTTTATACATAAAATAGATATTTATATCTATATCTAAATTAGATATGGAAAACAAAGTCAATTTCATAAGCTTAGATATTAGTATATATGCTTAGTCTCCATTTTTAATATATAGTTGCAAATTTGTTTGTAACTATATGTTAAACATGTTTTTAGCCTTTCTCATTATATATGATTTAAGTTCTATTCAAATAAATACATTTAGTATATTTTGTAATGATAATCAATTCAATAAATAAATAAGTAAGCTAATGTATAAAGTATTTCTATTATTATTTGTACTTAGCATATACATTGATAGCCATTTCAATGATATGGTAAGATACTTTTCTCTGATCAAGACCAGTATCTGCATCTGCATTATATTAAACTAATAAAGATATGGTAAGCGGGTATACAACATGACAGATATAGATATAGATTTAGGTACCATCTGATGAGCCGAGAAACCCACGAGACCCGAGTAGGGATGAAATCAATCAGGGGTCATTGCCACCCGGATCTCACAGATCAGACTCAACAAGAAAAAGAGACCACCAAATCAAAGATATAACGATAAAATCCGAATAGCGGTATTCGCTATTTATTTAACCTAGTATAGCGACCAAGGTCGAATTCAAGGGCACGGATTGGCCGGATCGGCCTACGAAGTAGTCCAAATGAATAAAATGAATAAAATATTTTTGATGGATTTTACATATTTAAATTTTGTATTTTTAATTATAAAGGAAATATAAGAAAATGGATAAAAAGAGCAAATCCAACAATTTAGTAAACACTCAAAAATGCTCAAAAAATTCAAATAAAATTATTTTTTTATACTTTTAAGTGTTTTTGGTGAATTTTTCAGAATTTTCCAATATTTAGTTGATTTTATAAAAATCAAGAAAGGGAAAAACAGTGAATCAATGTGCAGACAGACTTGAAAGGCTAATTAAAAACATCTAATTAGCTAATAAAAGTCTGAAGGTAATTTTTATGAAAACTAGATGTAAAAAACTAAGCTACAGAAAATTAGTTTGCATTTTTTTTGAATTTTATAGAATTTTTAAGAATTTTTATAAGGTTTTTAGGGTTTTGTGATTTTTAGGGGTTTTATAAATCTAAATGACACAAAAAGTGGACAGAAACTTAAAGACAACAAAATAAGCAATCCCTAATTTTTTTTAGAATTTTTAGAAAAGTTTTATATTTTTAATTGATTCTATTTTCCAAACAGTAACAAAAATGAAGGTTATTGAATTTTTAAAAATAGCAAAAAGCAATAAAAATGTTCCAAAAAATTAGTGAAATTTTTATACAGTGGCAGAAGCCACGTACCAAATTTCACTTGCTTTTGAGTTTATTTGATATTTTATTCAATCAATGCAAGACACACTGCATACAAGGACCTAAATGCAAGAAAACATAGTTCCAGGGCTAAATAGCTAACACATATGAAAAGTCTAGGGCCAAAGTTGTAAAAGTCCCACTAGAACACGTGCACAGCACATGATTTAGTCTCAGAAGGATATAAATGTCATTCCTATTTAAAAAGATATAAACAATAACAACCAGAAAGTTCAGAGATAAAAGTGCAAATAACCCAAAGAATCACATGTCGCAGCACGTGTCTAACTCAAACATGGACGAAAATGCAAATAAAGTAAACACAGGGTTCCAGATGCAAATATTCCAAAATAAAAACAACTACCAAAAATATTTACAGGACTAAACTGAAATATAAAAACTAAGAAGGGTCTAAGTGTAAATTACCCTCTTATTAAGATCTGACGGGCGAGGGGTGTCCACGTGTTGATCGGACGGATGAGACCCCTTCGGCTTGACCGACGCCTCAGATGAAGCCCTGGGCACGATCCAACGGCTGCCAGCTCTCGCGAACGGATGGTTACAATCTTATCTGGCACGAGGGGGATAGATCTACGGTGATGGAGTCTCCTGGAAGAAATCCTCGCCGGTGAGGTTCGCCGGCCCAATACGTGTGCTGAAGACCTCCTCCGGTGCTACTCTAAGAGGGGAAATGATGGCCGACGTCGTCTGTAGCTGATGGCGTGCTCAGAAGGGGCCGGGAGCATCTGGAGAGCTCTGGCGACGAGAAGCTTGTGGAGCACCTGTGCTCTGAAATCCAACCCTCCAGATGAGGTTCTTGGTCGCTCTAACCTACACAGAACAAATCCTGGGTCGAGGGCAAAGTGCCTCGACCCGGTGAAAGGTCGAATGGGGGGACGTAGGAGGCAGGGCGGCGCTCTCCGACGAGGCGACGACGGAGGAGAGTGGTCCTGCTCCGGGGCGAGTCAGGATGATCGGAAGGTCATAGAAGGTGAAGAGAGGGTTCGCAAAGTTGATGGTGTAGTCGGAAGAGGGAAAGGTCGATCGGAGTGGAGCGAAATGGCCAGCGAAGGCCATCGGCGCTAAATCGCAAAAATGGAAATGAGGATGACCTAAATGATCTCGAGGCTACCTGATGATCGTGGATGTCTATGCTAGAGGTGGGTGTTCTCCTAGGATCCTTGCCTCAATGGAGCGACGTATCCAGAGGATCGAGCACCTTCGGGTGGAGCACGGCGGTTAGAACCACCACACCTGGGGCTAGGGTGCTTCACTCCTCGCTGCAACACCTTCTATCGATTGTTGTCACTCAATGCAATAAGGTGGAGTTCACAGGTGTCTGAAACGGTGGCCGAAGGTGCGGCTAATGAAGGACGAAGCCGATGCTATATAATGGTGGAGATCCGACAAAGATGGAGTCGAGCAGGGCAATATGGTGCACGGATCCCTAGGAGAATCCCAAGGCGTGAAACTCGGATGTAAGATCTGCAAATGGAGCCCGGGGTTTCGGTGAAAGATGGTCGGATCAGTCCAGGGTAATTGGGCAAAGTCGGGTCGGAACGCAGATCCGCCTACCTGGTGGTCCTGGGGGGAGAGTTGACTGGGGGTCAACAATCCCCCGTGGGCCAATCAGGTAATTTCTTTTATTAATTATTTGTAAAATTATTTTAAAATAGGAAATGATTTATTTAAAAATCTTTTCAACATGAAAAATGTTTATTTATTTTCATAGTATTTTTTTGCGATTTTTATTTATTTTTTTGAAAAATAAATTAGGTATTTACATTATATTATTATTATATACATGTTGTATACCTATGTATTTTTTAAAGTTTATTTTTAACTATTTATTTTTGTACAAGTATACCTATTTTATATTTTATTTATTTTTAACATAAAATATGGGATTCGAAATAATTTTTATTTGATTTTTATTAATTATTTACAAAGGTAAAATAAATACATCTTCTATTTATATATACATGGTATTTGTACACTGAGGATAGAGAAATTATTTGTTTTTATTTTTCTTTTATTTTTCTCATTTTTATTTTATTTTGTAAATATATACAAAATAAAGGGAACACATAAATATTGTTATTTTTAGAAAATAAAATATTTACACAAAGAGGGGTATTTACACCAAGTTGAGTTACCCTCTCTCTCTCTACTTATTTTATTTTGCGGTCAGGCCCGTGCTGAGCCCTCCCTTGGGTTTAGGTAACTCAATATTTATTCGAAATATTTCCCTCTTTTTATTTGTTTCTTTATTCCTTTATTTTTGTGCAAAAACGTGCTAATTATGGCTATTTACACGATGACTGCATTTTGACAAATTATTGTATTTACAAATATTTACATGGTATTTTACCAAGGTTTCTAGCTAAAATAAAGGAATAAAGAGTGATGAATGAGGATTCATCACCCCCTTATACTTTACTTTTGCTAGTCCCTTAGCAGACACTTATTTGAAAAAGAAGTGAAAAAAGAGAAAGAAAAAAAGAGGAGAAATCAAGGTTGATCACTAAACTTTCCTTCATTAATTTGAAATATGGAGCTCAGTCAGACCTTTGGATTATTCATTTGTGGGAACCTTTATTTGGACTTAAGCTTAAGACTTAACAACCTCTAAGTTCCACCAATCCATGGTCAAGACTCCTCAATAAACCAGATCAGAATAAGTCTACATATACAAACTCTAATGACCATGAATCTTTCCTTGTACTATGTAAGTGATATGTAGCTCCCCACCTCAGAAGTAATAAAGAAACAACCTCCCTCAACCTGGAAACTCTAATGCCTCGGTCTAGCAACTCTTTCCTCGAGAAGCAGGGTATTCCCTTTTAAGTTCAACTGCAACCGGTTCAAGAAAAGGGGGAAGAAGAGAATGGATCATGACCAGTGTAGCCATGTATCCTTGGGAGCTCTAACCAGTGTAGTTGAGTCCCCCGCTGCAAGCTTCATGAGATGGTCATGAGTAACATAAGCTTTGCTTTATTTGACTATATACACTCCGGTGGGATTATTAAATTTTCAATCCGACCCACCACTTTGTTGGAGTTTTCCTTTTTGCATATTTTTTTCATGTGCATCTGTACAACATATCTACATGGTGCAGCATATATACATAAGGAGTTTTTCCTCTTGAGCCAGTAGACTATCCCTCTTTTGAAGCTTTATTGCAACCCACCGCTCCTGTCTTTAGACTTCATAACCACCAGACCAAGTTGAGATGCACTTCCTTCACTATAAGAAGAGGAGAGGTTCCGCCTAGAAGTACTACCCTCATATGCTACTGATGACACGAAAAGCCCGAGCAACTAAGGTATAAGGTACAGAAAATAGGTCGTTGCGACCACAGTCACTCAGAAGTGTCAATCAAGAAGAAAAATGACCACTCGAAAATATGTCAAATCAAGCACGAAGCAAGCGGTCCAGCTATGAGATTAACCTGGTATAGCACCCAAGGTCGAACTCAAGGAGCACGGATTGGCCGCGAGGCCTACGAAGTAGTTAAAAATAATCAGAGAAAAGGGAAAACATTTTTAGTGGTTTTTAATTGTTTTTAAATTTTTTTGGAATTTTTAATATGTGAAGAAAATAAGAAAAGCAAAAACAAGCAAACTTTGACAAATTATTTAATGCATCAAAAATCAAGCAAAAATTCAGACAAAAATATTTTTATGTTTTTTTGTGTTTTTTAATGTTTTTGGTGAATTTTTGGAATTTTTAGGATGTGTATTTTATTTTCTAAAAATCAAACAGTAGCAAAAATGTAGGGTACTGTCCAGCCAGGCCCAAAATCCCTAGGTAAAATATCTAAGGACCTCAAAAGGGCCTGGAGGTATTTTTCCTGTAAACTAGGTAAAACAAGGAAAATTTGAGTACCAAAATTATTGTTTTTGGGTTTTTAATGTATTCATTAGAATTTTTAGGGGTTTTGAGGTGTTTTTAATTTTTTATGGTTTTTAAACAGTGAAAAATAGCCAAAATTGGCTAGAAAATCAAGGATCACAAAATAAACAGTACCTAATTTTTATAGAATTTTTAGGGGGGTTTTTATATTTTTTGGGGTTTTTCAAACTAAACAATGCCAAAAATAGAGGTTTTTGAATTTTTAAAAATAGCAAACAAGATCAGAAATGTCCTCAAAAATCTACAAAAATCCTACACCATGGCAGGAGCCATGTATCAAATTTTCGTTGGATTTGGAGGTGATTTGATATTTTATTCAAAAATGACAAGAGGGCACTGTGCATAGGGACCAAAGTGCAAATACCCAAAGTTCTGGAGGTCCCGGTGCAAAATACCCAGCAAAACACGCGCGAGGCGCATGCCTGGGGCACTCAAGGACCTATATGTAATAAAACTAAGGTTCAGGGACTAATTGGTAACACGTACCAAAAGTCCGAGGACCTCAGCTGCAAATAACCCAAAAATAAACACACATGCGTAAAATCCACAATGCACAGGGGTATAAATGCAATTACTCAAAAAGTTTCATTCATTCCTTAACAATCAGAACTACATGGGCATCGGATGCAAATAACCCAAAAATACACGTGACGAAGCACGTGGCTCACACAGGCAGAGGTATAAATGCAAATAAACTAAAGCGCAGGGTCCATTGTGCAAATAAACCTAAAACCAAACAACGTGCTGGAATATTTACAGGACTCAAATGAAATAAAACTAAGATAAGGGCCAAAGGGTAATTTACCCTTTATTAACTGGAGCTGACGGATGGCCGCCACGTGGCGATCGAACGGTCGAGGTGGGGGCGGCTCTGGTCGCTGCTGCTCTCTGCTCGATCCAACGGTCCAGGCCAGGACACGTGTGGATCTAACGGCCTGGATCTAGCGCCTCAGATCTGACGTCCATGAACGCTCCAGCCACCAACGGTCAAGATGGCACCTGGAGCAGGAGGCTGATCCAACGGCTCTGGAGGATGCTGGAAGAACTAATGGCCGGCGAACTTCGCCGGCCTCGTGACGGTGGCTCCGGCCTCCTCTGCTGCGCCTGGAGATCGGAGAAGCTCCGCGATGATGCTCCGCAGCTGATGGTAGGTTCCGATGACCCAACCGAGCCCTGGAGGGCTCCGGCGAGGTCGGCGGAGGTGAAGCTCCTGGCCCGAATGTCGAGAGGCCTCAGATGGCCTCTGCTGGTCCTACAAAACAGCTCAGAAGCTTCGCGGGTCGAGGGCAAAGTGCCTCAACCCGGTTAGGCGGCGTGAAGGTGAAAGGTGCGTCGGTGTGGGCGAACCCCGGTGGTGCGACGGCGAAGGGATTCGAACCCCAGCTCCTGTGCGAGCTGGGTTGAACGGAGGGGCAGATAAGGTGCGTGGAAGGAAGGCGGAGGTGAGGGTGGATCCCGATAGTCGAACGGAAAGGCGAGGCGGTCGGAATCGATGAAAATCGATGGCGGCGCGATTTGGGTGTAATCGGAAATTAGACGAAATAGTAGAGCTAAGACGGCTACCTGGGTGGTCGAGTGGGCTGTGGTTGAGCTTGCGCAGCTCTGGGTCGTTGCCTCAAGGGTCGCCGATGTCCGAGGCTCGAGCTCCAACTCGGGGCGGAGCACGGCGGTGAAGACTCGCCGGATCAGTGGTATCCGGCCCCTCTCCTCGCTGCGACAGCACCTGGAGCGAGCTGTCACTCACGCTTGAGCACTGGAGGTCAGTGGGGGTGGAGCGGATTAGCCAAAGATGCTGATTGAAGGTGGCGGAGCTTGAGATATATATGGGTGCCGACCCGACTAGGGCTGGTCGGGTAGGGCAGCATGAAGCGCGGACCCCGATGCAATCCCCCGGGCGGGGGTCTCGGATGCAAGAGAAGAATTAGGACCCGGGATTTGCGCAAATGGCGGGCGGATCAGGCATGGAAAAATCAGAGAAATCGGGTCGACAGCCTGATCCGCGAGAGAAGAGGGTCCGCGGGGGGAGTTGACCGGGGGTCAACATTCCCCGTGGACCAATGGGAAACAGCCACGTGGAAAACATTTAAAAAATTCAATTAAAAATAACAAATGACTGAATTATTAAAAACTTAAAACATGAAATATTTTTGTTTTAATTTTTTCTATTTTTTGTGATTTTTAATTAATTTTTCAAAATAAAAATAGGGTATTTACATAGTATAGCTATACATAGGTATTTGTACAATATGTCTTTTTAATTTTTTTGATTTTTAATTTGTTATTTTTGTGCATTTTTATTCCCATTTTTTATTTTATTTATTTATAGTATAAAATTAGAAATAAAAGGGTATTTTTATTTTATTTTTATTATTTATATACAACGGTGAAATAAATATATATGTACATGTATCTACATGGTATATGTATAAGGTATTTTTGGGTTTTTAATTTTGTTATTTTTATTTTGTTTTTGATTTTGATTCTTTTTATTTTATTTATTTACAATACATAGAATAGAATATTTACAAAAAGTATGAAAATTACTTTTGTATATTTACAAAGCTAAATAAATATATATATATAGGTGTGGTTTATGTACAAGATGAAAGGGGTATTTTTGATCTTTTTGATTTTTAACTTTTTATTTTGTTTTTATCTTTTATAAATATATACAAATATTTACAACTGTATTTTTGGGTGAGGAAAATATAGTTTTATGTATTTACACAAATATTTACACATGAGCTCCTATCTCCCTCTACTTTGGCTTTTATGCGGTCAGGCCCATGCTGAGCCCTCCCTTGGGTTAGGTTGCTCAATATTTGTTCTAAATATTTCCCTCTTTTTCTTTTTGATCTTTATTCTTTTATTTTTGCACAAAAACATGCTAATTATAGGTTTTTACACAATGCATGCTTTTGGTAATTATTTATATTTACATATATCTACATGCATTTGCAAAGGTTTTTGTAGCTAAAATATAAGAATAAAGAGTGATGAATGGGTATTCATCACCCCCCTATACTTAACTTTGCTAGTCCCTTAGCAAACACTTATTTGAAAAAGAAGTGAAAAAGAAAGAAAAAGAAAAAGAAAAAGAGGATGTACATGGATCAAGGTTGATTATTAAACTTGCCTTCATTAAATTGAAATATGGAGCTCGATCAGATCTTTGGATTATTAATGTGTCGGAACCTTATTTGGACTTAAGCTTAAAACCCAACAGCCTCTAAGTTCCACCAATCTATGGACAAGACTCCTCAATAAACCAGATCAGAACAAGTCTACATACACAAACTCTAATGACCATGAATCTTTCCATGCAGTGTAAGTGATATGTGGCTCCCCACCTCAGAAGTAACAAAGAAACAACCTCCCTCAACCTGGTAACTCTAATACCTCGGTCTAGCAACTCTTTCCTCGAGAAGCGGGGTATTCCCTTCTAAGTTCAAGTGCAACCGGCTCAAGAAGAGGGGGAAGAAGTATAGACTTTTGGAAGCTTAGCCAGTGTAGCTAAGTCTCCCGCTGCAAGCTTCATGAGATGTAACATGTATAACATAAGCTTTGCTTTATTTGACTAAGTACACTCCGGCGGGGTTATTAAATTTTCAATCCGACCCACCACTTTTTTGGAGTTCTTTTTGCATTTTTGCATTTTTTTCAAGGACTTCTATACAGCATATCTACATGGTGCAGCATATATACAAGAAATTTTCCTCTTGAGCCAGTAGACTATCCCTCTTTTGAAGCTTTATTGCAACCCACAGCTTCTGTCTTTAGCCTTCATCACCACTAGACCAAGTTGAGACACACTTCCTTCACTAGAAGAAGAAGAGAGGTTCCGCCTAGAAGTACTACCCTCATATGCTACCCCAAGCCAAAAGAAACTGCCTCCTCACCACCTCATCCGTGGAGAGCCATGTGTAAAGTGCAGGTACAAGTCAAGCCATTGTCTCTAAGAGTCATGCGTGTGTTGTTAAGTGCTCTACTTAGGCTCATCAAGATGACATGTGCTCATAGCCTAGTGGACTCAAAGAATTAAGTCCTTATGGACCTGAAAAGCCTTAACCCTAAATCCTATAAGGTTCCTCTTGAAGTTAAGTGGATTAAGATCTTTTTCAAGCTCCATTTCTCAATTTAATTCCAGGCTTGGTTTAAATGTCAACTTTCATCCAGGAAAACTATATACATATATGTACACAAGATGCTATTTACAAATATTTTACAATCATGCAAAATTTTTGAAAAATGTTTTGAAATCATGGATGAATGCTGCATGAGGTGCAAGTTTTGCAAAAAAGATATTTACACACATTTACACAAGATTTTTGCAAACTTTTGATTTTCAAAACATTTTGGAAAACTTTTATACTATATACATAATTTTGATACAAAAATATGTACACAAACTTTACACAAAAGATTTTTGAAATCATTTTTACAAAAATACTTTATACACTAGCTATGTATGTGCAAGATAAAAGAAGTTTATGTACATGAAATTTTTTTTTGTGATTTTTAGCCATTTTATTTATTAACACACTCACACAAAGTACGAGTTATGGCTAAAGTATATATGAAATATATACACACCCCCCCTATACTTAGCTCGAACGATGTCCTCAGAGTGATCAA
The DNA here is from genome assembly GCA_037367405.1 of Ottelia alismoides. Taxonomy (NCBI): domain Eukaryota; kingdom Viridiplantae; phylum Streptophyta; class Magnoliopsida; order Alismatales; family Hydrocharitaceae; genus Ottelia; species Ottelia alismoides. The sequence goes on along the minus strand of JAZKJV010010768.1, from coordinate 77,103 downwards.
GAGCGATGAAGAAGACATAGCTCGTGCTTAGTAAAAGGGAAGTGAAAAGGAATGGCTAAGTACAAAAACGAATAAATGAATAGAATGAGAGGAACTCGGTGGTTTCCCCCTATACTTAGGATTAACTAATCCTAAGTATAGCAAGCTGTACATGAAGGGAAATCCGAGTGAAGAAGATACAGAATCTGCCCCCCCCCTATACTTAGGGTAAAATATCCCTAAGTATAGGCAGCAAAACAGGAACAGAACGAATGAAAAGAATACTCGCAGGTCCGACATCCCCCCTATACTTAGGGTAAAGTACACCCTAAGTATAGCATAATCATAAGATGAGAAAAAGGGATGTGGGACTAAAGAATAGAATGATATGGACAACTGGATCTATACAGGCGGAGGAACAGTGAAAATCAGGCGTGAGATGCAAAAGATGTGAGTCAAGAGACCACATCTCACGCAAAATGAATAGGGGCAACAATAACGTCCCGCGGCTCATGATCTAGAAATGGCTTGAGCCGCTGGCCGTTCACTCGAAAGGTACTCTCAGAAGACAACTCGGATATATCAATGCTACCATTGTCGTGTACCTTTCTGACCAAGTAGGGTCCCTTCCATTTGCTATGTAGCTTCCCTGGAAATAATCGTAGCCTCGCATCAAACAACCATACTCTCTGTCCAATCTCAAAATGCTTGTGGCTGATATGAGAATCATGCCACTCCTTGACTTTCTCCTTATAATGTAGGCTGCTTGAGAAAGCTGCATCTCTAAGCTCCTCCAGGGCAGCTAACTCTGCCCTCCTCTGGTCTCCTACACCATCTGGATCCATCAAAATATCTGTAACTGCCCAAAGTGACTTGTGCCTCAGCTCAACAGGTAAATGGCACGGCTTGCCATATATGAGGTGAAAGGGAGATGTGCCCAAAGGTGTCTTAAAAGACATCCTATATGCCCACAAGGCCGAGTCCAAAAGCTGTGACCAATCCTTTCGATCAGGGCGGACGGCTTTCTGCAGAATAGTCTTGATCTCCCTATTCGACACCTCAGCTAGACCATTCGTCTGTGGATGGTAAGGTGTGGCAACACGATGATCTATGCCGAACTCGCTAGCAAGGGCCTTTACCTGGTCGTTGATGAAATGAGACCCCCCATCAGAAATCAGTACTCGTGGAACCCCGAACCGCATGATGATGTGCTTCCTCAAAAATCTGCAAACAGTCCTCGCATCAACGGCTCGGGCGGGGATAGCCTCAACCCAACGACTAACATAATCAACGGCTAACAGAATGTACTCAAATCCCTGACTCTTAGGGAATGGACCCATGAAATCGATGCCCCATGCGTCAAAAACCTCACAGAAGTGAATGGGCTGCATCGGCATCATATCACACTGTCCACAAGTGCCCATCCTCTGACAGTCAGTACACCTTTTCACGAACTCATCAGAGTCCTTGAAGAGGGTAGGCCACCACAAGCCGGATTGGAGCACTTTCTGTACCGTTCTCCTCCCAGAATGATGTCCTCCTGCCTCAAGCTTGTGGCAGTAAGTGAGGACGCTATGGTGTTCCTCCTAAGGAATACACCGACGCCAGACGTTATCCCCTCCTTCGTGGTAAAGGATGGAATCCTCCCAGTGGTAGGACTTGGCCCTCGCAAGGAAGGTCTCAAGCCTCTGCCTGGGCCAATCTTGTGGGACTTTCCCTGCAACGAGAAAGTTCACAATATCGGCATACCACGGGAGTGAGGCGATAGCAAGGATCGCCTCATCTGGGAAGGTATCTCGAATGGGATCAATCTGCTCAGAATCCTCAGGCTGCTCTAATCGGGAGAGATGATCCGCCACCACATTCTTGACTCCAGGCTTATCCTTGATCTCAATGTCGAACTCCTGGAGTAGAAGGATCCATCTTGTTAGTCTGGCCTTGGCATCCTTCTTTGCCATGAGGTACCTGATGGTGGTGTGATCTGTATACAAATTCACTCTAGATCCAATGATATATGATCTGAACTTATCTAGGGCAAACACTACGGCTAGCATCTCCTTCTCTGTGACCGTATAATTGCGTTGGGCGGAATCCAATGTGCGGCTAGCGTAGTGTATGGCAAACGGAACTCCGTCCCTCCTCTGTCCCAGCACTGCCCCTACGGCAAAATCGGAGGCATCTGTCATGATCTCGAATGAGAGAGACCAATCAGGCGGCTGGAGGACAGGAGCCTCAATAACATGCTGCTGGAGAGTCGCAAAGGACGAGAGACACTTGTCATCGACAAGGAACTCGGTGTCTTTCGTCAAGAGGTCAGTCAACGGTCGGGCAATCTTGCTGAAATCCTGAATAAATCTCCTATAAAATCCAACGTGCCCCAGGATGACCGTAGCTGCCTCAAATTGGACGGCGGTGTGAGTTTCCTAATGACATCAACCTTGGCCGGATCAACCTCCATGCCCCTGTTGGAGATGATGTGGCCAAGCACCATCCCTTGAGTCACCATGAAGTGACTCTTTTCCCAAGATAGAACCAAATGAAACTCAATACATCGCTGGAGTACTCGGTCTAGGCAGTCAAGACAAGAATCGAATCCGTCGCCGTAGACCGAGAAATCGTCCATGAAGACCTCCAAACACTCCCCTACCATGTCCGAAAAGATCGACAGCATGCACCTCTGAAAAGTCACAGGGGCGTTGCATAGCCCAAATGGCATGCGTCGAAAAGCATATGTGCCGAAGGGACAGGTAAAGGTGGTCTTCTCCTGATCCTCAGGAGCGATGGCCACTTGGTTGTAGCCCGAGTACCCATCCAGGAAGCAATAATGGCTCTTCCCTGCCAGTCTCTCAATGATCTGGTCAATAAAAGGCAGGGGAAAATGGTCCTTCTTGGTGGCTTGGTTGAGTCTCCTGTAGTCAACACAAACCCTCCAAGAGGTGGGTACTCGTGTAGCGATCTCCTCTCCCGACTCACTAATCACAGTTGTGATGCCCGTCTTCTTGGGCACCACATGCAAGGGGCTGACCCACTTGGAGTCGGAAATGGGATAAATAAAATCTGCTCCACCATTTTGATATTTCTTTCATCACGACCTCTCTCAGGTTGGGGTTCAACCGCCGCTGGAACTCACGCGACGGCTTCGCCCCCTCCTCAAGATAGATATGGTGGGAGCACACTGCTGGACTAATCCCATGGAGATCCGCTACGCTCCATCCGATCGCCTTGCGGTTCTTTTCAAGAACCCCCATCAAACGGGATTCTTGCTCTCCAGTCAACTCGGCGGAGATGATGACTGGGTACATCTCTGGATCGCCCGCAAGGAATCGATACTTCAGCGAAGTAGGGAGCGGCTTCAGCTCTGGAATGCTGGGTGCTGGCAAATCTGGCTGCGGAAGAAACTGAGTGAAAGCTGCTAAGTCTGCCAAATCTGCCTGGGAAAGTGAAAGCGTACTCTCGCAAACTGGATCGGGAGAAGGTTGCTCAACTGCACTGTCTCTGCTCGGCTCTGCATCTACCTCCTCCTCATCTATAGGCTCAGGTGAACTCAGGTCTGGCATCTGATCATAGCAATCGGCCCAATCAGACTCTGAATCCGAGGGATCTGTATCAATCGCGGTGGCATCAGTACCACCGGAAAACAAGGTGGCCTCAGCACCACCATCACTAAGCATCGTGTTGCGATCAAGGACCGGCTCTGCTGCCTCTATGGTATCCTGAACCAGGGCTGTGCTCTCCAGACTCTCCTCTGCTATCATCTCGGCATCAGCTGTATCTGAATATGAGAGGATGGTCTGTGCTGCAGGATCTGCCCTAGCTGCCTCATCATCTGTGATCACAAAATCACAGTCCTGGTGGATGTCTGGCTCCGTGTCTGCCAGCTGCTCTGAATCTGTACTCGCATCTGAGCGGGTTCTCTCTCTAGCTCTGTAGTCCTCGACCGTCTCTATTTGTATACTCTCGCCCTCGACGCGAAAGTACACCTTCCCGCTATCATGATCAGTCACCGCCTTGGCTGTGGCCAAAAACGGACGACCAAGGATGATGGGGGTATCGGCCACTGACTCAGGGATCTCCATGTCCAACACTACGAAGTCCACGGGGAATTTCAGGCCCTGAATCGTGACGATAACATCTCGTAATAACCCCTTCGGCCTCTTGACAGATCGATCAGCGAACTGAAGGACTGTCCTGCTCTATCGAAGAGTGCCCAACTCGAAGCGGTCGAGAAGGGCTGCCGGAAGAAGGTTGATCGACGATCCGCTATCTAGAAGAGTACGGTCGAACCTCTGCTCACTAATCTGGCATCTAACATACGGGGCCCCTGAATCTGGCCTCTTGGCTGGCAGGCGGTTCTGGATCGCAAAACACGTGGCTTTGGTCAGCACGTGAATCTCGGAAGTGTGGTTCCTCCTCCTCCTGACTGTAGTCCTGTCTCTCAAAGAACGCTGGAGAAGTGGGATGTCCTGCAAAGCCTCCTGGAGGGTCAGCTGGATGTGGAATCGATCGATCATGCTCTGGCTGAACTCCTCAAGCTCTCTTTTTTTCGGATTTTCTTTTTTCTTCCCCTTCCCCATCTGAAGGGCTCTAGGGAAGGGGATCACAGGGTCCTTCTCAGATGATGGACTAGGAAAAGGCCTAGACGGTTCGATGACCGTATCCACACATACATCATGCACCACAGTGGGACCAGAAGAAACTAAACTGTTTCCTTTATTCACAACAGTGTTCTGAGGTACATGAACTGAAGGAAAGACAAAATCTCTATCACAACAAACACCGGTGGCCTCAGTACCACCACGGGCTGGCTCTGCTGCTGCTGCAGGTAGACGTCTCGTGGCATCAGTACCGCGTGCTGGCTCGGCTCTACTGGTGGCGTCAGTACCACCTCCTCGAACTGGTGAAGCGGCGGCCTCAGTACCGCCGGTGGGATCAGCATCCTTGGTGGCATCAGTGCCACCATCATCATCTGGAGCGGCCTCAGTACCGCTCTCCTCCTCCTCATGTGGCGCCTTTGATGTCTCCTCGTGGTGAAGCTCAGACGAGGCGCCGCCGCCTGCTGGGGTCCTACCGCTCCTAAGAGTGACAAAATCAGCATCAAATAGATCCGAAGATGTATCAACAAATGGATCACTAGGAGTGGCAGACTCAGTGTGTACTACCTGCTCAGATTTCCTCTTGAGGTTGTTCGGGTTCGGCTCGATCTGGGCAGGAATGGCGGCCTTCCCTCTCACCAAGTCCCGCATCTCCTGGCGGAACTCGTCCATCTCCCGTCTGAATGTGGCCTGCTGGTCCGTGAGGAGGCGGGCGATGTCATCCAAAGCGGGGCTCTCATGGGAGCCCGACGGGTAGCCTCTCTGGGGGTGAGGCTGCTGGAACTGCTGCTGGTGGTAAGAGGGGTATGAGGAAGGGTGCTGCTGCTGAACTGGGTGAGCCTGCTGCTCACGCCTCCACGACTATCCCTGCTGCTGATAGGGACGAGGACCGAAGGATGATGGCTGGTGCTGCTGGTGTGCTGGGTGCTGCTGCTGCGGCTGCTGGTGATCTCTCTGCTGGGAGTACTGCCCTCCCTGACCTGACGGCTGCTGCTGGGGCTGGGCACCACCATTCCCCCACCTGAATCCGGGATGGTCTCGTCGGATCCCAGGCTGAAGGCGGTCATACCAAATCCCGTTGACATCCATCAACGGCTCTACATCGAAGGGGTCTGGCAGCAGTACAGCCAGAGGCTGATCCGGCTGGTAGACCACCATCTGCATGTCTGGAGATGGTGGGGACTGGTAGGTAGGCTGCGGCTGCTGGTACGGCTCCGCCTGTACAAGGTGAACCTGTCTAGGCTGCTGGGAGGAGCTGGAGCGCTGGGACGAGCTGCTGCTGCCGCCGGTATCGCCTCGCGACAAAAGACGGGGCTGTGAAGCCGTCTGTGCCTCCTGGAGACACATGAGCTGGGTCTTCACGTCGCTCAGAACCTGTGCCATCTGTTCCATATGAGTGGTGCTCTGGCACTGCTTCTTCTCAATCAGCTCCATGCGGTCCAACTTCTCGCTGATAATGCCCATGTCCGCAGCGGATGACTCTGCCTGTGCTGCTGCGACTGCGGACGAACTGGATGGACCTGCATCTACCCGTGCTATCCGCTGGTACTGCACGGGTCCTGGCTGCTGTGGCTGGGGTCTCTGAGTATACAACCTGGTCTGGGACATCACCATGTAGTTTTCGGCCATCTCCTCGTAGATGGCCCAGACATGGTCGTGGTCCTTGGCAAAGTAGGACCCGCCGCAAGAAGCGTTCCCCAGACCCTGAAGCTCTGGCGTCATCCCGCTGAAAAAGCTCTGAACTAGGTTCGGCTTAGAGATGTCGTGGTGCGGGCATCTGTCTAGGAGCTCTCGAAACCTTTCCCATGCCTCGTGGAACTGCTCGTTGGGGAACATGGAGAAGTTGCTGATCAGGGCCCTCGCTGCATTCGTCCGCCCGAGTGGATAGTACTTGTTCAAGTACTCGGTGCGGAGCTGCTCCCAGGTGTAGACAAACTTCCCTAGATGTTTCAGCCAGGTGGCTGCTCTATCTGCCAGTGAAAAAGGGAAGGCTATCATCCGAATCGTGTCCTGATCCACGTGGCGATCATGGACAGTGCTGCAAATCATCAGGAACTCCTGGAGGTGGAGGTGGGGCTCCTCAGTGGCAAGTCCGTGGAAACGGGGCAGCAACTGCAAGGTGTTCGGGGGGAACTTGAAGTCCCCCACGATCGCCGGCACTACTACCCAGTGATGCATCAGAGTCGATCCGGGGTTGTGCAACTCCCGCATCGGTCGTGGTGGTCCTCCTGCCGCGGCGGCTGCCGCTGCGGCGGCGGCGGCTGCTGCTGCTGCTGCGGCTGCTGCGGCTGCGGCCTCTGCATCTGGTATCTCCTCAGGCTCGCTCTGCTCTGAACCTTGCTCTGCTCTAAGCCTCTCCAACTCTCGCCTCATCTCGATCATGAATGCCCCCTGATCACGTAACTGCTGCTGAACTGTCTCAAGTGATGCGATCAGGGTGGAGTTGATCGCCCCCTGGTCCAGTACAAAATGCTGGTCTCCTCGTGGACCTCCGGGGTGATCGCCTGAACTGGCGGCCATGGCGACGTCTGCAAAATCAAATGAGCCCAACTCAGGTGCTGTCAAATCTGCTAATCTCTCCTCGGGCTCATGTCTCTCAATACCAGAAGAAAGGGGGTCGAGGGGGAACAGGGCGGAGTCGTACTCGGGCTCGGAGAGCTGGTCTCGACTCTCACGGGCCAACCTAGATGATCGGGTAGACGTGCCCGAAAGCGGTGCAGCCAGAGGCTGCCTAAGAGACCGTCTACCCATCATCTTGATCTGGCGAGTAAGGCGGATGAGATCTGGAGTCAACTATGATCACAAACAAACCCCCGGTTCACCAACGCAACGCGAGCTGAAGACCGTGAATGTTCGGTCAAATTATCTTGTCTATTTTTATTTTGGTGAACACACAAAATATCAGAGCGCTTACGTGACCTGTTAGGATATCCTATGCTAACCCAACCGACTGGCCCGCACGGAAGAGTCGGTAATCAGTCGGGACTAGCACCGGGAGGCTCTACCTAGGGTGCGGGTCACTCTCTCGCGCATCCAAACCATGCAATGAGGGGGTTGCTCTCCCCAAGACAAAATTTTTTAGGGTGAGCGGTTTTTAAGATCAATAGTCTTAGCCAGTCCCAATTTTATGGTTTTTCTTTTTAATATTTTTCAGCTCAAACAAAAGGCCTAACGAATTTTTCGGTTCTCCTGATTATTTAGTCCGAAAACTGGGGGGGAGAAGACGAAAAAGCCGATGCGCGAGAAATCAATGATGCATGCTGAGATAGAAATGCGTACCTTGTCTCCAGCACTCTACATGCAAGTGATCCGCGCAGAATTTAAATACAGAAAGGAAACTACCTATATGATGCAACGGGAAAGCCGAGTCCTAGATGAGCAATTTCTAGCGCAGAACAGTCTAACTCAGTCACTCGCCCTCGATCCAGAGAGTCCGGTCTAGACCCACCCCTCCTCTTCTCGACAGGTCGAGTTCAGGAGTAGCGCTTGACGGGGCAGGCTCGCGGCGCGTAGGCTCTCAGGAAAGTGACTAAGTTATTTTTATTATTTATTTATTAGTAGGTCCAATTAACGTTCTATGGGAACAGATAATCAATTAGGTGTGTGGATCCTACTAATTACGTCACAAGCACCAGAAATTCCTAAGTCTAGGGGCTCGAGCAAAAACCGCATAAACACAGGAAAAGGCAGAAAAAGGTAGAAGAAAACCGCGAAAAACCGCGAAAAACTCCTAAGGGTCCCCCGAGCACACCGGTGCTCGGCGAAACAGACCCGCTAAGGCAAACAAGTTCAAGTCTCTGAGTCCCTGTATTATTACAGCAATAATAGTCAAATAAATCCTAATCTAATCTCACCCACTCAACTCTCTCTCTCGCTCTCTCCTGCGGCTCCGTGCAGAAGGAAGCCGCCTCCGAGTCTCGCGGTTGCGTCGGCTTCTCGAAATCGGCCGCCTCGATCCTCGGGCCCTCGCAAGAAACAGAAACAAGTGGTCAGTCCAATGTTATTGTCAGAAAATATGAAAAATATATAGATACAAAAATCTATACAAAAAGCCGCGAAAATCAAAAAGCCGCGGAAACTCAAAAAGCGACTACTAAGCCGTGCAACCCGGCAACGGCGCCATTCTGATGACACGAAAAGCCCGAGCAACTAAGGTATAAGGTACAGAAAATAGGTCGTTGCGACCTCAGTCACTCATAAGTGTCAATCAAGAAGAAAAATGACCACTCGAAAATATGTCAAATCAAGCACGAAGCAAGCGGTCCTACTATGAGATTAACCTGGTATAGCACCCAGGGTCGAACTCAAGGAGCACGGATTGGCCGCGAGGCCTATGAAGTAGTCAAAAATAATCAGAGAAAAAGGGAAAACATTTTTAGTGGTTTTTAATTGTTTTTAAATTTTTTTGGAATTTTTAATATGTGAAGAAAATAAGAAAAGCAAAAACAAGCAAACTTTGACAAATTATTTAATGCATCAAAAATCAAGCAAAAATTCAGACAAAAATATTTTTATGTTTTTTTGTGTTTTTTAATGTTTTTGGTGAATTTTTGGAATTTTTAGGATGTGTATTTTATTTTCTAAAAATCAAACAGTAGCAAAAATGTAGGGTACTATCCAGCCAGGCCCAAAATCCCTAGATAAAATATCTAAGGACCTCAAAAGGGCCTGGAGGTATTTTTCCTGTAAACTAGGTAAAACAAGGAAAATTTGAGTACCAAAATTATTGTTTTTGGGTTTTTAATGTATTCATTTGAATTTTTAGGGGTTTTGAGGTGTTTTTAAGTTTTTTATGGTTTTTAAACAGTGAAAAATAGCCAAAATTGGCTAGAAAATCAAGGATCACAAAATAAACAGTACCTAATTTTTATAGAATTTTTAGGGGAGTTTTTATATTTTTTGGGGGTTTTTCAAACTAAACAGTGCCAAAAATAGAGGTTTTTGAATTTTTAAAAATTGCAAACAAGATCAGAAATGTCCTCAAAATCTACAAAAATCCTACACCATGGCAGGAGCCATGTGTCAAATTTTCGTTGGATTTGGAGGTGATTTGATATTTTATTCAAAAATGACAAGAGGGCACTGTGCACAGGGACCAAAGTGCAAATACCCAAAGTTCTGGGGGTCCCGGTGCAAAATACCCAGCAAAACACGTGCGAGGCGCGTGCCTGGGGCACTCAGGGACCTATATGTAATAAAACTAAGGTTCGGGGACTAATTGGTAACACGTACCAAAAGTCCGAGGACCTCAGCTGCAAATAACCCAAAAATAAACGCACATGCGTAAAATCCACAACGCACAGGGGTATAAATGCAATTACTCAAAAAGTTTCATTCATTCCTTAACAATCAGAACTACAAGGGCATTGGATGCAAATAACCCAAAAATACACGTGACGAAGCACGTGGCTCACACAGGCAGGGGTATAAATGCAAATAAACTAAAGCGCAGGGTCCATTGTGCAAATAAACCTAAAACTAAACAACGTGCTGGAATATTTACAGGACTTAAATGAAATAAAACTAAGATAAGGGCCTAAGGGTAATTTACCTTTTATTAACTGGAGCTGACGGATGGCCGCCACGTGGCGATCGAACGGTCGAGGTGGGGGCGGCTCTGGTCGCTGCTGCTCTCTGCTCGATCCAACGGTCCAGGCCAGGACACGTGTGGATCTAACGGCCTGGATCTAGCGCCTCAGATCTGACGTCCACGAACGCTCCAGCCACCAACGGTCAAGATGGCACCTGGAGCAGGAGGCTGATCCAACGGCTCTGGAGGATGCTGGAAGAACTGATGGCCGACGAACTTCGTCGGCCTCGTGACGGTGGCTCCGGCCTCCTCTGCTGCGCCTGGAGATCGGAGAAGCTCCGCGATGATGCTCCGCAGCTGATGGTAGGTTCCGATGACCCAACCGAGCCCTGGAGGGCTCCGACGAGGTCGGCGGAGGTGAAGCTCCTGGCCCGAATGTCGAGAGGCCTCAGATGGCCTCTGCTGGTCCTGCAAAACAGCTCAGAAGCTTCGCGGGTCGAGGGCAAAGTGCCTCGACCCGGTTAGGCTGCGTGAAGGTGAAAGGTGCGTCGGTGTGGGGGAACCCCGGCGGTGCGACGGCGAAGGGATTCGAACCCCAGCTCCTGTGCGAGCTGGGTTGAACGGAGGGGCGGAGAAGGTGCGTGGAAGGAAGGCGGAGGTGAGGGTGGATCCCGATAGTCGAACGGAAAGGCGAGGCGGTCGGAATCGATGAAAATCGATGGCGGCGCGATTTGGGAATAATCGGAAATTAGATGAAATAGTAGAGCTAAGACGGCTACCTGGGTGGTCGAGTGGGCTGTGGTTGAGCTTGCGCAGCTCTGGGTCTTTGCCTCAAGGGTCGCCGACGTCCGAGGCTCGAGCTCCAACTCGGGGCGGAGCACGGCGGTGAAGACTCGCCGGATCAGTGGTATCCGGCCCCTCTCCTCGCTGCGACAGCACCTGGAGCGAGCTGTCACTCACGCTCGAGCACTGGAGGTCACTGGGGTGGAGCGGATTAGCCAAAGATGCTGATTGAAGGTGGCGGAGCTCGAGATATATATGGGTGCCGACCCGACTAGGGCTGGTCGGGTAGGGCAGCATGAAGCGCGGACCCCGATGCAATCCCCCGGGCGGGGGTCTCGGATGCAAGAAGAAGAACTAGGACCCGGGGTTTGCGCAAATGGCGGGCGGATCAGGCATGGAAAAATCAGAGAAATCGGGTCGACAGCCTGATCCGCGAGAGAAGAGGGTCCGCGGGGGGAGTTGACCGGGGGTCAACATTCCCCGTGGACCAATGGGAAACAGCCACGTGGAAAACATTTAAAAATTCAATTAAAAATAACAAATGGCTGAATTATTAAAAACTTAAAACATGAAATATTTTTGTTTTAATTTTTTCTATTTTTTGGTGATTTTTAATTAATTTTTCAAAATAAAAATAGGGTATTTACATAGTATAGCTATACATAGGTATTTGTACAATATGTCTTTTTAATTTTTTTGATTTTTAATTTGTTATTTTTGTGCATTTTTATTCCCATTTTGTATTTTATTTATTTATAGTATAAAATTAGAAATAAAAGGGTATTTTTATTTTATTTTTATTATTTATATACAAGGGTGAAATAAATATATATGTACATGTATCTACATGGTATATGTATAAGGTATTTTTGGGTTTTTAATTTTGTTATTTTTATTTTGTTTTTGATTTTGATTCTTTTTATTTTATTTATTTACAATACATAGCATAGAATATTTACAAAAAGTATGAAAATTACTTTTGTATATTTACAAAGCTAAATAAATATATATATATATATAGGTGTGGTTTATGTACAAGATGAAAGGGGTATTTTTGATCTTTTTGATTTTTAACTTTTTATTTTGTTTTTATCTTTTATAAATATATACAAATATTTACAACTGTATTTTTGGGTGAGGAAAATATAGTTTTATGTATTTACACAAATATTTACACATGAGCTCCTATCTCCCTCTACTTTGGCTTTTATGCGGTCAGGCCCATGCTGAGCCCTCCCTTGGGTTAGGTTGCTCAATATTTGTTCTAAATATTTCCCTCTTTTTCTTTTTGATCTTTATTCTTTTATTTTTGCACAAAAACATGCTAATTATAGGTTTTTACACAATGCATGCTTTTGGTAATTATTTATATTTACATATATCTACATGCATTTGCAAAGGTTTTTGTAGCTAAAATATAAGAATAAAGAGTGATGAATGGGTATATATCAGCTACCCCAAGCCAAAGGAAACTGCCTCCTCACCACCTCATCTGTGGAGAGCTATGTGTAAAGTGCTGGTGCAAGTAAAGCCATTGTCTCTGAGAGTCATGCGTGGGTTGTTAAGTTCTCTACTTAGGCTCCTCAAGATGACATATGCTCATAGCCTAGTGGACTCAAAGAATTAAGTCCCAATGGACCTGAGAAGTCTCAATCCTAAGTCCTATAAGGTTCCTCTTATAATTAGGTGGATTAAGGTCCTAACCAAGCTCCATTTGTCAATTTAATTCCATGTCAGTTTAAATGTCAACTATGATTTGGAAAAGCTGTGCAAGTATCTACAAAGATGCAATTTTACAAATTTTTACAATTGTGCAAAATTTTTGGAAAATGTTTGAAAACATGGATGTATGCATGAATGCAAAGTATTGCAAAAAATTTTACAAAAATTTACACAAGGTTTTTGCAAACTTTTTGTTTTTCAAAAGATTTTACAAAAATTTTGTACCATATACATAATTTTGATAGGAAAATATTTACAAGCTATTTACACAAATCATTTTTACAATCATTTGTACAAAAATAATTTTTATAAATAAATAGGTATGTGCAAGAAGAATTTTATGTACAAGGGAAATTTTTAATTTTTATGGATTTTTAGCCATTTTTATTTATTAACACACTCACACAAAGTACGAGTTATGGCTAAAGTATATATGAAATATATACGACATCCCCCTATACTTAGCTCGAACAATGTCCTCAGAGTGATCAAGAGCGATGAAGAAGACATAACTTGTGCTTAGTATAGGGAAGTGAAAAGAAATGGTATATACAAAGACGAATCAAAGAATAGAGATGACTCGGTGTTTCCTCCTATACTTAGGATCAAGTAATCCTAAGTATAGTAAGTTGTACATGAAGGGAAATTCGAGTGGAAGGATGTACAGGGTCTACCCCCCCCATACTTAGGGTAAAATATCCCGAAGTATAGGTAGCAAAACAGAGGTAGAGAGAATGAATAGAATACCCGAGAGTCCTACACCCCCCTATACTTAGGGTAAAGTACACCCTAAGTATAGCATAATCATAAGATGAGAAAAGGGGTGTGGGACTAAAGAATAGTGTGATATGGACAACTGGATCTATACAAGTCGAAAGAACAATGATAATCAGGCGTGAGATGCAATAGATGTGAGTCAAGAGACCACATCTCACGCAAAGTGAATTGGGGCAACGTCAACGACCCGCAGCTCATGATCTAGATATCGCTTGAGCCGCTGGCCGTTAACACGAAAGGTAACATCAGAAGACAACTCAGATATATCAATACTCCCATTGTCATGTACCTTTCTAACCAAATAGGGTCCCTTCCATTTGCTCTGTAGCTTTCCTAGAAATAGACAAAACCTAGCATCAAACAATCATACTCTCTATCCTAGTTCAAATTGCTTGTGGCTGATATGAGAATCATGCCACTCTTTCACTCTCTCCTTATAATGTAGGCTGTTTGAAAAGGTTGTATCATGAAGCTCCTCTAGGGCTGCTAACTCTACCCTACTCTGATCTCCTACACTCTTTGGATCCAAAAGTATATCAGTAACAGCCCAAAGTGACCTATGTCTCAGCTCAACTAGGTAAATGGCAGGGCTTGCCATAAAACGAGGCAAAAGGGAGATGTTCACAAAGGAGTCTTGAAAGACATCCTATATGCCCACAAGACCGAGTCCAAAAGCTGTGACCAATCCTTTCGGTCAGGGCAGACGACTTTCTGCAATATAGTCTTGATCTCCCTGTTCGACACTTCAGCAAGACCATTCGTTTGAGGGTGATATGGAGTGGCAACTCGATGGTCTATGTTGAACTCGCTAGCAAGGGCCTTTACCTTGTCGTTGATGAAATGAGACCCCCCGTCAGATATCAACACTCGAGGTACCCTGAACCGTGAAATGATATTCTTCCTCAAAAATCTGCAAACAGTCCAAGCATCTGCAGTTCCGGCGGGGATGGCCTCAACCCAATGACTCACATAATCCACGGCCAACAAAATGTACTCAAATCCCTGACTCTTATGGAATGGACCCATGAAATCGATGCCCCATGCGTCAAAAACCTCACAGAAGTGTATGGGCTCCATCGGCATCATATCACGTTGTCTACAAGTTCCCATCCTTTGACAGTCAGTACATCTCTTCACGAACTCGTCAGAGTCCTTGAAGAGAGTAGGCCACCATAGGCCAGATTGGAGCACTTTCTATGCCGTTATCCTCCCAGAGTGATGTCCTCCTGCCTCAAGCTTGTGGCAGTAAGTAAGGACGCTGTGGTGCTCCTCCTGAGGAATGCACCGACGCTAGATACTATCCCCTCCCTCATGATAAAGAACAGGATCCTCCCAATGGTAAAACTTGCCCTTCGCAAGGAAGGTCTCAAGTTTCTACCTGGGCCAATCTTGTGGAACTTTCTTGACGACAAGATAGTTCACAATATCGGCATACCATGGGAGAGAGGCGATAGCAAGGATCGCCTCATCTGGGAAGGTTTCACAATTAGGCTCAATCTGCTCAGAATCCTCAAGATACTCCAATCGGGAGAGATGATCCGCCACCACATTCTTGACTACAGGCTTATCCTTAATCTCTATATCAAACTCCTGGAGTAGAAGGATCCATCTGGTCAATATGGCTTTGGCATCCTTCTTTGCCATGAGGTACCCGATGACGGTATGATCAGTATAGATGGTCACTCTAGAACCAATGATGTAAGAACTTATCTAGGGCGAAAACTATGGCTAGCATCTCCTTCTCAGTGATTGTATAGTTCCGTTGGGCGGCATCCAATGTACGGCTAGCGTAGTGAATAGAAAATGGGACTCCATCCCTCCTCTGTCCCAGCATGGCCCCCACGGCAAAATCGGAGGCGTCCGTCATGATCTCGAATGGGAGAGACCAATCAGGTGGCTGGAGAACAGGAGCCTCTACAACATGAATCTTGAGAGCCTCAAATGACGATAGACACTTATCATCTATAAGGAACTCGATGTCTTTCGTCAGCAGATCAGTCAACGGTCGGGCAATCCTACTAAAATAATGAATGATGCGCCTGTAGAAATCGATGTGCCCCAAAAAGGACCGTAACTGCCGCAAGTTGGACAGTAGATTTAGTTTTCTAATGATATCCACCTTGGCCGGATCAACCTCCATGCCCCTGTTGGAGATGATAGGGACAAGCACCGTCCCTTGAGTCACCATGAAGTGACTCTTCTCCCAAGACAACACAAGGTGAACCTCAATGCATCGTTGAAGGACTCGGTCTATGCAGTCAAGACAAGAATCGAATCTGTCGCTGTAGATCGAGAAATCATCCATGAAGACCTCCAAGCACTCCCCCACCATGTCTGAAAAGATGGGCAGCATGCATCTCTAGAATGTCGCCGGAGCGTTGCACAATCCAAATGGCATGCGTCTGAAAGCATATGTTCCGAAGGGACAGGTGAAGGTGGTCTTGTCCTGGTCCTCGAGCGCGATGGCCACCTGATTATAGCCGGAGTACCCATCCAAGAAACAATAATGGCTCTTCCCTGCCAGCCTCTCTATAATCTGATCAATAAAGGGTAGGGGGAAATGATCCTTCTTGGTGTCCTGGTTCAACCGTCTGTAGTCCACACAGATCCGTCAAGAAGTGGGTACCCGGGTAGTGATCTCCTCTCCAGACTCACTGACAACTGTGGTGATGCCCATCTTCTTGGGCACCACATGCAATGGACTGACCCACTTGGAGTCGGAGATGGGGTAGATAAAATCGGCGCTCCACCACTTCGAGATCTCCTTCATGACAACCTCTCGAAGATTCAGGTTCAGCCGCCGCTGGAACTCACGCGACGGCTTTGCCTCCTCCTTGAGATAGATATGGTGGGAGCACAGAGCCGAACTTATCCCCTGGAGATTGATGATCGAGAAATATTCAAGCTCTCGCTATCAGGCCAAGGTAAAAGTATTCGGTGTCGTTGTGACCCGAATATAGAGACTCGGTCAATCAAGAAAAATCAGGAACCACCAAATCGAATGATAAATCAATGAAATCAAACAGCGGTCCTCGCTAGTTTATTAACCTGGTATAGCGACCAAGGCCGGACTCAAGGAGCACGGCCGAATCGGCCTACGAAGTAGTCAAAAAGAGAAAATAAAGAATAAAAATTTTTGGTGGATTTTAAATGTTTTATTTTTTTTGTGTTTTTAATTATATAAGAAAATATAAGAAAAGGTATAAAAAGAGCAACTACAACAATTTATTTAAACACTCAAAAATGCTCAGAAAATTGAAATAAAATTATTTTTGTGTTTTTTTTATATTTTTAAGTGTTTTTGGTGATTTTATGGGAATTTTATAATTTTCAGTTGATTTTCTAAAAATCAAGAAAAAGGAAAATAGTGGATCAATGTGCAGCAAGAATTGAAAGGCCAATTAAAAATATATAATTGGCCTATAAAAATCTGGAGACAAATTTTATGAAAAATATGTACAAAAACTAAGCTACAGAAAAAGAGTTTGCATTTTTGGATTTTATAGAATTTTTAATGATTTTTAAAAGATTTTTAGGGTTTTTCAATTTTTATAGGTTTTATAAATCCAAATGAGCCAAAACATTGAAAGAAACTTAAACACAACAAAACCAACCAATTCTAATTTTTTTAGAATTTTTAGAAAAGTTTTTATATTTGTCTTTGATTTTCTTTTCCAAGCAGTAACAAAAATACATGTTTTTGATTTTTTTAAAATAGTAAAAAGCCACAAAAATGTCTCAAAAAATAGTGAAATTTTTACACAATGGCATGAGCCATGTATCCAAATTTCACTAGATTTGGAGTTTATTTGTTATTTTATTCAACCAATAAGAGAGCTATAGCACATAGGACCTATTTGCAAGAAAACATAGTTCAGGGCTTAAATGTAACACGTACAAAAACCTTAAGGTGTAAAGTGTAAAATTCGCTCAAACAATCAGCACATGTCTAAATAAATTCACGCACAGGGGTATAATTGCAAATATCAAAACTATTCTTTCATTTCATAACATAAACAAACCCCAACCCTAAACATGCAAAATGTCCAAAAACTCACGTGTCGAAGCACGTGTCTCACACAAGCAAGGACTAAAATGCAAATACTAAAAACTAGAAGATCCAAAGTGCAAATTATCCAAAATAAAAACAACTACGAAAGATATTTACAGGACTAAACTACAAATGCAAAAAGAGGAGGGGCCTAAGTGAAATTACCCCTATTATTAACGATCGACGACGGAAGGGGTGCCACGTGGAGATCTGATGGCTGAGATGCGTGGGTAACCCTTCGTTGATGAACGCTCTGGATGTGACCCTCAAACGAATCAACGGCTGGAAGCACTCCGCGGATGGATGGCTATGATCTGAACTGGAGGAGGGGAATCGATCGGAGGGTATGTGGAGGTCCTCCAAGAACTCTTCGCCGGCGAGGTTCGTCGGCCCAATGCGCGCGGTGGAGGGCTCCTCCGGAGCTGCTGAGATGGGGAAAAGATCACCTACGATGGTCCGCAGCTCCTGGTATGCTCCGATGAGGCCGAGAGCATCTGAGATGCTCCGGCGACGAGGACCACCTGGAGCAGATGTTTCTGGATGGTTGAACCTCCAGATGAGGTTCTTACGCCATGGTACCTTCACAGGAAACAGAAGGGGTCGAGGGCATTTTGCCTCGACCCGTTAGCGGGCGAAGGGGGTGTCAGAATGAGGTGGAGCGGGGGTCTCCGGCGAAGCAACGGTAAAGGAGACCTGAGCATTGGTTCCGGGGCGAACCAAGGTGATCGGAGGTGCGGAGAATGTGGAGCGAGGTATCGTGAAGGTGAATCGGGGGTCGGATGATCAAATGGGTGATCGGAGCTAAGTGAATCGGTCGGCGAAGGCCGGCAGCGCAAATTGGGAAAATCGGAAATTAAGCTACCCTAGGGGATGTTAAGGCTACCTGATGGCTGTAATTGACTGTGCTGGAGATCAGGGAGCTCCTAGGGTCATCGCCTCGATGGCTCGTCGAGGCCAGAGACTCAAGCTCGCTTGGTGGCGGAGCACGGCAGCGAAGCTCGCCGGATCAGTGGCTGCAGCCCTCGAATCCTCGTTGCGACACCCTCCCTCGATAGCTGTCACTCTAGGAAGAAGAATGGAGGTCCTGGGACTGGAAGGAGATGGCTAAAGATCTGTGGAATGTGCGAAGGAGCTGAGGCCTTAAAGTGCTAGGGGTCTGGGAAGATGGGAGTCGGGCACGCTCGTCGATGCACGGACCCCTAGAATGAGGGTTGGGCGAAGGTCTCGGATCATCGATCTACAATTGGAGCATGGGGTTTAGGTGAATGGAAGGCGGATCAACTCGCAAAAATTTGGAGAAGTCGGGTCCGCGAAGCGGATCCGCGAAGAGGTGGTCCTGGGGGGACAGTTGACCGGGGGTCAACGTCCCTCGTGGACCAATCAAGAGCCGCCATTTATTAAATATTTGTAAATTCATTTAAAATTTGTAAATTATTTTATTTTAAAAAATCTTTAACATGAAAAATGATTATTTATTTTCATAGTATTTTTTGTGATTTTTATTTATTTTTTTGAAAAATAAATAATGTATTTACATTATATTATTATATATAAGTATATATACATATGTATTTTTTATTTTTATTTTTGATTGTTTATTTTTGTATAATTATTCCAATTTTATATTTTATTTATTTACAACATAAAAGTTGGAATAAAAAGGTATTTTTGTTTTATTTTTATGATTTATTTACGTTAGTTAAATAAATATATCTATGTACATATGTACATGGTATATACAATGTGAGAAATGACTTTTATTATTTTCTTTTTATTTTTATTTTTCTGATTTTTATTTTATTTTTATAAATATGTCCAAAATATGAGAAACCTTTTATTTTTATTTTGAGGAAAATAAGATTATTTATATACATAAGTGTATGTGCAAGCATGATTGACCTTATCTCTCTCTACTTGATTTCTTTTGTGGTCAGGCCCATGCTGAGCCCTCCCTTGGGATTAGGTCACTCAATATTTATTCTAAATATTTCCCTCTTTTTCTTTTATTTCTTTATTCCTTTATTTTTACACAAAAACATGCTAATTATGAATAAATACATGATGCTTGCATTTTGATAATTTATGATATTTACAAATATTTACATGGCATTTTGCTGAGGTTTCTAGCTAAATAAAGGAATAAAGAGTGATGAATGGGGATTCATCAGAGATCGTCTACACACCATTCTATCACCTTGCGGTTCTTTTCAAGAACCCCCATCAGACGGGATTCCTGCTCTCCAGTCAGATCAGCGGAGATAATGACTGGGTACATCTCATGCTCACCCGCAAGGAACCGATACTTCAGCGACGACAGTAGCGGCTTCAGCTCTGGACATGTAGGTGTTGGTGGATCTGGCCTCTGAAAAGTCTGAGTGAATGCTGCCAAATCTGCATGGGCGAATGAGAACTCTCGCTCACAATCTGAATCTGGGGAAGGTTGCTCTACTAAATTGTCTTTGCTCTGCACGAAATCAACCTCCTCCCTAGCTGTAGGCTCAGTGGAAGTCAGGCACGGTATCAAATCATCGAACTCTGCCCAATCAATATCTGACTCCGAGGGATCTGTGTCAGACTCATAAAAATCTGTCTCGTAGTCGGGAACCAGCTCTGCTGCCTGAGATGTATCCTGGACCAGGAATGCGCTCTCCAAGCTCTCCTTTGTTGTCGTCTCTGCATCAGCGAACTCTGAAAGTGAGAGGATGGCATGTGCGACTGGATCTTCCCAAACTGCCTCATCATCTGTAATCACAAAATCGTAGTCCTGGTGGATGTCTTGCCCTGCCTCTGTCATCTGCTCTGAATCGGAAGTCTGCTCTGAGCAAACTGAATCTCGGGCTCTAGTCTCCTCGACCGTCTCTATTTGTATACTCTCACCCTCGACGCGAAAGTATACCTTCCCGCTATCATGGTCGGATACTACCTTGGTTGTGGCCAAGAACGGGCGTCCTAGAATGATTAGGGTATCGGTCACAGACTCAGGGATCTCCATGTCCAACACAACGAAGTCCACGAGGAATTTTAGGCCTTGAATCGTGACGACAACGTCCTTCAGCAACCCCTTCGGCCTGTTGACAGATCGATCAGCAAACTAAAGGACCATCCTGCTCTGTCGGAGAGGGCCCAACTTGAAGCGGTTGAGAAGGGTTGCCGGAAGTAGGCTGATCGAAGAGCCGCTGTCTAGTAGAGTGCGGTCGAACCTCTAATCATGGATGTGGCATCTGACATACGGGGCTCCTTCATCTGTCCTCTTGGCTGGCAGACGGTTGTGAATCGTGAAACACGTGGCATGAGTAAGCACATGGATCTTTGACTGATGGTTCCGCCTCTTCCTCCTAACTGTGTTCCTGTCTCTGAGTGATCTCTGGAGTAGAGGTATGTGCTCCAAGGCCTCCTGTAGAGTCAGCCGTATGTGAAATCTATCTATCATCTGTTGGTTGAACTCTATCTGATGGTTCTTTTTTGGATTTTCCTTTTCTGCCCCTTACCTAGATGGAGTGCTCTAGGAAAGGGGACTACATGGTCCTTCTTAGATGAAGGACTAGGAGAGGGTCTGGCATGCTCATGAACAGCAGAATCCACACAAACATCATCAAGCAATACATGTGGATCCGAAAATAACAAACCCTTTCCTTTATTTGCAGAAATATCCTGAGATACATGTACGGAAGGAAAAACAAAAGGACTAGGAGAACTGAAAATGGTGGCCTCAGTAACACCCTCGGCATCTGGACTCGCAGCATCAGTACTGCGCTCTGGTTCAGCAACTGTGATGGTGGCGTCAGTACCACCTCCTCCAACTGGTGAAGCGACGGCCTCAGTACCGTCGGCTAGATCCACATCCGTGGTGGCATCAGTACCACCGTCATCATCTCTCATGGCATCAATACCGCGCTCCTCCTCATCTGGCGCTCCTGAAGTTGCGTGGGGTCGTCACTCAGACGAGGCACCGCCTGTTGCCATCCTACCGCTCCTAAGTGTAACAAAATCAGCATCAAACATGTATGCAGACATATCAACAAGTGAAGCACTAGGAGTGGTAATCTCAATGAACTCTACCTGCTCAGACTTCCTTTTGAGGTTGTTCAGATTCGGCTCGATCTGGGCAGGGATGGCGGCCTTCCCTCTCACAATCTCCCGCATCTCCGGGCGGAACTCATCCACCTCCCGTCGAGAAGTAGCCCGTTGCTCGGTCATGAGGCGGGCTAGATCATCCAAGGCATGATTCTCATAGGTCGGCCCATGAGAACCTGACGGGTGGCCTCGCTAGTAGTGAGGCTGCTACGACTGGTGCAGATGAGAAGGGCACTATTGATGATACTACTGCTGTGGAGGCTGCTCTCACCTCCAAGACTGTCCCTGCTAATAGGGAAGAGGATCGTACTGCTGGTGTTGGGATGACTGTTGCTGCTGGTGTACTAGGGGCTGGGGCTGCTGGTGCTGCTCACGCTGCTCGTTGTACTAGCCAACCTAAACTGGAGGTTACTGCTGGGAACTGGTGCCTCCAGCCGACCAGCGGAATCCGAGATGGTTTCGTCGGATACCAGGATGGGGTCGGTCATACCAAATCTCATTGACATCCATCAACAGCTCCGGCTCGTAAGGGTGGAGGGAGTACTGCCAGGGGCTGATCCGGCTGGTAGACCACCATTTGAGTGTCCTGGGATGGTGGTGGCTGGTGAAACTGCGATGGCTGGTGGTACGACTCTGTCTTAACAAGGTGAACCTGTCTAGGCTGACTGGAGTGCTAGGATGAGATACCACTACTGCTCGGATTTCCTCGTGACCGAAGATAGGGCTAAGAAACCGTCTGTGCCTCCTATAGACACATGAGCTGTGTCTTCAGGTCACTCAGAGTCTATGCCATCTGATCCACTTGCGTGATGCCCTGGAACTACTTCTTCTCGATCAACTCGATCCGGTCCAGCTTCTCACTGATCATGCCCATATCAGCGGCTGTAGATTCGGCCTGTGTGGCTGCCGCGGACGAAGTAGAAGGACCAGCATCAACTCGTGCTATCCTCTGGTATTGCACGATCTGTGGCTGGGGGTGTCCCTAAGTGTAGAATCAGGTCTGGGACATCAATGTATAGTTCTCGGCCATCTCCTCATAGATGGCCCAGACCTAATCCTCATCCTTAGCGAAGTAGAAGCTGCCACAAGAAGCATTCACCAGGCCCTACAGCTCTGGTATCAGTCCGCAGAAGAAGCTCTGAACTAGGTTCGGCTTCGTGATGTCATGGTGCGGGCATCTGTCGGTAAGCTCTCTGAACCTCTCCCATACCTCATGGAACTACTCGTTGGGGAGCATGGAGAAGTTGCTTATCAAGGCCCTCGCTGCATTGGTCCGCCCGAGTGGATAGTACTTGTTCAAGTACTCGATGCGGAGCTACTCCCAGGTGTAAACAAATCTCCCCAAATGCTTTAGCCAGTTGGTTGCAATGTCCGTAAGGGATAAGGGGAAGGCGATCATCCGGATAGTGTCCTCGTCCACCTGATGATCGTGGATGGTGCTGCAGATCATCTCAAACTCATGGAGATGTAGATGGGCTCCTCAGTGGCGAGCCCGTTGAAGCGGGGGAGAATCTGAAGTGTCTGTGCGGGGAACTTGAAGTCCCCTACGATCGCCGGAAGTACCACCCACCGGTGTGTCAGTGTCGATCCAGGATTGTGCAACTCCCGCATCGGCCTCGGCTGCTCGACCGGTTGAACTGGCTCCTCCGGTTGATCTGGGTCTCTCTGTCCCACATCTCGCGGCTGCTCTCGTGTTGTCCTTAGCCTCTCCATCTCTCTCCTCATCTCCACCATGAAGGCTCCCTGATCCCATATCTGTCGCTGCATAGTCTCTAGGGAAGCTAGCATGGTGGTGTTGATCGCACCCTGGTCCAATACATAAGTAGTCATCTCTGGCCTCTAACCCTCGATGCGCTCCTCGCTGCTGGTCATGGTCTCTGCAAAGGCAAAAGACCCAAACTCAGGTGCCGATAAATCATCTGTCTGTTGTCTCGCATCTGGCACTGGTATCTCTAGACTGGTAGAAGGGTGGTCAAGGGGGAACAGGGAGGAATCGAACTCGGGTTCGGAGAGCGGGTCTCGGCTCTCACGAACCAACCTAGATGAATGGGCTGGAGTGCTAAAAAGCGGTGCAGCCAGAGGCTGCCTAAGATACCTCCTGCCCATCATCCTTATCTGGCGAGTCGGGCGGATGAGATCTGGAAACATACAAGATGAGCAAACAAACCCCAAGTTCACCTACACAACACTGAGCTGAAGAATGTAAGAGATTGGTCGATTTTCTTGTCAATTTTATTTAGGTGATAATCTCGGTCTATCAGAGCGATTACGCGAGCTGATGGGAATCCAATCCGCCTATCAGACTGTCCCGTATAAAAGGTTGGTAGTCTGATCAGGGCTCGGATATGGCTCTAGCCTAGTGTGCGGGTCGCTCTCTCGCTCATCCAAACCAGACAATGAGGGGGTTGCTCTCCCCAAGACAAGTTTTTATGTGAGGTGTCTTTTTAGGGTCAAGTGTGTTTAGCAGTCCCAATTTTATAGTTTTTCTTTTTATGTTTTTTTCAAGCAAACAACGCCTAACGAATTTTTTGGTTCTCCTGATTATTTAAGTCCGAAAATAGGGGTGAAGACGAAAAAGCCGATGCGCGATAAAATCAATGATGCATGCAGAGTAAATGATGCGTACCTGACTCCAGCAGTCTACATGCAAAGTGATTCGCACATAAAATAAAGACTGAAAGTAAACTACCTATATGATGCACGCGAATATGGCTCTAGACGAAGCAATTTCTACACATAAAGCACAGTAGCCGGGTAATCAAACCTATGTCCGGAGTCCTATCTTGGGAGCCACTCGGTGTCCGCCACAACGGATCCTGCACGTGCTGTATGTGACTCCTCAAGGCACGTGGACTAGAGTCTAATTAATCCGGCTTTTTCTTATGAGTTAATTAATCAGGTCCAATTACGAGCTAATAGGTGCATGCAGATAATTAATGTTTGGATCATAATTAATTACATCGCAATTAGAGAATATCCTAAACTAAGGTCAAAACCGCATAAATTAGATAAGCAGTTAAGAAAATGTGAGAAAACTAAAACCGGCAAAAAACCGCGGTGAGGTCCTCCGAGCACACCGGTGCTCGGCGAAACAGACCCTGATATCACCAACATCCAAGTCTCTGAGTTCTTGTATTATTACAAATAAATGTTCTGCAGAAAATAAATCTAATCTAAACTGCGACTATTACGTGGCTCCCGCACTCCTGCTCGGTTCCTCGCGTCCTCTTGCGGCTCTATGCAGAAAAGAGCCGCCTCCGACTCCCGCGGTTGCTTCGGCTTCTGAAAAAGCCACCTTCGTACTCGAGTCCTCATAAGAAATCAAACAAAAATGTATGTCAGAACAGATTATTAGAAAAATTATGGAAATAAATCAAATAAAAATATCTACACAACTATGGACAAAAAGCCACGAAAAACCACGAAAAATCAAAAGACTACTAAGCCGTGCTCCCCGACAACGGCTCCATTCTAATGTGCCCGAAAAATCCCACGAGACCTGAGTAGAGATGAAATCAATCATGGGTCGTTGCGACCCGGATCTCGCAAATCGGACTGAACAAGAAAAAGAGACCACCAAATCAAAGATAAAATGATAAAATCCTAATAACGGTCTTCGCTATTTATTTAACCTCGTATAGCGACCAAGGTCGAACTCAAGGAGCACGGATTGGCCGGATCGGCCAACAAAGTAGTCAAAATGAATAAAATGAATAGAATATTTTTTGGTGGATTTTATGTATTTAAATTTTTTATATTTTAAATTATAAAGGAAATATAAGAAAATGGATAAAAAGAGCAAATCTAACAATTTATTAAACACTCAAAAATGCTCAAAAAATTCAAATAAAACTATTTTTGTGTTTTTTTATATTTTTAAGTGTTTTTCATGATCTTTTCAGAATTTTCCAATTCTTAGTTGATTTTATAAAAGTCAAGAAAGAGAAAAACAGTGAATCAATGTGCATCCAGACTTGAAAGGCTAATTAAAAATATCTAATTAGCTATAAAAGTCTGAAGGCAATTTTTATGAAAACTAAACGTAAAAACTAATCTACAAAAAAGAGTTTGCATTTTTTTGAATTTTATAGAATTTTTAATAATTTTTATAAGGTTTTAAAAGTTTTGTGATTTTTAGGGGTTTTATAAATCCAAATGAAACAAAAATTGGACAGAAACTTAAAGACAACAACATAAGAAATCCCTAATTTTTTTAGAATTTTTAGAAAAGTTTTTATATTTTTAGTTGATTTTCTTTTCCAAACAGTAACAAAAATAAATGTTTTTGAATTTTTAAAAATAGCAAAAAGTAATAAAAATGTTCCAAAAAATTAGTGAAATTTTTACACAGTGGCAGGAGCCATATGTCCAAATTTCACTTGATTTGGAGTTATTTGATAATTTATTCAATCAATGCAAGACACACAGCACATAAGGACCTAAATGCAAGAAAACATAGTTCCATGGCCAAATAGCTAACACATATGAAAAGTCTGGGGCCAAAGTTGCAAAATTCCCACTACAACACGCGTGCAGCATGTGATTCAGGCTCAGAAGGATATAAACATCATTCCTATTTAAAAAAGATATAAACAATAACAAACAGAAAGTTCAGAGATAAAAGTGCAAATAACCCAAAGAATCATGTGTCGCAGCACGTGTCTCACTCTAACAGGGACTAAAACGCAAATAAAGTAAACACAGGGTCCCATAAGAAAATGTTCCAAAATAAAAACAACTACCAAAAATATTTACAGGACTAAACTGAAATATAAAAACTAAGAAGGGCCTATGTGCAAATTACCCCCTTATTAAGATCTGACGGACGAGGGGTGTCCACGTGTTGATCGGACGAATGAGAGTTGTGGGTAGCCGAAGCAGGGAAATGATGGCCGACGTCGTCCGCAGCTGATGGCATGCTCAGAAGGGGCCGGGAACGTCTGGAGAGCTCCGGCGACGAGAAGCTTCGGGAGCACCTGTGCTCTGAAATCCGAACCTTCAGATGAGGTTCTTGGTCGCTCTAACCTGCACAGAACAAATCCTGGGTCGAGGGCAAAGTGCCTCGACCTGGTGAAGGGTCGAATGGGTGGATGTAGGAGGCGGGGTGGTGCTCTCCGGTGAGGCGATGGCGGAGGAGAGTGGTGGTCCTGCTCCGGGCCGAGTCAAGATGATCGGAGGGGCGTAGAAGGTGAAGAGAGTTTTTGCGAAGGAGATGGTGTAGTCAGAAGAGGGAAAAGTCAATCGGAGTGGAGCGAAATGGCCGTCGAAGGCCGGCGGTGCTAAATCGCAAAAATGGAAATGAGGATGACCTAACTGATCTCGAGGCTACTTGATGATCGTGGACGTCTATGCTGGAGGTGGGTGTCATCCTGGGGTCCTTGCCTCAATGGAGCGACGTCTCCAGAGGCTCGAGCTCCTTTGGGCGGAGCACAGCGGTGAGAACCACAGGACCTGGGGCTAGGGCGCTTCACTCCTCACTGCAACACCTCCTATGGATTGATGTCACTCAATGTAAGAAGGTGGAGGTCACAGGTGTCTGAAACGGTGGCCGAAGGTGCGGATAATGGAGGACGAAGCTGACACTATATACAGGTGGAGACTTAGCAAAGATGGGGTCGGGCAGGGCAATATGGTGCACGGATCCCTAGCATAATCCCCGAGTGTGAATCTCGGATGTAAGATCTACAAATGAGGCCCGGGGTTTAGGTGAAAGATGGTCGGATCAGTCCAGGGTAATTGGGCAAAGTCCGGTCGGAACGCAGATCCGCCTACCTAGTGGTCCTGTGGGGAGAGTTGACCGGGGGTCAACAATCCCCCGTGGACCAATCAGGAAATTTCTTTTATTAATTAGTTGTAAAATCATTTTAAAATAGGAAATGATTTTATTTAAAAATATTTTCAACATGAAAATTGTTTATTTATTTTAATGGTAATTTTTTTTATTTTTATTTATTTTTTTGAAAAATAAATTAGATATTTACATTACATTATTATTATATATAGGTATGTATACCTATGTATTTTTGAATTTTACTTTTAATTATTTATTTTTGTATAATTATCCCTATTTTATATTTTATTTATTTTCAACATAAAATATGGGATTCGAAATAATTTTTATTTGATTTTTATTAATTATTTACAAAGGTAAAATGAATACATCTTTTATTTATATATACATGGTATATGTACACTAAGGAGAGAGAAATTATTTGTTTTTATTTTTCTTTTATTTTTCCCATTTTTATTTTATTTGGAAATATATACAAAATAAAAGGAACACATAAATATTGTTATTTTTAGAAAACAAAATATTTACACAAAGAGGGGTATTTACACCAAGTTGAGTTATCCTATCTCTCTCTACTTATTTTATTTTGCGGTCAGGCCCATGCTGAGCCCTCCCTTGGGTTTAGGTCACTCAATATTTATTCTAAATATTTCCCTATTTTTATTCGTTTCTTTATTCCTTTATTTTTGTGCAAAAACATGCTAATTATGGTTATTTACATGATGCATGCATTTTGACAAATTATTGTATTTACAAATATTTACATGGTATTTTACCATGGTTTCTAGCTAAAAAAAGGAATAAAGAGTTATGAATGGGGATTCATCACCATCATATCCTCATTCATAGTAAAATCCAAATATTAATAAAAAATAGATATCTTACAATATAAAAAACTTAAAAATCCTTAAATATGAATATAGATAAGGAAATAAATAATTTTGATTCAAATACAAATATTAAATAAATAGACACAAATTATCTTAATGATAATAAATGCATCCTAATATTTAAAATAAGAAAAATATTTTAGTAAAATAGAAAGTAATTCTCGAAAAATAAAAATTACAAAAAATGCATTACAATGAAATATTAAAAAAATATATCTCTACATTAGATAACTTGTAGAACAAGTAATTATATAGCATAAAAATATATTTTCTTTGTGTATTCGGATATAATGATTTCAAAGTGTAAAATACTATGGATAATCTTGTAATATATCTTATATGTCAATACAACTAATATATGTCTATACAATAAACATATGTATTGGTAATATGGATATCCATTATCTGTAAAACGTATTTGTATCTACCCTAAAATTAGAAAGTAGTTGTATCTACACTCATAGTTGCAAAAAATAAAAAAAATATTATTTGAATCATATCCCCCCAAATTTGAATAACATTTATGTATTTTAAGCAAATAATATAATGAATTAGATATATGTGTATCGGATTGCATCTTTTTATTTTGTAACATGTATAACCTTATCTGTAATCCAACAATTTACATCCATATTTTAATATCTTACGAATGTAATTATCCTTGGGATGCATTCCAATACAAATATATTTGTATATGTCTGTTATCTTATCTATTTTAAGAAGATATCGGTATATTTTTTATTTTGACAGATAAGGATATAGATATAGATACAGGTTTTTATTTTACTGTAGATTAAGGATCCATATATTGTTTTTTATTTTTTTGAGGATATGTATACATGTATGTTATATAGTTTTCAACAGATATGCATACAGATGTCTGTCTTATTGAATCTATATGTGTATTTTGTATATACTTACATTAACATATGTGTATATCTCGAACGTATTATAAGAATCTTGATAATATATTGCACCTAGAGTCATTTTCATACATCGGAAGAAGAATGTATATTTTTATATTATCTAATCACTTATTATACATGTTATTATATTTAGTATACTACTTTATTTTATTGTTACTGCAGTATATTAATTTTTAATCAATTACAACAACAATCCTATTGAATGCACGTGTTAGAATATATTTTTTATCCATAGGATAATCTGTGTCCATTTCTTAAAAATTGATATCCAAATCGTGATTATTTATTTCCATACTCATGTCCATATATTAGGATATGGTTTGCAGTTTTCAATTCCACAATATATATGTTTATGCATCAGTATTCAAATTTTAAAACGGATACTGATATAGTAACACCTATATTTATATATGTATTTGTCCATTTGCATCTCCAAATTATCTTATATATTCTAATTTTGATAATTATCCTTATCTTGTGAATCATGTTTGAAGTAAAATTATTTCAAGAATGATCAAAATTAGATATTCATAATATATATATATATATATATATTTCAATAATACACATATGAATTTTATGAAGTTCTTGGAGACTTGGGGGGGGGGTGCAAGCACCCCTCCTGTCCCCCTTGTCTTTGTCCATGTATGTATATTACATATGTAAGTATGTGTCTTATGTACATGTGTGTGTGGAGAGAGAGTGGAGATTATATGAGATAGTGATTCTGTGAGATGGTGAGATGGATAATTTCAACTACCAGTTTTATCATCATTAATGGCATGAATGGATTTAGATAGAATAATGAGTGAAATGTGTATTTCAAATTTTGTGTAAAAAAACACACCTAACGTGTCCATTTGAAGGGGGTCAATTTCAGTGATTCTGAGACCATTGAAATTTGACAATCTTGATGGATGGGATAAAAGTCTCGAATTAAATTGAATTTAGAATGTCACTGTGATGGTATATAGTGATCTAAATTTTCCAGGATTTCATGTCGTTAATGATGGTAAAATGAGAGGTTGAGATTACACATCTCACCAACTCACAGGATCGTCATTCCATGTGTGTATATGTGTAATGAGTGGTATCCTGTGAGATGGGGATTCTGTGAGATGTTGAGATGGGTAATATCAACCACCAATTTTAACATCATTAACGGAATGAAACCTTGGATAATTTGGATAGAATAATTAGTGGAACGTGTGTTTTAAATTTTGTATAAAAAACATCCATAACTTGTCCATCTTGAGAGGTCGATTTCAGTCGTTCTGAGACTGTTAAAATTTGATAGTTTTGATGGAGGTGATAGAAGTCTCGAATAAAGTTGAATTTGAAATGACACCATGATGTTATATAGTGATCTAAATTCCTCAAGGTTTCATGTCGTTAGTGATGGTAAAATGGGTGGTTTAGATTACTCATCTCACCATCTCATAGGATCGCCACTTTATGTATAATTATGTAAATGTGTATGTTATGTAAGTATGTGTATCTATATGTATGTATATTAATGTATGTATGTGTGTGTTGTATAAGTATGTACGTGTGTGTGCCTTTTTTATATGTATGTAAGTATCTGTTACTATATTTATGGATATGTAAATGTGTATTTATATGTATACGTTTGTGCGTATATGGTTAATTACGTGAATGTGTGTATGTATGTGATTTTTTTATATATAAATATGTTTGTATGGTAAGTATACTTGATATGTGTGTATGTGTGTATATATTTGTTTGTGTATGTGTGTGTGGTTTAATGGGGTTACTCCAAGGGGGAAGCTAACTTGTCTACCCATATTTTTATTTTTTAAATTTCTTAAGGTATTTTCTGAAAATACATGGAGTATTAGTCTACTACATGGAGTAGGTAACTTACCTACTCCACTCTCTTATTTTCAGAATTTTTTTATTTTTTTGAAAAATGCTTCCATGGATTTTCATAATTATATCCCTCTAATATGTCATTCAAATTTCGTTAGAAACAGAGACTCTTATGGCCTCCATCCAGAACGCGAAAAATACAGCAAATCTGAGACCATTAAAAAATGACCGTGTGGATGGACGTCGTAGGAGTATCTGTTTCTGACGAAATTTGAATGACATATTAGAGGGATATAATTATGAAAATTCATGGAAGCAATTTTCAAAAAAAAATAAAAAAAATTGAAGAGGAAGAAAATGGAGTAGGTAAGTTACCTACTCCATGGAGTAGGATCCCTTCTCTCTCTCTCTCTCTCTCTCTCTCTCTCTCTCTAAATATATATATAGTGTTTAATGGGGCTGCCCCCGCGTCGATTTCGGCATTTTTTTATTTTTTTGAAAAATATTACCATATATATTCATCCTTATATCCCTCCTATATGCCTTTCGAATTTCGTAAGAAACAGAGACCCCTACGGCCTTCATCCAGACAGTCATTTTTTAACGGTAACAGGATTTTTTAAATTTACACCATCTCGATGGAGGCCGTAGGAGTCTCTGTTTCTGACAAAATTCGAATGGTATATAATAGGGATATAGGGATGAATATACATGGCAATATTTTTCAAAAAAAATAAAAAAACGCCGAAATCGACGCGAGGGCAACCATGGTTGGCTGCCCAAGGGGCAGCCCATTATTCTCATATATATATATATATATATATATATATATATATAGGGTAAAATGTGTATGCCCCCTAGGGGGGAGCTAACTTAGCTCCCCCGCCCTTTTTTCACAATTTTTTTTATTTCTTTTGAAATCTAAAACCGTGTAAATTCATTATTAAATCCCTATATTATGTCATTCAAATTTCATTCGAAACAGAGACTCGTACGATCTCCATCCAAACGGGGTTGATTTAAAAAATCCTGTTACCATTAAAAAAATGACTGTCTGGATGGAGGCCGTAGGAGTCTCTATTTCACACGAAATTTTTATGACATAATATAGGGATATAGTGATGAATATTCACAGAAAAAAATTTCAAAAAAATAAAAAAAATTGAAGAAAATAGGGCGGGGGGAGCTAAGTTAGCTCCCCTAGGGGGCAGCCCCATTTTCCCCATATATATATATATATATATATATATATATATATATATATATATATATATATATATATATATAGGGGGCCCTTCTAATGAGGTGGGTCTTTCCTGAAATTCAGAAAGCCACTACCAAATTTGTAAATTGCGTAACAATTTTGTAAATTTAAACTACATATTGTAAAATACTGACGATTATACAGTTATGTAAAATAAATCATCCATATTGTAACAAACTTTTAATGTCAAATATAGTAATATTTTCATAAATTTTTCATGATATACATATTATATTAATATCTAATATTAAATTTATGGAGTTAGAATGTGTAAAATAAATAGAATAAATGCTTAAATTGACGTGGCTTTCCATGCATCCAGGAAAGGTGCACCTCATTTGAAATATTTCCTATATATATATACACACACACACACATACATATACATATATACATAGAGGAGTGATCCTATGAGAGCGAAAAAATATGAGAGCTTGAGAGCATGCATTCTGGACCACATGATTGTGTTTTCCCTCTCCTGGTCTTCTCTATCCTGGTTAGAACATGTGGTCTAGAATGCATGCTCTCATAGGATCACTCCTCTATATACATATATATATACATATATATATACACATATATATACACATATATATATACATACATATATATATATCCATATATATATATACACATACATACATATATATATATAAATATGGGGCTGGGGAAGCTGCACCCGGGGGTGTAGCTAACTAGCTGCACCTGGCTATTTTTTCATTAATTTTTTGTGTTTTTGAAATTAAACATAGGGGGATTTAGATCACTATATATCACCATGATATCATACCAATTTCAACTAAATTCGACATTTCTATCATCTCCATCAATGCTATGACATTTTAATGGTTTCAGAATTATTGAAATTGACCAATCTAGATGAGCATGCTAGGAGTGTTTGTTTTGCATGAAATTTGAAACATATATTCCACATAATAAACTAAGTAAATCTCCCATATGTTTCCTTCAAAAAATCAAAAATCAAAGAGAAAAGTACCTGGGTGTAGCTAGTTGGCTGCACCCCCGGTGTAGCTTCCCTTTTCCCTAATATATATATATATATATATATATATATATATATATGTATATATATATATATGTATATATATATATATGTATATATATATATATATGTATATATATATATATATATGGGAGATGGGAGCCTACACTCGAGGGTGTAGGTAATTACCTACACCCGGACTTTTTTTTCATTATTTTCGGATTTTTTCAAAAGAAACCTTAAGGGGAATTTCTTAATAT
This sequence comes from Ottelia alismoides, assembly GCA_037367405.1. NCBI lineage: Eukaryota > Viridiplantae > Streptophyta > Magnoliopsida > Alismatales > Hydrocharitaceae > Ottelia > Ottelia alismoides. The sequence continues at coordinate 43,631 of JAZKJV010010768.1, read as the reverse complement.
ATTGAGGGGAATATGTATTTCAAGTTTCATGCAAAACAAACATTCCTAACATGTTCATCTAAAATGGGTCGATTTCAAAAATTCTGAGACCGTTAAAATTTGGTAGTCTTGATGGAGATGATGGAAGTCTTGAAATAAGTTGAATTTGGAATGACACCATGGTGATATATAGTGATCTAATTTCTCAAAAATTTCATTTCAATAAAAGCAAAAATATTGAAAAAAGAGCCGGGTGTAGGTAATTACCTACACCCCTAGGTGTAGGATCCCTTTTCTCTCTCTCTCTCTCTCTCTCTAAATATATATATAGGGGTAAAATGGGGCTGCCCCCAGGGAGTAGCCAACTTGGCTACTCCCACCCCTATTTTTCCCTCATTTGTTTTGGAAAATAAAAATTTGTATATTCATCATTATATCCCTCTCACATTCTATTAAAATTTCGTCAGAAATAGAGACTCCTAAACCCTCCATCCAGACGTCATTTTTTTAACAGTCGCAGGATTTTTTAAATCGACCATGTTTGGATGGAGGCCGTAGGAGTCTCTATTTCTGACGAAATTTTAATAGAATGTGAAAGGAATATAATGATGAATATATAAATTTTTATTTTCCAAAAAATAAAAAAAATGAGGGAAAAATAGGGGTGGGAGTAGCCAAGTTGGCTACTCCCTAGGGGCAGCACATTTACCTCTCTCTCTCTCTATATATATATATATATGAGAAAAATGGGGCTGCCCCCGCACCGTTTTCGGCATTTTTTTATTTTTTTTTGAAAAATATCGTCATGTATATTCATCCCTATATCCCTCCTATACGCCATTCGAATTTCTTCAGAAACAGAGACTCCTAGGGCCTCCATATAGATGGTCGATTTAAAAATTCATATTACCGTTAAAAAGCGACTGTCTGGATGGAGGCCGTAGGAGTCTCTGTTTCCGACTAAATTCGAATGGCTTGTAGGAGGGATATAGGGATGAATATACATCGCGACATTTTTTGAAAAAAATAAAAAAAATGCCGAAAATGGCGCGGGGAAGCCCCATTAATCTCTCTCTCTCTTTATATATATATATATAGGGTAAAATGGGGCTGCCTCCAGGGAGTAGCCAACTTGGCTACTCCCACCCCTATTTTTCCCTCATTTTTTTATTTTTTTGGAAAATAAAAATTTGTATATTCATCATTATATCCCTCTCACATTCTATTAAAATTTCTTTAAAAACAGAGACTCCTAAGCCCTCCATCCAGACGTGTATATATATATGAGGTAAATGGGGCTGCCCCCAGGGAGTAGCCAACTTGGCTACTCCCACCCCCATTTTTCCCTCATTTTTTATTTCTTTGGAAAATAAAAATTTGTATATTCATCATTATATCCCTCTCACATTCTGTTAAAATTTCGTCAGAAACAGAGACTCCTACGGCCTCCATCCAAACATGGTCGATTTAAAAAATCCTGCGACCGTTAAAAAAATGACGTCTGGATGGAGGACTTAGGAGTCTCTGTTTCTGATGAAATTTTAATATAATGTGAGAGGGATATAATGATGAATATACAAATTTTTATTTTTCAAAAAAATAGAAAAATGAGGGGAAAATAGGGGTGGGAGTAGCCAAGTTGGCTACACTAGGGTGGAGCATTGGGCTCGACCCGGCCCAACCCGGGAAAGCCCGGCCCGAGCCCATGAATTTTCCGTGGGCCTTGGGCCGGGTCGAGGCCCGCTTTTTTCAGCAAACTGAGGACCCGGGTCTGGCCCAAGGCCTGCGAGATCGGGCTCGGGTTCGGGTCGGGCTCGGGCTCGGGCCGGGCTCAACCCGCACTTATTTTGATTCCATGAAGTTGCACTTTGATTCCAATTTATTTTTATGGATATAATTCATCCATAACATGTGAATATTGGATGTATTGTTACTATATAATATTACTATTGATGGATGAAAGAAATATTGGATGTATTTTGACTATAAATCCGTGTCCCCTAATTTAGTTCTAATATGATTTTTTTGAAATATGAGGGCCCGGGCCCGGCCCATTTGTACTTCGGGTTCGGGCCCGGCCCGGCCCGAGCATAATATTTTTTCAAAAATGAAGACCCGGGCCCGGCCCACTTGTACATCGGGTTCGGGCCGGGCTCGGGCTTTTGCGGGTCGGGTCAGGGTCGGGTTCGGGCCGGCCTGGCCCAATGCTCCACCCTAGGCTACACCCTGGGGGCAGCCCCATTTTACCCTATATATATATATAGAGGGCTTATCCACTGCGCACAAGGCTCATTAGCGTTTCAATGAGCACTCATTTTAGGCCTTACACGTGTATTAACAATAACTATATTTCTAATTATAGGCTACGACGTGTTTAAGAAAATCCTATATTTCCTATTATACAACGTCCTTAAAAATTGGAAGACGGTTTTGGAAAGAATCAATTCAAATAAATGATTCCACGCGGATGATTAAGGATCCAAACGCTATTACTGATCATAACTTACTGACCATGACTTACTGACCATAACTTTGTTATTACTGATCTCATAGTAGCTATTACTGACCATTAGTTATGGTTTTACTGACATCACAACAAGCACTTACTTGAGCAATGCCCATGACTTACTGACGATAACTTTGTTATTACTGATCTCATAGTAGCTATTACTGACCATTGGATATACCCATGACTTACTTGAGCAATGCCCATGACTTACTGACCATAACTTTGTTATTACTGATCTCATAATAGCTATTACTGACCATTGGTTATGTAAATTACTGACCGTTGTTTGGATATTACTGATCTCACAACAACCATTTACGTGAGTATTGTGTCGAAATTACTGAGTTCTATACAAAGTAGTAATACATATAGAAATTACTAACCATTGGTTATTGTTTTACTGACATCACAACAAGCACTTACTTGTCCATTGTGTATATATTACTGAATTCTGCAACATATACAATGAATATAAATTACTGACCGTTGTTTTGGATGTTACTGATCTTGCAACAATCATTTACTTGACTATTCTATATATATTACTGACATGAGCATTTGGATCTCGATTTTCTGTAAGAAATCATCTATTCGATTGTTTTCTTTCCAAAACGATCTTCCTATTTTATAGGACGAGATATAATTGGAATAACACTTACTGTTAAATCGCTTTGCATATTAATCTCCTTCCAAAAAGAACATCCTTCGAAATAGGTAACCACTCAAATGGGAATACACGTGTATGGCCAAGAAATGGTGCGCACCGAAACTCAAAAGGGCCATGTGTGCATTGGATAATTTCCCTATATATATATAGGGTAAAATGTGTATGCCCCCTAGGGGGAGCTAACTTAGCTCCCCCCGCCATTTTTTCACAATTTTTTTTTATTTTTTTTGAAATCTAAAACCATGTAAATTCATTATTAAATCCCTATATTATGTCATTCAAATTTCATGCGAAACAGAGACTCGTACGACCTCCATCCAAACGGGGTCGATTTAAGAAATCATGTTACCGTTAAAAAAATGAATGTCTGGATGGAGGCCGTAGGAGTCTCTGTTTCACACGAAATTTTTATGACATAATATAGGGATATAGTGATGAATATTCACGGAAAAAAATTTCAAAAAAATAAAAAAATGTGAAGAAAATTGGGCGGGGGAGCCAAGTTAGCTCCCCCTAGGGGGCAACCCCATTTTCCTCATATATATATATATATATATATATATATATATATGGGAAAAAGGAGTATGCTCCCTGGGTGTAGCTAACTTACATGCTCCCACCTCTTTTCCTCTGTATTTTTTTATTTTTCTGAAATGAAACCTATTGAAATTTAGATCACAATATGTCATCATGATGTCATTCAAATTTTGACTTAACTCGATACTTTTATCCCCTCCATCAAGACTGTCAAATTTTAATGGTCTCAGAATTGCTGAAAATGACCCCCTTCAGATGGAGGGCATAGGAGTCTCTATTTCTGACGAAATTTGAATGACATGTTAGAGGGATATAGTGATGAATATACATATTTTTTATTTTCTAAAAAAATAAAAAAATGGGAGAAAATGAGGGTGGGAGTAGCCAATTGGCTACATCCAGGGTGTAGCCTCATTTAACCCTATATATACGGTAAAATGGGGCTGCCCCCTGGGAGTTGCCAACTTGGCTACTCCCACCCCTATTTTTCCCTCATTTTTTTATTTTTTTGGAAAATAAAAATTTCTATTTTCATCACTATTTCCGTCTAATATTTTATTAAAATTTCGTCAGAAACAGAGACTCCTAAGCCCTCCATCCAGACGTCATTTTTTTAACGGTCGCAGGATTTTTTAAATCGACCGCGTTTGGATGGAGGCCGTAGGAGTCTCTATTTCTGACGAAATTTTAATAGAATGTTAGAGGGATATAATGATGAATTTACAAATTTTTATTTTCAAAAAAATAAGAAAATGAGGGGAAAATAGGGGTGGGAGTAGCCAAGTGATGAATCTGCGATTCGTCATCTTTATTCATTTATTTTAGCTAAAAATCCCTTATAAAACACCTGCATATAACGCTAACTCCATATTTTTACTAACTTGCATTTGTGTGTAAATATTGTACATTTCTTACTAATTTTAACCTAAAATAAATAAATAAAGAAAGAAAGGAAAAATAAAGAAAAGAAAAAAAAGGAAGACTGTATACAGGCTGATCCGAACCCCGAGAGAAGGTCAAGACTTGACCTAATCGACCAGGAATAAAGTAGGGGGAGATAGGGTCCTCAACCAGAAAATCCAAAAAAAAATGTGGTTTCTCACTTATTTTGTGTATATCTGTATAAAAATGACACTAATTTATTTGTACATTAATTGACCCCAAATCAAAAAACATTCAAAACCAAAGTTGTAAATAAAAATGTGTCCTAAATAATAAAAATGATTGCAAAATTAAATCATGTACATAATAAAAGTAGCCACACTTGGAAAAAAGCTACTAAGCACTAATTTGAAGATTAATTCCGGCTCCATATAATATCAAATTGAACCAATTTCACTTCCATTGAATTCTAAATTAAATTATCTTCAAAATGGCTATGATTTCATAATTTTTGGAGTTACGGTTGAAAAGTCAGTTTTCTGGGGTGGTTTGTGCAATTTTCCCTTGTATTTTGTACATATTGTACTTGTATATTTGTAAATATTTTTACTAAGTACTTAAAACAAAAATAAAACAAAAAAAATAATAACATTCTTAAAACAAAAAAAGAGAGGCTAATTTCATCATTTACCCTTGTATATAATACCATATATGTGTATAGTATATGTATATAGTTGCAATTTTTAACCAACCATCATAAAAAAATAAAAAAATAACATTCTCAAATTTCAATAAATAAAGTAACGAAAATTCAAAAAAATAGATAATTTTGTAAATAATTTTATCTTTCTATTTTATCTCTCATGTTATCTCTTCCACCAAAAAAATCTCTCTTATCTTCTTATCCAAAAATTCAAAAATTCAAATGTCTCTCTTTTCTATTTATATGGCTCCATCTCCCTCATTCCAACCTGATCAATCTTTAGAGAGAGGAGCCCGATCTCCGAGAGAAAATTTCGTCGAGAAAGTTGCCTAGCCTCCGAGCCATCCGGTGACAGCGAGTCGGCCTTGTCGAGGCGATCACGGTCCATTTTCCACTCCTAAGGTGAGATCCAAATTTTCTTCGTATTTTTATCTTAGTTTAATCGTACTTTAGTTCATCGCATTTTTTTTCGTTGGCAATTTTTTTCTCTAGATCTTAAAAAATCCATCTCGATTTGATCCGCCATCGACTCGATTTTTCATCTCATCATCGCGATCTCTCCGCCTTCTATTTCTACCTTCCACGATCTCTCAACTCTGGTCGCGCACGGTGGCCGGAGATCGGATTCGAGTCCCTCATCTTTCGCCGAATCCCCATCCATGTTCCGATTTTGTAGATAAATAAATTTTTTTCCTTTACTTCTAACGTTTGTTTTGCAGGATAAATAAAAAAATTAAAAAAAAACATTTCTTTATTCCTTTATTTCCTGTTTTTCGGACTTACAATAAAAAAATACTAAAAAAATTCCGTTTTTATTCACTGATTACATTAAACAAAAATAAAAAAAATAAAAAAAAAAGAGAACTTCCACAAGCAGCGGGGTCGTCACACCCCGCCGCCTTCTTTCTCGGTCCCGCGTTCCCAGGCCCTCCAGCAGCCCGCGCGGCTCCTCCGCGTGCGCCCTCGCCTGAACACCTTTCTTCCGCCGCTGGCACCGCCGCACGAGCGGCTGCGTGCAGCCGCGCGCACCTCGCCACCATCGACTCCAGCCCCCGCTACACCCGCAGCCACGGCGCAGCAGCGCCGCTCACCACCGAGCCTGCGGCGCCGCCCCGCGTTCTCCGTCAGCCCCGTGCGCGCGGCAGCGCGCCGCCCGCGCTCTTCCCCCTCGTCTGCCATCATCGATCTCCCGTGCGCCTACCAACCGAGCGCCGCCTCCTCTACCGCCTGATCTTCACCGCCAAAGCTCGCCGCCAGCCCGCCTGCTCTCCTCCGCCGGACGCCGCCGATCCTCCACCGCCGCCGCATTCGACGCCCTCTTGACCCGTGAAGAAGAAGCACAGCGAGCGGCTGCCCTTTCTTGGCTTGGAAAGAAAGGAACGAAGGAGCTCTAGGGCTTGTGACTTTTGATTAAAAAATTTGGGGTAAATTGCATTCTGCCCGCCAGAGGATTCAAAATTACAAAAGAGACCCTGCCAGAGCTCCTCGAGCACATGACATACGCATGATCTATTGGTAAAAATTGTGATTTCTCCCCTGTCATTTATTTTTATTATCTATTTGAGGCAAAAACTTTGAATCTTTACAGTTCTGTCCAAAACTTTCACAGTATTTACGTTTTAGTCCCTGAACTGCATAATTATAGTTTGCTTGGTCTTTTGAATGAAATATATGTTATTCATGATCCATAAATTTTGAGAAAAGTGTGCTACGCTCCTGATGTGAATATCTTCTTAGTGTAGAATTTTCATTCCATTTTGTGATCATTTCTTATTATTAAAAAATCAAAAAACATACCATTTTTCCTTGCTTGAAATTACAAAATTCATAAAAATTCAGAAATAGCTCCAAAAATTCAAAAAAAAATAGGGTAGTTTGATTTCATTGTATTTTAATTTTTGACCAATTTTCACGTATTACTTCTTTATAAAACCCAAAAAAATTAAAAAACATCAAAAATCTTCTAAAAATCATAAAAAATTCTACAAAAATCGAAAAATTGTGATTTCAATTCTTGTTTTTAGATAATGGTTTCTAGTTTGTTTTAAAAATAATTGCCAGGAGTTTTAGGCATTTAAAATATTTAAATTGCAAATTACTTTAGGCTGTGCACATTTTCTTATTTTCTCACTGTTTGATTTTTCGAAAAATACAAAAACATCTGAAAAATCTACAAAAATTCTCAAAAATATTTCAAAACTTTTAAAACCCAAAAATATTTTCTTTATTTTTTTCTGAGTATTTTTGTCTAATTGAAAAATTACAAAAAGGGTTGGTGTGCGTATTTTTAATCTTGTGAATATTGCATCGAGTTATTTTTGAAAATAAAAAAATTTGCAAAATCAAAATCACTAAAAATTTGAAAATCAAAAATATAAAAAAATTAGAAATAAAAAAATAAAAAATAAAAAGATTTAAAAAAATCACAAAAACCAAGGATAGTTGTCCTTTGAGATTCATGTTTTCTTTTAATTAGTTTCTGATTAATTGAATAACCCTCGGGAATTGTAGCCTCCCTGAGTTCGACCATGTCCTCTATACAGGTTAATAAGTAGCAAAAATAAAAAAAAATAAAAAAATCTTTTGTTGACGCGGGTTTTGGGGAAAAACAACGACCTTTTTATTATTAATTTTCCAACTCCACAAATTCCTGCTCAACAAAATGGCGTCGTTGCCGGGGAGGGAAATAAAATCAAAAAAATAAAAAAAAACCCTGAATTTTCGTAGTCAACAAAATGGCGCCGTTGCCGGGGAGGCACGGCGAGGGTAGTTAGGTTTCTCTATTGACCTGTTATTCTTGGTTGTAAATATCTGTGTATAATTTGCCACATTATTCCATTGTTCATATCCATTGCATTCATTTCATCATTTTCTCATATTTGAAAATTGTGTTTCTTACACATTCTCTTTCCTTTTTCTTGCGAGGGCCCGCAGAGCGAAGGAGGCAATCCTAGGAGAGCCGAAGCACCCAAGCGACGTGGAGGCGACTTGATTCTTCACCAAGCCGCAGGATAGCGTGAGAAGAGGAGAAGAAAATTGGAAGAGCCGAAAGAGAGAGAGAGAGAGAGAGAGAGAAAAGAGAGAGAGAGAGAGAGAGAGAGAGAGAGTTTTTATTTTCTAGCATTTGAACTCTTGTAAACGGACATTCATTTGTTGCGGGGTCTGTTTCGCCAAGTGCCGGTGCACTTGGGGGACCTCATCGGTTTTGTTTTCATCGCCTTTATTTTCTTTGTTTTCCGCGGATTTCGAAAGCCGCCTATTGATTTCTTTAATTAATTTGCTTGAGCCAGGTAATTAATTAGGTCCAAACACCCTAAACAAGAATTTATGTGCCTATAGAGTAGATCGTAATTTGGACTTAGTCAAATTAACTTGTTCTTGCCCGTTAATAGAAGTTATCATCTAGGACGGTTTACTTGCATTTGCATATAGGTTAGTTTATTTTCTGTATTTAAATTCTGAGCGGATCACTTGCATGTAGAGTGCTGGCGACAAGGTACGCATCTCTAACCCCTGCATGAATCATCGTTTTTAATCGCGTATTGGCATTTCCGATCTCCTCCCTTGTTTTCACTCACATAAATTAAAAGGAAATTGGACACTCGGTAGGCGATTCTTTGAAAATATTTTTAACCAAGTGACAACTGCCTAAAATTTGGGACTGCTAAAGAAAACTCAACCCTAAAAAAATACAAGGAAAAATCATTGTTTTGGGGACAGTAACCCCCTCATTGTATTTGTTTTAACTTGCTCGCGTACACACTAAGGTTAGTGCCCAAATCCCATAATTCAGCCTAAGTGTTTGTACAACTTTGTGATTATCACCTTACTCTAAAACATACAAGATTAAGAGACCGAACCTTCACGGTCTTCACATTGCGTTGAGTTGGTGAATTGGAGGTTTGTATTGTGTTTGATTGTTTGCGTGCATACCAGATCTTTTCTGTGCATTTGCGCCTTTTTCTCCATATCTTTTGGCTTGACCCTCGTGCTCTCCCATCATTTGTTTCGAAGATGGCCGACTGGAGTTATTCTAATCCGATCTTCGCAGATACCTTGTACTCTCTAGACGATCCACCTTCCCTTTTCCAAGAGGATCTTCCTCCTGATGTTTGTGCATATCCGCCTAACCCATTATTTCAGGAGACGGAGGACTTTGATTTTCACCCACCCTCATTCAACCCACACGGGATCCTGGGATTTTGGAGTTACCTTTCATGATTTCCACACTTAACACATTGAATCAAATGGTGGAGCATATGAATTCGAAGATTTCCAATTTTATTAACATAAATGAGAGACAGAACGCTGCTCCAATATTTGAGATATTGATTAACTCGAGGATAATCATGAGAGCTTGAAATCATCCAAAACACAAAAAAATGAGAAAATTTTGAAAATACAAAAAGATTCTGGGAGACATATTATTGATTCATTTTGTGAGAAAAGAACCCAAATGCCCGATCATTTACGCACACAGTCATGTCCCAACCTAGATCCCGAGGATGCCACTGTACAGACTGCTCTTGGCAATCCTCATGTAAATGCTGATTCCGACCTCCTCCCTTGTATGGATGAGGTCCAAAAATTCAAAAAAATATTGACTAAACCCGAAGTGGTGGCCACCCTTCATGAGATCATTAAAGCCCCACTTCAACAGACCACGACAGATTTATCTACTCCTCAACAAAAGAAGAGAAAGAGAAGGAGAAGATCTGAGCATCACATCTTGACCATGGCTACAGCCTACGCCATCTCTCACTGTCCGTATTTTAAGAAAGGGAACACGGCTACACCTCTTGTGAGATGCTCCATATCTGACTATTTTTGTGATAACGCTCTCCTTGACGGCGGTTCATCAATCAACATAATACCCTTCTCTATGGTACAGTCTCTTCATCTTGGGCCTCTCAAGAAAACCAGGATGATAGTTCAATTTGCTGATGGATCTATCAAGAGGCCGAAGGGTATTTTAGAAAATGCTGTCATTATCATTCAGGGCATGGATTTTACTTCGGATTTTGTTGTAATGCCCATGGAGACCTCTACCCCTGTGGAGCACCCTCCAATCATCCTGGGACGACCTTTCCTTGCCTCTGCGGGAGCCGTTATTGACTATGGTTCAGGAGAGATTCGCTTCCGTTCTGATGTAGGGAGCGATGTGTTAATCACTACACCCACTACCATCCTGAAACCCGCATCCCATGAGAGCCCACCCGTGTTAGACAACCCCAAGGACTTTGATCATGATGATAATACCAGAGATTTTTCCTATATGATGGATGATACTGAGACCCGAGAATTCCTCTTCAAGGAAGAGGACTCGGAAAGTATAGACCTTGGAGTTCCCTCTTCTGGTATGTGGCGATGCATTGATGACATCCGCGAGATTTACACGATAGACACTCTAGAGCGGAAGGCAGACTCTGAGACTAGACAGGACGGACACGATTCGACTACTTTCACTGATAAGTCCGTTCCTATTCACCTTGATTCAGATGAGACCGATCAGGCCAAATTTGATTTGATTGCTTTTATAAAGGAATTTGGGCCTTTTGATAAAGATGATGATCCAGTAGAGGCTCGCGAAGCTGAAATTGATCCTACTTTTTCTGATAATGATTACGAGCCATTTTACTTTGAAGTTTGCAAGACTTCCCAGGCAGGACATGATCACACTACTTCCAATAACCGGTTTAGGCCTGCACAATCTGAAACCGCTGAGCATACATTCTTGGTCAATTCTACTCAGTTCATATCGAATGATAATCCCAATATCGACCTACACCTTGTCAAATCCATACCTCAGCGGTCCCGCAAGAAGGTTCGTTTTCGAACTTCTTAACCTTTGTACATCCACTCCTCTTGTATATCCTTTCGTTTCACTCTGTCTTCTCCCGTTTTATCATTCACCCCTTTTCCGTGTGTGTGTGTGTATGCTATACTTAGGATGTGCTTTATCCTAAGTATAGGGGGGTGAAGGATTTGTGTTGTTCATATTCGTCCTGTTTATCACCCTTGTTATTGTTGCCTTTACTTAGGGATACTCTACCCTAAGTATAGGGGGTGATGTTATTCATATCGTGTCTTTGTGAGTCTGTACATTCTCTTCATCGGTTTTCCCCTTTGTACATTCCACTATACTTAGGATTACTTGATCCTAAGTATAGGGGGGATCACCAACTTCTCTTCATTTTATCTTTTCTTTGAGTCGTTGTAGCATAGGAGTCTTTTCACCTTTCTTTGCTTAGCACGAGTTATGTCTTCCCTTGTCGCTCTCTGATCACTATGAGGACATAGTTCGAGCTAAGTATAGGGGGGTGTCGTATATATTGTATATATACTTTAGACATAACTCGTACTTTTAAATACATTTATTTGGAGGGTTATGTGTATATTTTATAAAATCCACGTAAAAAACAAAAAAAACAAAACAAACAAACAAAAAACACAAAAAAATCTCTTGTATATACTTGTATATATTACTAACCCTTCTTAAAAAAACTATAAAACCAAAAATCATAAAAATTTACATAAATAAACTTTCTTTCACATCTGCATTTTTCTCCAAAAATCCATAAAAAGATCAAAATTAGAAAATTGTTTAAAAAATGGTTCTTTTCACATGTGTGTCATTCTTTAAAAAAACTCTCTGCATTGTTCATATTCTGCATTTGCATGTGCATTTTTCAGGATAGCGTTGATATTTAAACTATGTCTGGAATAAAATTGAAGAATGGAGCTTAGTTGGACCTTAATCCACCTAATTCTCAGAGGAACTTCACCGAGAAATAGGATTTTAGAAGCTTCAGGTCTTTGACTTAATTCTTTGAGTTCCACATGACAATGTGCAGCATTTGACCCTTAGTGTCTAACCTGGTCTCTTCATTCTGGGTACAACTCTGGAATAGCGAATTAATTTGTACTCCCGCACTATGCACTTAGCTCAACTCAGACGGGATGTTGGAAGACTGTGCGAGTTTCTTTTCTGGTAGCGTGGAAATCTAAAGACCGGAGTACGGGTTGAAATAAAGCTTCGGAAAAGGGATGGACGGCTGGGCACAATTTTTTCTAAGACCCCAAAACATGTACGGAAAAAAAAGATTCTATATCCGTAGGGGCACAACAAGATCCAAGCAGAACCACCAAAATTCCAAATACAAAGAAGCTACTACCAAATAAATACCTGACCAAAAAGGTCCAAGCTTCAAGAAAACCTGCAGATCTTGGTGGAGACTCGGCTACACTGGCCAGCTTCACAAGGAGAGGTGACTACACTAAACCACCCTCCAGTTCTTTTCTCATTCTTCTAACTTCTCCCCCAATTCGATTGTGAACACAGCACGACAGATCTTAGAAGAAATACCTAACTCCCCGAGGACGAGTTATTGGAGAGGAGATTTGCATGGTAGTCCGGCATTCTGGATGGGAAGAGCTAAAATTTTTCACACACATGAGTCGATTGTTCAATGTTCATAGGGTATGCTTTGGGAAGAGGATCGATCTAAGATGACTTCTGGGCCAAAACTGTGACAATGATGTGTGGAACTTGAAGGCTGTTGGTTTTAAAATTCTAAGTCTCACGGAAGTTCCGACACACAAATAATCCAAAGGTCCGACAGAGCTCTAAACTACAATTTTATGAAGATAAGTTTAATACTCAATATTGTCCTACTTTCTTTATTTTCCCTTTCTTTTTCTTCTTTACTTATTCTTTAAAATAAGTGTTTGCTAAGGGACTAGCAAAGGTAAAGCATAGGGGTATGATGAATATGTGATTCGTCATCTTTATTCATTTATTTTAGCTTAAAATCCCTTATAAAACACCTGCATATAACGGTAACTCCATATTTTTACTAACTTGCATTTGTGTGTAAATATTGTACATTTCTTACTAATTTTAACCTAAAATAAATAAAGAAAGAAAGAAAGGAAAAATAAAGAAAAGAAAAAAAGGAAGACTGTATACAGGCTGACCCGAACCCCGAGAGGAGGTCAAGACTTGACCTAATCGACCAGGAATAAAGTAGGGGGAGATAGGGTCCTCAACCAGAAAATCCAAAAAAATGTGTTTTCTCACTTATTTTGTGTATCTCTGTATAAAAATGACACTAATTCATTTGTACATTAATTGACCCCAAATCAAATAACATTCAAAACCAAAGTTGTAAATAAAAATGTGTCCTAAATAATAAAAATGATTGCAAAATTAAATCATGTACAGAATAAAAGTAGCCACACTTGGAAAAAAGCCACTAAGCACTAATTTGAAGATTAATTCCGGCTCCATATAATATCAAATTGAACCAATTTCACTTCCATTGAATGCTAAATTAAATTATCTTCAAAATGGCTGTAATTTCATAATTTTTGGAGTTACGGTTGAAAAGTCGGATTTCTGGGGTGGTTTGTGCAATTTTCCCTTGTATTTTGTACATATTGTACTTGTATATTTGTAAATATTTTTACTAAGTACTTAAAACAAAAATAAAACAAAAAATAATAATAACATTCTTAAAACAAAAAAAGAGAGGCTAATTTCATCATTTACCCTTGTATATAATACCATATATGTGTATAGTATATGTATATAGTTGCAATTTTTAACCAACCATCATAAAAAATAAAAAAATAACATTTTCAAATTTCGATAAATAAAGTGACGAAAATTCAAAAAAATTAGATAATTTTGTAAATAATTTTAGGGATTTTATCACTTGTGCCCCTCCGAGATGTTGCAATATCAGTTATGCCCCTATCTTTTTGGTAATATCAGTTATGCCCCTCAAAACTTGCTATTTTATCACTTGTGCCCCTCGGGTTAGTGACCGTCCATCTACAGTGCAAACAGACGTTAACTTTGAGGACATAAGCGGAATTATTTTTTTTAAAAGGTTATATGGTCATTTCATCCTCCTCTTCCCCAACCTCTTCTTCTTCCTCCTCTTCCCATCTTCTTCCTCCTCCTCCGACCTCCCCCTCCTCCCTCTCCGCCCCGAGCGCCCCGCAGCCCCTACCCTCCCCGGCGCCGCACCTCCTCCCCCCCACACCTCCTTCCAGCCCATCGCCCCCTCCCCTCCCCGGCGCCGCCCCCTCCCCTCCTCGTGGAGGGCGTAGATCAAGGAATCCGATGCAGCAGAGCGGCTCTGCTCCTCGGCTTGGCGCTGCTTGACGCGCAACTCCTCTTCGCGTTGGCGTGCAGAGGAGGCACGTCCGATGGCGAATTGGCCGAGGTTGCGGCTGACGACGCGTATGCGGACGAGCCAGTCGCTGAACTCGCGCGAGATCCGGCGTTCGGAGTAGGATCGGACGACGGGGATGGTGGTCTCGAGCATGCGGCGGATGCAAGGGGAGGGGACGGAGTCGAGGAGGCCACCGATCTCGACGGCGTCGACGCAGCGGAGGGCGAGGTAGAGGTTGTTGTGTTCGGAGAGGTGGGAGTTGGCGCGGGAGCAGAGGTCGAGGAGGCGGACACAGAGGAGGGAGGAGTTGAGGGCGAGGGAGAGGTTGCGGGATTGAGCGAGGGCTTCGAGATAGGAGTCGAGGGAAGAGAGGAGGGGGCCGGCGGCGGACTGGAGGAGGGAGTTGGCATCGGAGAGGGAGGACTTGAGGGAGTCGACGTCGGAGAGGAGGGAGCGGAGGTCGTCGACGGCGCGGATGAAGTCCTGGTAGTGGGCGCGGCAGACGTCCTCGATCTCCAGCTCCTTGTCGCGGGAGACCTTGCGGAGGGATTGGAGGAGGGCGTCGGGACGCCCGGAGGCGAAGGCGCGCCGCACGAAGGGGGCGAGGTCCTCGCCGTTGGAGACGGCGGAGGAGACGGACTGGAGGTCCAGCTTCGAGGCGCCATCCAGGTCCCCGGGCGGCGCCGGGGAGGGGAGGGGGCACAGGGGGCGGTGTCGGGGAGGGGAGGGGGCGGCGCCGGGGAGGGGAGGGGGCGGCGGGCTGGAAGGAGGTGCGGGGGGGAGGAGGTGCGGCGCCGGGGAGGGTAGGGGCTGCGGGGTGTCGCCGGGGAGGGGAGGGGAGCTCGGGGCGGCGTCGGGGAGGGGAGGGGAGCTCGGGGCGGAGCTCGGGCCGGAGAGGGAGGAGGAGGAGGTTGGAGGAGGAAGAAGAGGCCCCTGGACAATAATACCCCTCTTAAATGCACCAAGGTTTGAAAAAACCATGGTTAAGTCAATTCATTGACGGTCAACCTGACGGAAGGGCACAACTGATGACGGAGAAACTTTTGAGGGGCACAACTGATATTACCAAAAAGATAGGGGCATAACTGATATTGCAACATCTCGGAGGGGCACAAGTGATAAAATCCCATAATTTTATCTTTCTATTTTATCTCTCATGTTATCTCTTCCACCAAAAAAATCTCTCTTATCTTCTTATCCCAAAATTCAAAAATTCTAATGTCTCTCTTTTCTATTTATATGGCTCCATCTCCCTCATTCCAACCTGATCAATCTTTAGAGAGAGGAGCCCGATCTCCGAGAGAAAATTTCGTCGAGAAAGTTGCCTAGCCTCTGAGCCGTCCGGTGACACCGAGTCAGCCTTGTCGAGGCGATCACGGTCCATTTTCTACTCCTAAGGTGAGATCCAAATTTTCTTCGTATTTTTATCTTAGTTTAATCGTACTTTAGTTCATCGCATTTTTTTTCGTTGGCAATTTTTTTCTCTAGATCTTAAAAAATCCATCTCGATTTGATCTGCCATCGACTCGATTTTTCATCTCATCATCGCGATCTCTCCGCCTTCTATTTCTACCTTCCACGATCTCTCAACTCCGGTCGCACACGGTGGCCGGAGATCGGATTCGAGTCCCTCATCTTTCGCCGAATCCCCATCCATGTTCCGATTTTGTAGATAAATAATTTTTTTCCTTTACTTCTAACGTTTGTTTTGCAGGATAAATAAAAAAAATTAAAAAAAAAACATTTCTTTATTCTTTTATTTCCTTTTTTTCGGTCTTACAATAAAAAATACTAAAAAAATTTCCGTTTTTATTCTCTGATTACATTAAACAAAAATAAAAAAAATTAAAAAAAAACAGAGAACTTCCACAAGCAGCGGGGTCGTCCCCCCCCGCCGCCTTCTTTCTCGGTCGCGCGTTCCCAGGCCCTCCAGCAGCCCACGCGGCTCCTCCGCGCGCACCCTAGCCTGAACACCTTTCTTCCGCTGCTGGCACCGCCGCACGAGCGGCCCGTGCAACCGCGCGCACCTCGCCACCGTCGACTCCAGCCCCCGCTACACCCGCAGCCACGCGCGCGGCAGCGCCGCTCACCACCGAGCCCGCGGCGCCGCCCCGCATTCTCCGTCAGCCTCGTGCGCGCGACAGCGCGCCGCCCGCGCTCTTCCCCCTCGTCTGCCATCGCCGATCTCCCGCGTGCCTACCAACCGAGCGCCGCCTCCTCCACCGCCTAATCTTCACCGCTAAATCTCACCGCCAGCCCGCCTTCTCTCCTCCGCCAGACACCGCCGATCCTCCACCGCCGCCGCATTCGACGCCCTCTTGACCCATGAAGAAGAAGCACAGCGAACGGCTGCCCCTTCTTGGCTTGGAAAGAAAGGAACGAAGGAGCTCTAGGGCTTGTGACTTTTGATTAAAAAATTTGGGGTAAATTGCATTCTGCCCCCCAGAGGATTCCAAAATTACAAAAGAGACCCTGCCAGAGCTCCTCGAGCACATGACATACGCATGATCTATTGGTAAAAATTGCGATTTCTCCCCTGTCATTTATTTTTATCATCTATTTGAGGCAAAAACTTTGAATCTTTACAGTTCAGTCCAAAACTTTCACAGT
Source organism: Ottelia alismoides (assembly GCA_037367405.1). NCBI lineage: Eukaryota > Viridiplantae > Streptophyta > Magnoliopsida > Alismatales > Hydrocharitaceae > Ottelia > Ottelia alismoides. The sequence continues at coordinate 26,562 of JAZKJV010010768.1, read as the reverse complement.
ATTTACGTTTTAGTCCCTGAACTGCATAATTATAGTTTGCTTGGTCTTTTGAATGAAATATATGTTATTCATGATCCATAAATTTTGAGAAAAGTGTGCTATGCTCCTGATGTGAATATCTTCTTAGTGATCATTTTGTGATCATTTCTTCATTTCTTATTATTAAAAAATCAAAAAACATACCATTTTTCCTTGCTTGAAATTACAAAATTCATAAAAATTTAGAAATATCTCCAAAAATTCAAAAAAAAATAGGGTAGTTTGATTTCATTGTATTTTAATTTTTGACAATTTTCACGTATTAGTTCTTTATAAAACCCCAAAAAATTGAAAAACATCAAAAATCTTCTAAAAATCATAAAAAATTCTACAAAAATCAAAAAATTGTGATTTCAATTCCTGTTTGTAGATAATGGTTTCTAGTTTGTTTTAAAAATAATTACCAGGAAATTGGGCATTTAAAATATTTAACTTGCATATTACTCTAGGCTGTGCACATTTTCTTATTTTCTCAATGTTTGATTTTTGGAAAAATACAAAAACATCTGAAAAATCTACAAAAATTCTCAAAAATATTTCAAAACTTTTAAAACCCAAAAATATTTTCTTTATTTTTTTCTGAGTATTTTTGTCTAATTGAAAAATTACAAAAAGAGTTGGTGTGCATATTTTTAATCTTGTGAATATTGCATCGAGTTATTTTTGAAAATAAAAAAATTGCAAAATCAAAATCACTAAAAAATTGAAAATCAGAAATTATAAAAAAAAAATTAGAAATAAAAAATAAAAATATTTAAAAAAAATCACAAAAACCAAGGATAGTTGTCCTTTGAGATTCATGTTTTCTTTTAATTAGTTTCTGATTAATTGAATAACCCTCGGGAATTGTAGCCTCCCTGAGTTCGACCCTGTCCGCTATACAGGTTAATAAGTAGGAAAAATAAAAAAAATAAATAAATTTTTTGTTGACGCGGGTTTTGGGGAAAAACAACGACCTTTTTATTATTAATTTTCCAACTCCACAAATTCCTGCTCAACACCAAGGCAGCCCCATTTAACCCATATATATATATATATATGTATGTATGTATGTATGTATGTATGTATGTATGTATGTATATATATATATGTATAATATATGTATATATATATATATATGTATATATATATGTGTGTATATATATATATATGTGTGTGTGTGTGTATATATATATATATATATATATGTGTGTGTGTATATATATATAGGGTAAAATGTGTATGCCCCCTAGGGGAGCTAACTTAGCTCCCCCGCCCCTTTTTCACAATTTTTTTATTTTTTTTTTGAAATCTAAAACTGTGTAAATTCATTATTAAATCCATATAATATGTCATTCAAATTTCATGTGAAACAGAGACTCCTACGACCTCAATCCAAACGGGGTCGATTTAAAAAATCCTGTTACCGTTAAAAAAATGACTGTCTGGATGGAGGCCGTAGGAGTCTCTATTTCACACGAAATTTTAATGACATAATATAGGGATATAGTGATGAATATTCATGGAAGAAAATTTCAAAAAGA